>CM023485.1:62829980-63174980 GCA_013339685.2 Hyalomma asiaticum
GAAAGACGAGCGGGTCCTTTCCAGCTGTGTTTGAAGCCGAATTTCGAATGTTTTATACGTGCAGTGCAACAATATTTGGCTCACATGTTCGCAGGACCCTCGATGTCTCATCGGCATCGTTTTCTGACTTTATTCAAAAAGTGTTGCGGTGCCCCTCTAAGACAACGGGCGACGCATGGGTGCATGGTGGTGCAACCAGTAATATGATGTGATTATGGTTCGCTTTAGGAAAAGACGCTAATTTCTGCAGCTCATGTCGGGAGCACTGCTAAGCGTCCGTGGGGAAGGGGAAAGGGACTGAAAGAGACAGGAAGGAGAGAAACCCCGTCTTGCAGGGCTCCGGAAACTTTGACCACCTGACACCAGTAGACGGCGCAGTGTGCACAGGGAGAATGCGTGCTAAAGCTGCTCCGCTGCCTACCCGCTTCGCACGGAACGCGTTTCGACCCTTCGAACACAGAGTGTCACTAAACGGCTCTAATGCCAAAACTAAACCTGCAAACTTCACAAAATGCGATACCAATGAAGGATTGCGCAGTGTGAATGGCACGCTCTTTTGCTCGGTAAGGACGCAATTACACTCCCAAAGCCATCAGCACCTCGCATTCTGCGGATGTCTCATTAACGACCGACCACGACGACGCATTCGCACGCTCGGCACACCCATTGTTGGTCCCTGCTCATGTATAAACGCTAATCTTGTAAAAGGTATCTTCCTGCACACCAGACCGCAGGAGAAGCGATTACAATCTTTTTCGCGGCGCATAGTGCGCTGCAATCAACTTAATTGTCTTTCCTGACTTCATAAGCGCAAAACTGCCGCCGCTTAGGCAGCGCCTTTTATGCGCACATACCCCACAATTATCCTTTGTCGCAGAACGATTACCGGCGAAGGAGATTGTTTTTTTTCCTGTAATGACGAGCAGACCGCGCTAGAAGGAAGCTCAAACAAGCGGTAGCATTGGGATGTTATTACTCTCTCTTATTTGTAGGTTAGCAGGCGTGTTATTATCTTAATAAAGATGGCGCCGTATTCTCGCTGCATAATCCTTATCTCGAAGCTACAACGTCAAAAAATGCCCATGATAATGAACCGAAGAGTGCGTTTTCCGCCGATAACATGAGCGGAGTATGCGACTTACCCGACATTTTTTTTTGTAACACTTACGAGCTGTTCGCGCTTACTTGTTACGTTATGTGTCAACGTACTCAATGTTAGTTGGGACACTATCTTGTGTAAACTTGGGCGAACTTAGTTTGTATTTATGGTATGTGTTAGAACCATTCCCTGGTACAATTCTCACTAAGTGCGGTTTTATGTACGTTTGTTCAGTGTTCGTGGCCTTCGAATAATTTTACTTGTTCTCAGAAGTAGTAACCAGAGGCCTATTACATGCGCGAAGACTGGTCAAACAGCTGCGCTGGTGGCATCACCTAGCCACCAGCGTTCTTCACCTGCTTCTTCGTACTCGAGCTGCATACCTTCACTACCACGATATCGCTACCACACAGTGCTACCGTTATCCCTTCACTATCATGCAGCAGTGGGCCGACGGCAAGAATGCGGATAGGCGGGTCGAAAGCAAGCGCAGGTGCACTTTTCCCTTCTGCGCTACACAGGAATTCTTCCTTTCCTTTCCACCTCCTTCCCTCTTTGCTCTCTTCCTTTCCTTCTTTCCTTTCTTTTCTTCTTGTAGGTCGAGGGCAACCGCGGATCCCCTTGTGAGCAAACTGAGATTTGTGTTTCTTTACCTCTGTCATTGTGTCTCTTTTTCTTTCTTGCTCTTGTAGCAGTGCTCTAAGGGAAATGACGTAGGTGGTGGGTCGAGGGCAAATGCGGGACAAGCTTTTTCCCTTCTGCGCAACCCGAGACTCTCTTTCCGGTAGTAAGTCGTGGGCAAGTGCGTCCCTTTCTCGGCTATGCCGGGATGGTCTAGCGGCAATGGCACTCGGCCCGCTCATCCGTCGTTTGCGGGATCGAAACCCTGCCGCGGCAGCTGCATTTCGATGGAGGCGAAATGTTGATGTCCGTGCGCTGTGCGATGTCAGCGCACGTTAAAGAATCCCAGGTGGTCAGAATTTCCGAAGCCGTCCACTACGGCGTCTGTCATAATAATGTCGTGGTTTTGGGGGACGTAAAGCCTCACAAATTGGTCATACTGTGCCCCTTTCTCCCTGGCTCTATTTCTCTTTCTCGCGCCCGTAGCAAGTTGCGTTACAGTCGCCTGTACAACGCAGTCATATGGTTCTCATAAATGCACGTCCCTCCCTCCCTCCCTTCTTTTCTTCCTTTCTTCCTTCCTTCTTCTTCTTTCTTTCTTTCTTTCTTTCTTTCTTTCTTATCTTTCTTTACATATTGTCCTTCGAGTAATCACCACGCAGCAGTGTAGTTAGGGGTCAAGGGGCATACGCTATACCTTTCTGTGCGACAGCACCGCTGTTAACTATGTACGCTCGGCACGGATCAACCTTGACCTTAAACGCAGCTGTTAAAACGCGTCCTATCAATTCCGGAAAAAAAAAACGCTGCAAGCAATTTCGCCGATAAAGGGCTGCTATCAGTAGAATGAAGCTTACGTGCAAAAAAGGTAAAATAATTTTACGAAGTCAGTGTAACTTGCATATATGCAGCGGACTTCCGCACATTGAGCTTATTCTCAGCACAGCCTAGATGCATTTCTTCTTTGCAGTATTTCTAACAGCGAAGCTACTCCAACAAAAAAGCGGACCCGCTATTGCCCTCAAAGCACTACCGACTGCCGCGCTCGACCCGCTCTTAATCTCACCCAACTGCTACATCACAGTGACTATGCGAAGGTTAATGAGCGACTAAGTATAGAAAAGGTTTACGGCTGCATTTCCATACCGCGAAAAGCAAAAGAAAGCAAGAAAGAAATATTGATTTATGGGGTTCTTAAGTCCCAAAACCAGGTTGTGATTACGAGAGACGCCGCATTGATGGGCTCCGGAATTTCATCCACCTTGGGTTCGTTAACGTGCCCTGACATTGCAGGGCACACGGGCTTCAACATTTCGCCTCCATCGAAATGTAGCCGCCGCGGCCGAAGCAGTACATAAAGCTCAAACACCTGCGGCACATGCGTGCCATCACGGGCCGTGCAACGTGTGTGTCGCACATGATTGCATTATTGCTAACCGTGACGCACACGACACGTATACCAATTTAGTGGTGCAAAGAAGAAGGATGCAGGTCATCCATTTGCGGTCCACCGTCCAAACTTTAGATCGCACCGGGTGAACGAGACGACCAGGAGAGCACGGAGACGCAGACAGCCAGACAGATACGGTCGAGATGACTAATGTTCGCCAAGAAATGCTTCGCATTAATTCCATATAAACTAACCCGAAGTCAGTCCATTCTAACAGAACGACTAAGTCATGTGAACTAGACTACCATAATTACTGGCGTGCTACGAGCACTCGTTAGCGCTATAAAGCGTTGGGTGGTGTTGGCTAAATTATGGTTAAAATCGTTAGGGTCGGTTAAATAATGACTAATGGGGGCTTATGCCTGCCACAAGCTGTCATAACACCAACGTTATATTTATTCAATGTCAGTTCAGTCACTGAGTTATACATACCTACTAATTTTTTTTTTGCCTTTTCTCGCTTCCTTCTTCTCAGCGAGTACTCAGTTGTCCCCTTGCCGATGTTTTTATTTCTCTCTGCCTTATGTGGTAAGTGACCAAATTTACTCGGCAGGACGGCACATGCAGATTCGGACATGCATTCTTTGCGCATTAAGGCTGTTACAATTCTGCACAGTATCGTGTAGTATTGTGCTCCGAAACCTGGTCGTGTATTTAGACTTCCAATCGTCCCATACCCGGCTTCCATCCTTCTCCATTCTATGTCCACATGCTCTAAGCACAGATAAATTTGTCCATTTTAGTCGCACATCCTTGTTGTTGTTGTTGTTGTTGTTGTTGTTGTTGTTGTTGTTGTTGTTGTTGTTGTTGTTGTTGTTGTTGTTGTTGTTGTTGTTGTTGTTGTTGTTGTTGATCTATATTCCTAAATCTTTCTTCGGAGCAAGTAACTATAGGTGCAGTTAAGCCTCCTTACGTGCAGTGCCGCCCCGCCACGGTGGTCTAGTGGTTATGGCACTCGGCTGCTGACCCGAAGGTCGTGGGATCGATTCCCGGCCGCGGAGGTTGCATTTCGGTGGAGGCGAAACGTTGAGGCCCGTGTACTGTACGATGTTAGTGCACGTAAAAAAACCCCAGGTGGTCGAAATTTCCGGAGACCTCCACTACGGCGTCTCTCATTATCAGAGCTGGTTTTGGGACGCAAAACCCCACAAATCAATCACGTGCAGTGCAAGCACCAGCACGGCGCGTTTCGGTGTGAAGAGTGTATCGAAGGTCATACTATCTCCACGATAATCTCATGTGATATCGCATGGCTTGTTCACTGACGTCAGCATGGCGTCATAGCTTGGTCACGTGAGTTTTCAGGCCCTCGAGGGGTCACGCCAGTCGTGTGACGTACGCTGGATTTTACATTCCGTGGGGCGTAAATGGTTTGCCTTAAAAGAGACAACACTAGGCTACATTACGCATTCTAATAGTGAACCTAAGGCGTTGTAATCTACAAAAGGGTCAAGGTAATTATTCGCAAAGTATTATCGACGGCAGCTGTGAGAAGATATCTTGCTTATCAAGACCACTCACCCTATCCAACCTAAACATAGTGCTCTCGCGTTCTCTTTATGACAGGAGAAAAAGTTATTTGCTTGGCACAATCCTTAACAAACAGTTCAGCACTCCGGATCATGTTTCCCTCTGGAATAACAATGACTAAGAAGGTGTGGCATAACGGGCGCATAACACAGCCGTCAAAGGCTCTTCCCGTCCCCGTCAAGAGACATGTATCCCTCACGACATAGCACTGAAAGACCGGCTTTCTGTTCAGCTTCGCTTCAGACATAACACGCATTTGAAGCATTGGGTAGCACCACCAGCGTGCCGTTTGTCGTGATAAACCGCCTAAAAAACGATGTCTCATTTTAGACTTCAATGCGTTGACACTAGCAGGACACCGCGCTTGAAAGCTACGTCAAGCCGTCCATCAAGAGTAACACCCAATGAGACTTTTTTGAACGCAAGAAGCAGTGGTGGCACGACTTCTCTATTACGCGTTCAGTGAATAACTAGTTTTAAAGGATTCAAAGAAGAAGCCTCCACAACGTTTTCGGCAACGTTACTTTGTATTTCCTCTTTGTTTGTTTGTTTGTTGTTTGGGTTTTATTGGCGCAAAAGCTACTTGGGCTATGCTGCGCCAAGAGCAAGGTGTTAAGGGGCTAGGTATAAGGATGAATCCGCGTTATTTAAAGTTTGTTCAGATATCCTATGTCGTCTAGAAACTTCATGACATTTGAGGGAGGTACTAGTGGGTCGTCTCCTAGAATTAATGATGGGTGTAATGGGGTGTGGGTCTTGTATAATTGACTGAAGTGTTTCTGTCGCAGTATTTCGTAATGTGGACATGTAATTAGAATGTGCAAAACTGTGAGAGGAGCGTTACAATTTTCGCATGTGGGCTGTGCTTCTTTTGTGAGTAGGTGACTGTGCGTGAGGTGTGTATGTCCTATTCGAAGTCTAGCTAGGATGACCTCGGTGAAGCGATCTTGGTGATGGCAGCTTTTCCACTGTCCTAATACCGGTTTAATGAGGTGCAGCTTATTAGTGTAGTTTGTGTTCCACTGGGTCTGCCATTTGTCATTCAGAGCTCCGCGAATGGTGCGAAGCCCATCCTTCAAAGGTACCTTTATATTTGATAGAGTTGCACGTTTGGCATTAGCCGCGCACCTGTCTGCCTTTTCGTTTCCTGGGATCCCAACATGACTTGGGACCCAACAAAAACGGATTGAGTGGTTCGGATTTATGTGTAAAAGTGTGTGTAGAATGTCGCCAATGAGAGGTTCTTGCTGAGATCTAAAGTTGAGGGCTTTGAGGGCACTTAAGGAATCTGTGTAGATGACTGCTTTCTTGTGTTTGTCTGTTATCACATTTTGCATAGCTGTCCACAGGGCGTAACTTTCAGCTGTAAAAACTGAAACGCATTGCGGGAGTCTTATCGTCTGTTCCCGCGATCTTGACACGATGCCGCATCCACGTATTCATGTGTTTTTGAACCATCTGTGTAAAACTCACTGTGGCCGCTGTATGTTTCTTGTACTGAGTAAAACTCTTGTCTTATGTGCTCGTGCGAGGTGACTTGTTTTTTGAGGTGAGTCAAAGAAAAGTCCAGAAACCGCGCGAAGTCGCACCAAGGAGGTAGTCTAGATGGCTTTTCGGCTACATTAAGAGCTTCTTGTGGGATACTGTACTCGCGACACTTTTCTTCGTACCGAAGTATTAGGGGTTTAATGGCTTGCGGCTTATTTTCATAGTGTATTCTAGTGTTGCAGTGATTAACGATATCGTTGCATATATGTCCGGGTAATGATCGAACTCTGAGCACGTAGGTCACCATAAGTTGTGTTCTTCTTTGCTCCAGGGATGGCTCATTTGTTTCAGCGTACAGGACTGAGAACAGGGGATGTTCTGTACGCGCCGGTTGCCAAGCGTAGCCCAAGGTTATGCACTGGATCTATTTTTCTGAGGTACGATTGTCTGGCTGAACCATATACTACACATCCGTAGTCTATTTTGCTGCGTATTAATGATCGGTATATGTGCAGAAGACATTCCCGGTCTGAACCCCATCGTTTCCGTGACAAAACCTTAAGCATATTCAGTGCCTTAGTTGCTTTAGTTTTCAAAGTGTTTATGTGGGATATGAAGTTTAGCTTCCTGTCAAACATAACCCCCAAGAACTTGTGCTCTTTTTTAACTGGTAGGATAGATCGGTGCATCTTTAGAACAGGGTCGGGGTGTAAGCCCCTTTTTTGGGAGAAGACCACTGCAACAGTTTTTTCAGCAGAGAAACGAAACCCGTTTTCGGTCGCCCATTGTGTCAGTTTATTTAATGTGATTTGAACTTGTCGTTCGCAGGTAACCATGTTTGATCCTCGGTACGAGATTTGAAGATCATCGACATATAATGAATGCATGACAGAGGGAGGTATTATTCTATTTATAGAGTTCATTTTACCACGAACAAGGTTGTGCTCAGTACGCATCCCTGAGGCACCCCGTTTTCTTGGATGAACACACGGGAAAACGTTGTTCCAAGGCGGACTTGGAAAGTTCGATTTGACAGAAAGTCAGCTAGACATTTGAGCATTTTTCCGCGGATCCCCAGTTCTGCCAGATCTCTCAATATACCGAATCTCCATGTGGTGTCGTACGCCTTCTCGAGATCAAAGAAGACTGTAAGGCAGTGTTGTTTATGCAAAGGGCGTTCCTTATTTCATGTTCTAATCTGACAAGATGGTCTGTTGTTGAACAATTCTTTTTGTAACCGCACTGGTGGATGTCAAGTAGATTTTTTGTTTCGAGAGTGAAAGTCAGCCTTGTATTTACGACACTTTCATAGGATTTTGCTAAGCAGCTTGTGAGGGCGATTGGCCTGTAGCTGTTTGCGGATGTAGGTGGCTTCCCGGCTTTCAGGAAAGGTATAATGATTGCATTTTTCCATGTAATTGGTAAAGTGCCACTGTCCCATATTTTGTTGAAAAATTCTAGTAGAGCATTCATAGAGGCATGTGAGAGATGGGCAAGCATTGAATAATGAATTCGGTCTTCGCCAACTGCCGTTTTTTTGTCTGAAGAAAGTACTCTGTTTAATTCGTGTAGTGTTATTGGGGCATTGAAGGGTTCATGTGAGGATCCTGTGATAGGCAACCTCTGTTTTTCTGCGGACTGTTTGTATTTAAGGAAAGCATCTGAGTAGTTGGCTGAACTTGAGGTATTATAAAAGTGTTGGCCTAGTATGTCTGCTTGTTCTTGTAGTGTAGTTTGTATGCCTGGGGCTGTGAGTAAAGGAATGGTATACGGTGAGTAATCTCCCCTAAACTTCTTCAGATGATCCCATAACTTTTTCGATGTGACCGAGCTGTTGATGGAGGAGACATATTTTTGCCATGACGCCTTTTCTGCCTGTCTGCGGACATATCGCGCTTTAGCCTTAGCCTGTTTGAAACTTATGAGATTTCCGTAGGTAGGGTACCTCCTCAGGATACTCCATGCTTTATTTTGTTGTTTCTTTGCCTGCGTGCACTCAGGCGTCCACCAAGGATTCACCTTCTTTCGCACAATGGTCGACGATTGTGGTATTGCTGCTTCTGCCGCTGTTACCAGGGCTGCTGTGATTTTTTCGTTCATTTCGTCAATGCTCATTTCAGACGTCAGTACGTCCTCGAGTTTAGCGGTTTTCTTAAATAGAAGCCAGTCCGCGCGTTCTAGCCTCCAGCGGCGTGGTTTAGATCTGATGGTAGGAAAGGTGGATGTCAGTTTGATGATGGCAGGCATGTGATCACTTCCGTATGAGGTGTATAGGACCTCCCATTTAAAATCACTAAAAACGCAAGACGAGCAAAAGGCTAAATCGAGACAGCTAAACTTCCGTGATGTAGGCGAAAAATATGTAGGTGAACCTGAGTTTAAAAGACATATACTGGTTGATAGGACAAAATCTTCAATAACTTGACCTCTGTTGTCTGTTTTCTCACTGCCCCAGAGTGTACAGTGAGCATTAAAATCACCGACTAAAAGGTATGGTTCAGGCAGCTGTGCTACTAGGTCATCAAGTTGTCGAAGAGTTATATTTTCATGAGGTGGGATGTAAACTGAACAAATGGAGATGGTTTTATGGGATAAAACTGTAACCGCTACAGCTTCGAGAGAGGTATTTAACTTAATTTCACGGGTGGGAGTGCCACCTTGCACGATTATGGCCACTCCCCCTGATAGTCGACTTGCGTTCTCACGGTCCTTTCGAACAACCGTAAAATCTTTTAAAAAATTGCTGTTTTTCGGGCCTAGATTTGTTTCTTGTAGGCACAGTGCTATAGGCGAAAAGTTCTGCATAATATCTTTAATGTCCCCCAAGTTGTGTATGAGGCCTCTACAGTTCCAGTGTATTAAAAACGTCATGATAAAAACTAAAGAATCGCTGGATTATTGAGGCGATGTGGGTAAAACTGTATAAGAGGGTGACAAGAAAGACGTCACAGATTATGCAAGGAAGACAAACTGGTCATGTGCCCTTTCCCGGGGCACTGACCGGATGTCGGGCCCCTTTTCCCCTACCAGGGGGAATTGGAGGCACGACCGGTGGTCTTGGAGGTTTGCTGCCCGCAGCAACCTCCTCTGTGTCTGCAGGGCAGACTTCCATCGAGTCAGCGCCGCAAAGGCGTTCATCGTTGGAGCTGCTCTGCGAGAGTGTTGGCTTTTTTGGAGGGAGCCTTCCCTTCGACAGCGTTAACGAGGTCTGCGTGGCCTCTACGCTACGCTGGATGGTACCAGCAGCAGCGGGGGCTTCCAGGCCTCGAGTGGAAGGTGCTTGTTGAGCACCTTCCGACTCTCTACGTGAGGGCTGCAGGGCCGACACTAGGTCCTGCAGTTGGACCTGAGTGCTGACCGACACCATTTGCGGTACCCGCCCTCGCTGTACCGCTTGGCTGTAGGAGCCCTTCTGGGCGAACTCTACTCGTTTCCTCGCTTCGGCGTATGAAATGTTGTCTTGTACTTTCAATGTGTTTACTTGTTTTTCCTTTTTCCATACAGGACAAGTCCGGGAATATGCAGCATGTGGGCCCTCGCAGTTAATGCACCGAAGCTCGTTTGTGCACTCATCATCGATGTGGTCGGTGAGACCGCACTTCACGCACGTCGCTTTTCCTCGGCACGCCTGTGACCCATGGCCATACCGCTGGCACCGGAAGCACCGTCGTGGGTTTGGCACATAGGGTCTTACTTTGAGATGTAGGTAGGCGGCATGTACCGCAGATGGGAGGGTTGTGCTCGCGAAAGTCAATACTACATGCCTTGTTCTGATTTCCTTTCCTTCTCTTCTGATCATTATGTTGTGAGCGGAAAGCACTCCTTGATCAGCTAAGGCTTCGGTAATTTCTGCATCGGTGCATTTTACAAGATCATTGTCGGAAATCACGCCCTTGGCATGGTTTAGTGATCGATGTGGTGTGACAGATACCTCATGGTCACCAATTTTGTTTAGTTTCCTAATATTGTTGCTTTGTTGCTCGTTACGGACTTCTATCAAAAGGTCACCGGAATTCATTTTCCTAGCATCGTAGTCTCCGTTGATGCATTCTTTGATGGCTTTGGCGATAGGAAAAGGTGATATGTCCTGCATCGGTGTTGTGCTTTTTGAAGTGATGACAAAGAACTTGGTGAAGTTGTTGCATTTAGACATGAAATCTTTCGTTACTTCGGTGCGGTTCCGCTTTCGGAGCCGATCAGTTTTTTGGGAAGTGGGATGTTTTTCCATAAAAAAAATGTAATGTTCGGTAGTCATGCTGGCCGCCCACCTTGGAGCCCAACCAGGGAGTGTATTTATACCACTAGCCATACATAACTACTATAACCGTACGCGACCAGCCAAGGAAGACTGGTAACGCACGGTTAACCCTAGCCACCATGAAAAAAGGAAATAACAGAAGAAAAAAGGGGACAGGACAGATCAAAAGCGCGAGAGAAAGGCGAAGATGGTAGAGCAGGATAGGAAGAGGTGACTGCCGATTTCCCCAGGGTGGGTCAGCCCGGGGGTGCCGTCTGCGTGAAGCCGGGGCCAAAGGGGTGTGTTGCCTCTGCCGGGGGGCCTTAAAGGTCCAATCACCCGGCGTCGGCTCAACCCCCAGGATCCCCTTTTCCCCGGACACGGCAAAGCCACGCACGGCTAGGCGTGGGAGGGGGTCGAAACCCCCCCGTTAGCTCGGGTCCGTGGTGTCGCTACACACCAAACGCCTGCAGAAGCAGACGCCCCTGCGGGGTGTATTTCCTTCTTTAGCGGACCGCAAGTATCTCTTGTTTGCGCTCATGTACGTCTTTCAACACCACGACCTAAGACCTTATACATCCACCAGTTAACTAAAAGCAGGCAGTGGAAGAACAGTGGCAACAATTCAGCCCATAAGGAGGTTCTTGAACCTGATGAAGTTCACTTATCGCGACAACTAACGCACGACAGCCTGGTTGACCCATGTCTTTACACCGCATCATCCTCTAAATATTGTCGCTGGAAGTAAGTTCCTTAGGTTCAAGCTCTTGAACCTGGCAAAGTCTACCAACGAACGACCGCTGTGCCCACAAAAAACTATCGTGGCGGCAAGAAGGGCTTTATAATAAGTTTTAAGACAGCGCTTCTAGCTTCGCCATCATGAAAGGCAGTCGGTACAGATTATAAAAGGCAAGAATTGCGACATCACATAAGTCGCGTCCTGGCTGGACCTTCGCGTCATCTCAAGTAGACATGTCACGCTTTCAATGTACATGTAGTAAACACAAAACACAAAAAGTCATCAGACTGTGTAGAATTTCTCAATTATGGCGCATCATTTCATGACTAGAGCTGCAGGGTAATCGCCTCGTTTGCTCCTTTTGTAATTTTGAAACGCCTAGTAGAGAAAAAGGCAACGCTTGTTTTCTTAGTAGTGGCAAACAGTTTACAGCGCCGTTATTTATTTCATGAAGTAATATTATAGAGAGACCTTTCTTCGTCACCCTGCAAGAGTTTGCTAAGAGTTCTGAAGAAACTACAAGCTTACTTTGTATTCATCAACAACCAAAAAGTAATTATAATGGCTACCGTGACATTTACAGCCGTTTATAGCTGACAGTACGCAGTACATTTCAGTAATTCCGTTAAGTTCGCAGAAGGCTTTTCTTGAGGAGGCATTCTCCGTTTTCGCAAGAACATTCATTATGATTCCTTCCCATCTCAGTTCTTTCCATAAGGACGAGGAGCCACTTGGATCATGCGCTGTCATTTGAAGTCACTGTCCCTGCTCAGGCCCTAACTAACGTCAGCTTTAAAGGCAATGAAGAGCATCTCTGCTTGGTTAAACTGCAAAGGCTCGTATAAAATGAGATGAACGTTTGTATCAGCCACTGTTGCAGCACCCTTGTTATACGAGCGTAGACCGGCGACGCACCGACTAGTCCTTCCATTTTCTATTCTTTTTTATATGCTGTAACCTTTCAAGCCCTACAAGTTGTTCCTCTGCTGAAAGAGCAGGGGAGTATTGTCTGCGGTACCCCTCCACCCTCCCCCCCTCTCCTTCCAGCCCTTCTCCGTACAGACACTGTTCAGAGCTCCGTATAAATTTCAGTCTGTGGAAGAACACAAGCCTTGTGTTTTTTTTATTTTGCGTGCCATTTCACCTTCATTATTTTGCTTGCAAGTTGTTTTTAGGCTGACCTAAAGCATTTCGGCTAGACTTGCGCTGCTCCAACTGCTCGCAATAAAAAGAGTAATGCTCTAAGGCCACCGCCTAAACATGATAAGGATCCTTTATAACAACCTCCCGACAATTAGAGTAACGCAGTGCACCTGACATTTACCGCCATTACTCCACGGAAACCGCTGTAATAATCCCTTTTCTTGCCCTTTCATTTAGACTGCTTCTTCTTTCATTTTTTTTTAGAGTTAGTAACTCCGCTGTGGAAGACCACTGCGGCAAAGTTTTTCAACCTGTAGTATTTTTCATACAGTTAGAGATAATGATCCGTTCGTGTCCAAGCTTAAGTCACTTTTCTACCTCACTAGCGCAGTATATGAGCGAACGTTCTCGCGACACTAATGATGTGTTCGCCTATGGTTTGCTGACCTACATCGGAATTCCCGTATCATTGAAAACCTCTCCGTCCATGTAGTATCGGCTCTTTTATACATTCCCTTGCATCTGGGAGGTTCTTTCCTTGCTTGCATTTTTTTTTACTAAGACACCGCTTTCTTTCCATAGATTTCTTCCTTTTATCTGCCCATCAGAGAGCCCCACCTCGGCAGGTCATTCCTGCTTGTGACCACATCGCCATTTCACTTGTAATTTTTTTTCTTTTCGCCCCACTCAAACGATAATTCCGACGCGTGGCGTGAGAGGCCGATGTCCCCTCGTGTCGCTGACAACAAAGAAACTCAAGAAATATTTATGAAAGAACATAAACGACAGAACGTACGCAGCAACAATCTGGAATTCGAATTACGATATTTATGAAGTTTCCGAATGAAGAGTCGAACCACTGTTCTTTGGTCGCTTGTCAATTCTTAAAATTTTGTAACTGTAACAGTTCAAAGGCGTAGGTCAAATATGTGCACCATTTGTTCCATGTCGACTTTAGATTGCTTGTGTAAGCATGCGCTTAGTATTCACTGCTCTTTTTAATAACAGAACACAGTCACAAGCTAGCAGCTAGTCTTGGTTGCATATCCTGGTGAACTTAAGAAACTTTGAACGTGTCCGTCCCTCCGTCCGTCTGTCCAGCCGCCCATGTGTTGCTGCTCGTCTGATCTGAAGGTCATTGCTAGAATGTAAGAGGTCGTTTACACATCCACATTCCCACCAGACGTTGATACAAAGAAAATCGGGGCACTGGCAGGGACCACCACAGTGCTTCTTAATGAGTCTACGAAGGTTCTTAATGAGGCTGCTAGCTTTTTTTTTTTACCTGAAGACTTCTGCGGAGCTATCCGGGGCAAGCTTCTGACTTTAGAAAAAGTAACAAGAACAGTAAATCGAGCACTTGAACTAATGGTCCATCAGCCTATGCATAGAAAGAAAGAAAAAAGAGAAACACTCGTTTAACGGAATATACTAGTCCACACAAGTGTACTGGACGGAGAGGTCCAGTAGAACAAGCAGTTGTAAATTATGAGAATATAGCTCGATAAAGGAGCACCGTTTGTCGGTGATGAACTATCGCTGATGAGGCCCCAGTGTCCGCAGAAACTTTTCCGCTGAATATGCTGCGACTACTAAGTTCAGCTTCATCTGCATGCCATAATTGCATGCAAATGAATCCCCATTGGCTGCCGCTTTCTTCTACAGTGTTTGATTCCTTTTTCTTTTTTTGCTTCTACCAGCACAAAATGTCCATAACCTCCTCCTGCACCCTCCATTTAAGTAAGGCGAGCGATGCTGTTCCGTGCGGAAGCAGCATTACTTTGCAAACAAAGTTGACACAGTATCAACGAGAAACTACCACGGGGTTAAAGACGCTTTCAAAACACGAACAAAATACCACAAAAATGAGAATTTCGGGGTTGACTCTACGCGGATCCGACATTGCACTGCATTTAACGCAATTTTCGCGCTTTATTTGCGCGTATGTTCACGTGCATAATACGTGTACTCTTTCGGCTTTGATGAGGAAGCGGACGCCCAAATTAAAAATGGTGCTGTGAAGAAAAAGACGCAGGGAGTCGGGGCACCTTTCCGTTTTTGAACAGAGCTAGCCGCTCTTAGTTAAACAGTGCCCAACTTTTTACCGATATTTTTAAGCATGTTTTACGTGGTTTGTAAGTTCGGAGCCATCGCAGTGCCTCAGATGTTATTTGGCCTACTAAGCAGAAATCGGCTCGAGCGCTTACATTTAAATGTATGTTAAGGAACAACGGCTGCTCGAAACAGCCCCGAAGTACCAACACTAGGGCGCCTCCTCCTACTCGAAGTGCCCTTTTGGCATGTAAACACTCAAGACTTATTCGATGGCGTTCAAGTACGTACGACCATGCTAGTACCAGATAAAATGAGTTTTTGCATCTGGCTGCGTTTTCCACTGATTGATTGATTTGGGGGGTTTAACGTCCCAAAACCGCCTCTGATTATGAGAGACGCCGTAGTGGACGTCTTCGGAAATTTCTACTACCTGGGTTCTTTAACGTGCACACGGGCCTCAACATTTCACCTCCATCGAAATGCAGCCTCCATGGCCGGGATTCGATCCCACGACCTTCGGATCAGCAGCCGAGTGCCATAGCCACTAGACCACCGTGGCGGGGCATGCGCTTTCCATTAAGCCGCCAAATAGCAGCTATCGTGTCGATGTAATTGTGCCCCTATCTTTATATCCTCATCACAGCTGACTCAACCGAAATTCGATAGAGGACAATGGTCGTATCGCGGCTTTTGTAGGAGACACCTCCCCTTCCGAAAAGCCCAAAAAATTTGCCTACATATGCTGCCGCTTCATTCTCGTCTTGACGTTTCAGGTGCGCTCCAACCCCCCCCCCCCCTTTACTTGTTCACTGCTTGGTCTCTTGTCATGTCGCTTAGAACATAGGGTTAAGGCCAGATCTCATATGCGCGAAAACGCACGTAACAGAAATGACCGATACTTCCTTCGTACGAATCGTTCTCAACACATTATGGAAGCGCGTCTTTAAATGCAGCTATTTGAAGCTGAGGTGACTCCAGCCAAAGTTTCTAGAGGTTACCCAACATTTCGAGGCCGGTTGTGTGGGCGTTATCAACACATCAGGCGGATAAATTTTCACGTTGTTTTGTTCACCATTGATGTGTGCTCGCACTTAAAGTGCACTTACACAAGCTCCAGCGAATTCACCACTAATTTCCTTCCTTCCTTCGCTCCTCTCTGGCGTTTCCATTTCTTTAGCATAGGGTAGCCGGCCGTAGGCTTCTCTTGTTAATCTTCCTGCCTTGTGCGTTTCTGTTTCCTTTCCTCTCCATCCAGTTATATGACGAGCACGACAAGACGAGTTTTTCTGGGCGTCTTTAACCCGCATTTTTGTATCGGAATATGGCGTCCACGATATAGGCTATCATTTCTGACCAGGCCTATCTCAGAGGCACACTTTAGCTCAGCCTCGAAAGGAAGTCAGGTGAAAAACTGAAAGCGTAAAATTAGCGTATTCTCTTGTACTGACGTAAGTGCCGGGGCGGAAATGACGTCAGAAAATATTTAGTGTAGCTCGGCATACAACACATCTCTGTACAATTGCTGGTCAAAATGGGACTAAGACGGCGACTTCAGACAGCTCACTAAAACAACAAACATATCCACGGGAACTTCCTGTGGCCGCGACGCCGACAATCACGCTTATTCAACTGCTGCTGTAGAGTTGCATGATCTAGCAGCGCGCTTTTATATCTTCAAATGCTTATGCTGCCCCGCCTGTCGACAATCTAAAAACAAAGCCGAGGAGCAACTCGCTCTGGACATTCTGCAACACTTACGCTTCGAGAGAACGCGCCCCAAAATAGGCAACCATGTCATGGCTACTGAGGCCTCTTAGTTGCGCAGCTAACGGTCGATTCCGCTGATCGAGTACACTGTCGTCATCGCTGCGGCGTACGATTGATTTCTGGGGTTGCACGACGCAAAACCACGACGTTATTATGAGAGACGCCGCAGTGGCAGGCTCCGAAAACTTCGACCACCTGGGGTTCTTTAACGTGCACTGACGTCGCACAGTACACGGGCCTCAACATTTCGCCTCCATCGAAATGCAGTCGCTACAACTGCTACGGAGTATGATTTAACTATGTTTGTTCAACTATAGTTTAGATAATTTCGAGAACGCGTAAGCTTCGCTTTTAACAGTGCAACGCTAGCGCGCCATTGGGTCCCGTTCGCAGCATCTTCTCATAAAACGCTCATTAAAATTAGCCTTCTCTATAAACTTTGAAATTGAGCTTCCCCGTAACAAAATTATGTTTTCTCGTACAGGCGCGAGCAAAAGTATACGGACCACGCGAGCGCGTGCCAAACTGGCTTTCCGCTCCACCTAGCGGAACGCCGCCTAACGGCCACCGGAGAGCTCCACCGGAAATCATTCTACTCGCTACCCGCTATCATGTAAATTTTTCAGTGCCGTGCACCGCATTGTTAGTTTGCTGTTTCCACGCACAGCGCTCGTCGGCGGTAAGAACGCCACCTATCTGCCTTGATAGCGGTATCACAGCCGTCACGGCCTGCATCGATCGGTGTGCCGATGAAGAGATATCAGTTTTGCGAAGCGCTATCGTGATATGAACCCGTGGATTCGGACACCGAAGAGCGCTTAGCGTTAGAAAGAGAAAGGTGGAAAATACTTGTTGGCATTAGGAAAAACAGACAGGCCCTAGATTTAAGCAGGGATGCTTCTTGCACGTAGCGCTGCTGTCGATCGCAGCTGACGTGACGGAAGTGTCGCGAAGAGCCTGTGGGCCACGCGATGCCGTGGTCCGTATACTTTTGCTCGCGCCTTTACATTCAAATTAGAGTGCCAGCTATCACGTGTGCAGGTTTAGTCAGGTCGCAGCGTACAATATTAAATTCGAAACATTTCTTAGCGAATTTAAGCTGATTCGTCCATTATCTATCTATCTATCTATCTATCTATCTATCTATCTATCTATCTATCTATCTATCTATCTATCTATCTATCTATCTGTCTGTGTCTGTCTGTCTGTCTGTCTGTCTGTCTGTTCGTCCGTCCGTCCGTCCGTCCGTCCGTTACATCTAGGTGCTTTCCTGGTCGTCTCGTTCACCTGGTATACCTCAATATTTTAGAGGTACGGTACAAATGTCAGGTCTTTACATCGTACGCTTGTCATGTGCATCACGGTTAACCCCACGGAAATCACGTGTGGCCCGTACCCGTAGTTCTCTACCCGTGGTATTCGAATATGCACCACCAGGTGTTTGAATTTTATACATTTGGTGTCAACGTCGAGCCAACTAAAATATATATTTACCATATCACCACAACGCCCTTAAAAACAACAAAGGCATAGCGAACAAAGGCATACCGAAGCGTGGGATCGTAATTCAGACATAAACACAGGGATACACACTAACGCGTTGTAAGCTCCGTAGGCAACCTACCAAGCGGTAGGCGGGCATCGAACCCGAGCCACTGAGGTGCAATGCAAACATGCTGCCACTATGCTACGGCGGCTCCTCCCACACAGTGAATATAGCAAATATACCTAACGCACCAGCAGTTGTCACATGATTGCGCGTCTGTAATGTCGATTGCTCTTCTAATGTGCTGTTCTTGTTGTGTGGGGTTTAACGTCCCAAAACCAGCTCAGATTATGAGAGACGCCGTCGTGGAGGGCCCCGAAAATTTTGACCACCTCGGGTTCCTTAACGTGCACTAACATAGCACAGTACACGGGCCTCAACATTTCGCCTCCATCCCACACGCGTGGGATCCGCAGGATTTTTTTTCTTGATGATTTCGCTTCCATGAATTCAGTTTCGTTCACCAAACTGCCTGCGCCGCGGAGGTAGGCCTGCGTGGTCGGCTGCTCCGGCTTGCTACGGCGGTTGTTTGAAACGATCATTTCCGCCGTGTACTTTTGCGCCGACGCTGAGGCTGGCCTTTCTGAGAAACGAGCTCTTCAATGCAATAGTGTTAAAATACACGCGCCGTTGTTTCGAAGCCCTATGCCTCCCTTTCCATTAAACCTGGCCGTCACGCTGCTGATTGCCCCCTTCCAAGCACAACATTTCTCGACTTCGCTTCATGGGCCTCATTTTGCGCAATCGGCTGTGCAAGGGATCGATTACAGGTGGTTCATTATTATGTCGACGTGTACAGAAGCGAGGCAGACTCACATAAAAATGCTATTTCAATCCGCCTTCCTTGTATGATCGGCGAAAGTATGAGCAGTTATCGAGCTTGGGCCCCGAATCAGCCGTAAAGACTCGTTATTCCCTGCTCAGATTCAACTTGGTTGTTTTACATTGTTCTCCTTGCCACGAGCACATCAACAATGAAGTGGATATTTGGAGGTAGATTGGAAAGCTGTCCGCGGATCAACATTCTTCAGAAACTGGTAAATATATTTTAGGCTATTTCGCGTGTGCACATTCATTTCCCTTTCTAAAACCTATTTCATTCTGCAAGCAGCTGTATTCTGCAAGGTTACGCAATGCGGACACACCCTACTGCGTGTCGTATAGAAACAGTAGAAAGTGTAAATACAGTTTCAAAAACTGCGCGACGCCATCAACGCTTCATTCTTTCCTGTTTCTAATGCGCTTAAGTGCTTGCTTAAGATATGTCGCCCAGCTGTCAATGCGCGTCGGTTTACGTTGTCGTCACTGGCTATTGTAACGTAAAGCAGATTAGGGGGAGAAAGAGAGAAATCGAGCACGTGCGTGCGCGTAAGGAGACCGTTGTTCATTTGCTACAGGATACAGAGGGAAACGGTATAGTAGCTTGAAAACGGGAATGGGCAAGTCGAAACTGAAGGAGGTTCCCGGGCACAGGAAAGGGCTAATGGTGTCTAGAAACGTCCACGCAGTTCCGTTATTTTAAGCCAATGAAGCGCGCGCCGGCATTGCTGTGTTGGTACGAGGCAAGGTGTGTGTGAACAGGCAGGGATTTATACACCAACCCCCTCGCCCCCTTTCTAAAGGACAGAAAGCTGAGGTTGGTAAGGGTACCCTTACCAACTCGCTCAGCTTTCTGTCCTTTATTGGGAAGGAGGGGGTGTCTTGCTTTAGCTGGAGGAATCGTGGAGCAAATAAATGCCAAATAATAGTAACATCAATGATGATGATTATTTTCATTATTTTGCCAGCGTTTTGCGGAGATATTAGCGCTACGTTCTTCTAGGATATAGGAGCAGTTACGGAGGGAAAAAAAAAAGGTGGGGGGAGGGGGCTACAAACCCCCCCCCCCCCCCCTCCCGTCGGTTCGCCACTGTGCTACTGTTGCGTGCACGACTCGGCGCGTTTGAGCGCGCCACAAGGTTTCGCTCTCCACCGCCGGTCTTGGCTGGGCTGCTTTCACCAATAGCACGGCCGCTGTCCTATGCAGCGGCCACGACACGAGACTCAGTCTGTTCAGATATCCCGCAAAGCACCGGTTGCTATAGGTATGGAAGATATAACATTTTCTGTCTCGAAGCTTCGCCGTATCGCCGTTAGGTATCCGCCGCTGTCAGCGGGCCAGTTTGGGCGCGCCGATACTACTTTACCCAGTCGGACGCGCCTTGCCGTGCGGTGCCTCCATCTAAAGAGCACATAACTTGTACCGTGATCCACAGGCAAACATAAAGCACTGCCGTGTACTGTCGCGTTCAATGTGAGCAGCGGCGAGCGGGCAACGGCCACAGCGACGCTCTTACAAAGACAGGGAACAGGATTTCGACATTCCAGCAATGCATGCAGCCCCCGCTATTTGTCATCAGAGCGATAACGCACCGGAATATGCCGAGCACCTCGGGCGGTTCGCACAGCCTTTGGCGAAACGTGTTTCTTTAATGACGCGCCGCTGCTCCAACCCTCACTTTTTTTCGCTATCGCTCTCGGAATCGTGACAGCGAAATAACTGCTGGGCTGTATGTGACAGACACAAGAAAATCAGAGAGCATGCGCGCTGCCGCAATCGCGATACCCTCCCCACTTTTCTCTCGATACCATCGCTACGGCCTCGTCACGTGCTATATGCTGCTCATATCTACCGTTATGTTTTACCCGCGTATAACTTTAGACGTCGTCACAAGAAACTCTTGCGACATCTCTTTACCTAAAATTAGCACGCACTGCAAGTGCAGTTAACGGCACCATTTTGGCCGTAAATGTTAACTTCGACGCTGCATACCAATAGTTCACGCTTGCCGGAAACACCAAACGCGGTGTAGACCCGTTCGGCACGTTCACTCATCTTCGGAGCAAGTTTGAGTAACTATACACTGCAGACTAAATACACCATGTCTCTGTCTTCGGTAGGAATAGTAAAAGTAACATAGCGTATGAAATCAAAACCAGGAACAAGCTCATCGACCCGCTGCAACGGGGCTTTCTTAAACTGAGGGGAACAAAAGCGCCCGTGTGCAAGTACGGCGTATAAGCTCGAACTGGCGCGTCCCGTTTTAGAACGCTGCTGCACGGTAAAGGTTGGCAATTAAAGCTGCCATAACACAGAGTCCGAAAGTAAATGCGGTCAGCAAGGCTGCTACATCATAAGACATGCGCTGACGTCACTAAAGCTACGATGTTACAGCACCATGCAGCATTGCAAGAGCTGGGTCAGCGTCACGCGCATTTTTCAGTGCATCGCACGCAGCTGCTCTTCTGGCACAGGGGCCATTAAAGTAGTGGCCTCGTCACCCGCAGCAGTGAGTCCGTGTTGACTTCATCCTAGTTAATACGTCTACCGTACCTCCGTGACGTCAGGCGAAAACTATCAACACATGACAGCAGAAATGCGTGCGCCTTGCCGCCAGCACAATCTCCTCACGAGTCACGGCAGAGCGAAATGACGACAACAGAACGACTCAAGCAGCGCAACAATTGCGCTTACTCTCAGTAACGTCATGTGACGACTGCTCAAAAGGGTCATTAGTATAGTTTCTTACCTCTAACCAGTCGAAGACGCGTAATTCCGGACCACAATTAGAAGATAGTGTAGCGGCTATTTCTCAGTGCTTCGCTTGCTTCTCAGACAAGTGGCTCGCTTAGGCTTGCGCAGGGACCGCCTTAGACCGCATGGAGTAGGTACTACAGCTCCCGGCACGTTCGACCGCACACTGCGTCAGCGCCTCGCAACGATGATAATCTGCGTGACCGGCGCTAGTGCGCGCATGCGCACGAAACCTTTCCAGAACGAGCGGTGTCTCCTACATGCCATTTCCTTCGGAAGGAAATGCTCCCGCCCTTCGTTATCTGCGGACCCGCACCTCTGCACACTCGCACACAGCGACGTCACGAAACAATTTTATTTATGCCACTGCTTGTTTTCAACATTAGCGGCCGCGCTACAGTAATGGAAGCTGCTTCATGTAGAATAAGTTCCGTGAAGATGGATGCTTAATCCAAACTTTTGGCGCCCCTAACCATTTGCTATAATACTAAATAGAGAAACTACGCTGGTAAATCGCAACTTCACTCTCTCACGCTTGTGTTTTGCTTCGTACCACTTTTGTTCCCCTATAGTTCCCGTTTATTTAAAATGACCCAACCATAAACTGTGCATCGTTGCTAAAGAAAGAGCGTAGCACGCGATGCTTTGTGCGACTGCGCGTACCACATCGGGTCAGTATCGCCGCTGTTAAGCTCTGACAAAGAGTGCGGCCATGAAGCTGTGCGTTTTGCTAACACGACCGACTTCGAAGCGCACTAAGCACTGCCATCGCCAATAAAACATCACGCTGAAACGAACAGGGACTGTTGACGCCGCTGCGAGTGGTAGGGATATGCGCCTTCATTACTCCAGCGTCAGGATAGCTAAATTAGTATAACGTATTGTATTACCATGGAAGCTGCTCGGCAATGTTGCCTCGCCATTTTGACTTCTCTACTTTATTATGCAGGCGGGATTCACCACGCCTGATAAATTGTAATAGAAAAGCAATTTTTGAAGCCAGAACCCAGAATATTTATGAATCACATCAATGATGGGATCCTGCCACAAATTTTGACCAATAGGCGATCTTTAAATTGTCGTCATACTCTTCAAACAGCAATTTTCTTCATGAAAAAGGCATCTTGCATTTCGTGCTTTTACGCAACCTCAAGAATTGTTGTACCTATAACAAACATAAATATGCTTTTCAGTATAGTTACAGGCTACATTGAAGAGCAGACCATGCTTGATGACTAGAGACCGGAAGTTCAGGCACGAAAAAACAAAGTTTTAGGCGCCTATAATAGGCCCTAAATGCTGTCATTTAGGCATATATAGGTGTTAAAAATTATCGTTTAGGCATATATAGGCACAATTCATAATTACTTCAGCAGCGTGTTTCAGGACAAATCTTCCTTCTAACAAACACAGCAGGCAAATCCTGCGCTTTGGGAAAGTTAATTTTATTTTTTTCATGAAAAGAATTAGGTGAAGAATAACCATTTGAACAGATTTAGGTAAAAGCTACGGTGACTGGACACTGTGAGAAAGGCTATGAAAGCAGTGGCAAACCAGCACCATCTCAAGGTTTTCGGGCTTGAAGTTGTGCCTTCCTTCAGTCAGTATTTGTTTGTATGCGGAAAAAGAACACTCGACGTCCACTGAAGTTAGTGGAGCGTACTTGTAGTCCGGCACTTTCGATGCTCTAATTTCACCTGGAATCTTCGAATCGGTACCGCTCAGAACATTAGACACTTGTTTTAGCACATAAAATCCGGGATTCGTGTCCAAGACAGCTTTAAGCTTCGAGGTGACCCTGTCAGCAACAGGCCCATTGGGGACGGTGGCGAACCTTTCCTGCACGTCCAACATTAGCTCAACACTCTGAGTCAGAGCGGCGCCCGAACTTTCAAGTTTCTTTGTGCTTTCTGCAAGGAAAGTAAAATGAGCACACAAATAGGCCAAGTCAGATTCAAGTGTATCGTGGTGTAGAACAGTCTGGGCTCTTCTCACGGTGATGCTCTCGTCCGCTGCAAAGCTGTTAATGCCACCAAAAAATGCATCTTATTTGCGCAGGTTCAGGGGTTATTCGAATTGGCAGTTGCGTAAGCAATGTTGGGAGCTTTATGCCAATGCGTGTGTCAGAGTGGATGTCAAACGCGACCTTTGCAATGTCTTCTCACCTGCTTTCCACATGGATGGCAAAATACCGTTTCTCCATCGACGGAGTAGCACTGCACTCCACTGGTCCATTGCCTGAAAAGGACACTTTTCGGCGTCTTTTTCTTCGGCATTGCTCGGCAGACTACCGACAGGTGCCGTTATGAAGAACACAAATGCCACCGAAACTGACGCGTAGGCTGTAGGCTGCAGCGCAAGCGTAGCTTAGCTTTGACTTGCTGGAGTAGGCTCTAGCCTCCCTCACGCAACCGCCGAGGTGCACTACTCTCGAACCAAGCGACGGAGATCTTTAAGGGGGAGAGGGAGGGAACACTAGCGCTAGCCTAGCCTCGCTTCCCCTCGCTAGAGTACACTCTAGCCTCGCTCACGCAACCGCCGTGCTTCTCGAACCAAGCGCTAGGTTAGCCTCGCTTTACCTCGCTGGGATACACTCTAGCCCCGCTCACGTAAAGGCGCGTTGATAGTCCGACGTTATCGGCGCGTTGGCGAGCGTCACATGCGTCGGAGCACATCGGCCGAGTCCAGTTATGCGTTGGCTGTGTCAGTGCGTCGAACTATGGTCTGTATTCGCCGACGTGACGAAGCGCATGCGCGCGTCTACCCTAAGCCGCACTGTAATCGCGCCTTGACAGGAGCTAAAAACGTGAACGTAAAAAAAGAAACATAACTAGCGCGCTATGCGACTGTTCAAGTTAATATCGCCACACTAAGTGCTTCTTGTTTTCCTCCGTATGAACAGCTCATTTAATTAAAACGTGTACTCGACGAACGCGAAAAGGCATTTTTAGGCGCTGAAAAGCTGATATAGGCACGAAGCTCGAAATAGGCACTTATAGGCACAATAAATGTTTGATTAAAACGTTTCCCTTCCCTTAGTTCGTGCCTATATGTCAAATAGGCTCGAAACGGACTCCAGGAAAAAATAGGCATTTTGCCTGAAGTTCCGGTCTCTACTGATGACGCCGGACGGAACTTTAGCTTCGCAATATTACATTCTTGTTTCACAAAATACATTGACTTGTTAGTGTGACGCCCAGACAAGAGCAGAGTCTGTTTACACGATAACTTGTTGAGGTAGGCTTCTACTATTAGTGCCTCTAAATTTGCTTCTTTCAGTTAGCGATTACCTAAAACTGCAATACACATACACTAAGCAAGTGACAATAGGCAGCTGACGCCAGCAAACGACAATCCCTCCACTAATTTTAACCGAGTAAGAAACAAGAAAGGTAGGAGTTTCATGCTCTCTCATGTTGTCCGGAGCCGCCAGAAAGGTCATTTTTAACAAGTTGCTCACTCGTATAGCTGCTGTACGAAGCAGAGGTCGCTGCGGTCGGCGGCTTCATTCAGAAAGGCGCTGATGCACTTCGTTTGCCGACGGCTTCCGCAGCTCAAAAAAAGACGAGGAATCACGCTGACCGGACTTTATTCCACTTTAATAGCGTACGTGCCTAAAATGGCACATCGTTTCAAACGTAGCATTGCCTACTAGAACACATCCCTCGCTTTAGGGACCACCCGCAGGCCATTGCCTCTGAACGCAATGCAACAAGAGCTGCACGTTGTGTATTCCATCGAGTACCCTGTATATTCATTCGCGAAAGGGCTGTACAGCTCGACCCTGCTCGGAAGCGTGCTGAAGCGGTCATCCATGCATCAGGTCACGTATGTGTTCTTTGGAAAAACAAACGCAGACAACAGTGGGATAGCCCGTGCAGTGGCTGCATTTCCATTCCCAAATCGTCCTTTTACGGGCCATGGAAATGCGCGCGCATATGTGTGTCCAGGCAAACCCAATGCAGCGTTCGCAGAACCAACGCTATCGGGTGTACGTTTTGATATACAAAAAAAAAAACTATAGGGATGGAAGCATGGCAGCATTGTGGCTATTCATGCGAAGGTTTATTTTGTCCCGCCTTCAGTTCTTACAGTGCGATGCACATGTCTTCTGAAGATAACGGTGATTTATCCCCCTCCCCCCATTTAATCCTTCACAAATAATACACTTTCACTGGCGTATATGGGGAAGTACACACAAAACCAGGAGAGCTAAAAATCAGGGAAAAAAATGCAGAGGGTAATTCGGGACAGATCTTTCTTTCGTCTTCATGTTATCTGAGAACCGAGAGCGGTGTCCTCGCCACGAGAGAGGTCGCGATCGTGAGAAGCACTCACAATTCTCGCGCTTTACCTCAGTACAGAAAGCTCCGGGCTATCATGACGGGCAGGTTGTCGTTGTCAGACGGCAACCAGCCTCGTGTTTTTCCTGGCAAATAAAACGATTTCCGAGCTCTCCATTTGCCTCAGCTATTGACGCCTGCTTTTACAAGGCTCAGTGCTCTATCATACGTCCGCCATACTTTTCATGTCAATTTATTCGCTGAAGAAGCGACGATCATCTAACATAAAGGGTGTTGATTGATTGATCTCTGGAGTTTTACATCCCAAAACGACGATATGATTATGAGAGACGCCGCAGTGGAGGACTTCGGAAATTTCGGCCATTTGGGGTTCTCTAACGTGCACTGACATCGCGCAGTACACGGGCCTCAACATTTCGCCCCCACCAAAACCGCATAAAAGTATAAATACTATAGATACCATCTTTGTGTCATGAAAGTATAACTGAGGTATATGTTCCTCTGTACTTGGGATCTGTGTTGCATATTTACGGCCCTCCAGTCTGCAAGATTACGAACTATGTGCTTTCACTGAGAGATTTATTCACGCATGGAACTTACGGTGATCGTGCATGCTCCTCAACTATCTTCTCTAGACGCCTGAACAATGGGGTGTAGAATTCTGTATGTACTCGTGCTCTTTAGCCCGCTGAGTGTTCTTAAGTGTTTGTTCAGGAATTTTAGTCCGGTGCAGGACAGTAAGTAGGACGTTAACTTTTCTACAATGATTCCACCATCAACAAAATGCCTATCCTGCGCTTCTCCGGAACCTGGTCGGACGAAAGAATCAAATCCACGGGAAGCACAGGGATCGCACATGCAAAGCAGCATAATAAAACAGCTGGCCACGGTAGGGCAAGGAACATTTTGGCTTTGGAATCGTACGAGCTATGATTCCAAAATGATCCGCCACCGGTACCACGCACGGTGATGTTGTGATTCACATACAAACGTGAAAGTGCAGCCCCCTCCACTTTCACGGAGTGAAATGACTTCACACTTGTATGACGTGCTTTAAAATACATTCCCCAGTGGAAATCGTTTAAAATTTATGAAATCGTGGCTCCCTGCGTGACAATGTCGAGCACGTTTGAAAATAGCCATACACTTAGAACTAGAAGTTTCATCCGCCTAACAGCGAAATGAGTTCCGTCAACTCCGCGGCTTTCTGCTTTTTCCCCCTTTGATGTTCTCGTTCGTTTCAAAACCCATCCTTTATTAAACTGTTTTGCAACTTTTTTTAGTCTCCGAACTTCCAACGAAACGCACAAAAGCTCATTCGAGATGCCCCGCCGTTGAAGCACTCTACGTAGCAGTAGAAATTAAAAATACGATATACACTTCTCCATTCAATCGTCCCTAGAGACCGGCAACCTGAAAACCTGTCAAGCGCAGAACTTCGCTATGGCATTCGTTGCACCGTGCTTCACTCCCTTCGCAACTAACTCCCTTTCGATTTCCTCCGTTACCCTGTTCACTTGTTTTTCATTCTCTTCTTTCCGTTAATCCAGAGAAACGCTTCGACCGCCTAACGTCGCATTCAGCGAGTTCACGTGCCGACTTACTCCAAAGTAGAGCGAGGAAGCATCGAACTCGATTCTCCTGTCGGCCTCACAGAACGCGCGCTGGGCTACGCTGCGCTGCAAGCTTAAACGCTCCTATGACAGGTAAGCAAGAGCTTATTTAAAATGAAGTCGGTACCCTCGATGCGATACGTCACTTTTGACGTCTCACGCCATTACGTAGCACTATTCGTCCGGGGGATTCCTTTGAAAAATCTAGTAGAACAGGGCATCTGTGAGAGACAGCTCGTAGCCTGTTTGAAATGCCAGGCAGCAGCCATAGGACGGACTAGACCCCTCATGTAGTCACAGAGAGAGGCTAGCCTTTATTTAGGTAACTGTTGTGGTGCAGTGGGGAGAATCTGGGTTGCATTTATTCGGTCTTCCAGTAAAGTGCTTTTCAAATGAAGCTCGCAACTGTATGCACCCTTCCGATCCAACGTTCCCTGTCCACTAACAGCGGAGCCGCTAAATATTTAGGCTGTGCCAAGCAACGGACGATGTCGATGTCACGCAGTATGGTGCGGCTGACCCGATCTTGCCCTCAGCCTACTTCTACAAGGCAGTAATTATGCGAAGGCCAATGCGCGACGAGGTGTAGAAGAGGCTTATCTCGAACTAGCCGATTCGATCCCTGCAGCTGCAGTCGCATTACCGTGGCGCTAAATGAAAAGAAAGAAAGAAAGAAAGAAAGAAAGAGAAGAAAGAAAGAAAGAAAGAAAGAAAGAAAGAAAGAAAGAAAGAAAGAAAGAAAGAAAGAAAGAAAGAAAGAAAGAAAGAAAACGTCTGAGTGCATGGTGAAGGACTATGTACGGCCAGTGCCTAATCATGAAGAGTGCCATGAATAGCATAACCGATGCGTCATGACATGGATAACTTGACCACCCTTGCCAGTTATGTCATGACGAACGATAAAAGAACAGCTACGCTGGTCCGACCGTTTTTACGGCGTGGAATTGGCTTTATTTCATTTTTTTTTAGGGGCGAAGCTCCTTAGGGTGTGGGTCGTTCCCTCCTCTGTAGTAGTAGTAGTAGTATGTATGTAGCCACCTCGCGCCGCCGGGAGGCTCGCGCTCGCCCTCGGCGCGTGCCTCCCGGCGCGCGAGCTCTCTCACTCTTCCATCTGCTGTCTTGTGAGAGAGAGAGAGACAGAGAGAGCGAAAGGCGCGCGTGGACTATGGAAACGCTCTTTCTTCGATGAACGCGCTACCAGCTCGCAAAGAAGGAGAACGCGCCCTCACCCGCGAGAGACAAGCTTGACGCAGGCAGCGTCTTCTAGCGAGTTTCTTGATTGAAAAATACCGACTGCTCGCGCTGGAGAACCGTTCACCGGCCACCCATATATATATATATATATATATATATATATATATATATATATATATATATATATATAATATATATATATATATATATATATATATATATATATATATATATATAATCTTTTGCAATTCGTCGCCATCATTGCTAAAGAGTACTATGTCGTCTGCAAATCGCAGGTTACTCAGATATTCGCCGTTAATCCTGAGCCCTGTCTCTTCCCAGTCTAAACTTTTGAAGATTTCTTCCAAACATGCAGTAAATAGCATTGGAGAAATTGTATCTCCCTGTCTGACACCTTTCTGTATTGGGATTTTTCTGCTTTTCTTATGGAGGAGCAGGGTGGCTGTCGAATCTTTATAGATGTTGGCTATTGTGTTTATGTAGCTATCACATATTCCTTGACGACGTAGTGCCTCCAGAACTGCTGGTATCTCTACCGAATCGAAAGCCTTTTCGTAATCTATGAAAGCCATATAGAGGGGTTTGTTGTATTCAGCGGATTTCTCGATTACTTGATTGACCGCATGCAGGTGGTCCATGGTAGAGTATCCTTTTCTGAACCCTGCTTGCTCTCTGGGTTGATTAAATTCAAGTGTGGCCCTTATTCTGTTTGAGATAACCTTTGTGAATATTTTGTAAAGTGCTGAGAGTAGACTGATCGGCCTGTAGTTCCTCAAGTCTTTAACATCTCCCTTATTATGTAATAATAGAATATTTGCGTTTTTCCAGCTTTCGGGTACATTTGAAGTTTTGAGGCATTGAGTGTATAGTGTCGCGAGCTTTTCAGTTAGGAAGTCTCCGCCATCTTTGATCAAGTCGACGGTTATGCCGTCTTCTCCAGCTGCTTTTCCGCGGGACATGCCCTTAATTGCTTCCCTAACTTCGTCCGCAGTGACGCATGGGATTTCGTAGTACTGATCGACATCTAATACACTCATGGTGGGGGGACTCGTATTTGAGCTGTATAGTTCGGAATAGAAATCCTCGGCCACCTTGGTTATATCACTGAAGTTAGTAAAGATGTTGCCCTGCTTATCTTTCACTGCATGCATTATGTTCTTTCCCGCACACAGCTTCCTTTTAGTTGTTTTGATGCTGACTCCTTTTCTGACGGCTGCTTCTATTTCTTTCACGTTATGGTTACGTATGTCTCTGACTCTACTTTTGTTGATGAGCTTAGACAGCTCGGCGAATCCTATCTTGTCTCTTGAGTTAGTTATTCTCATCTGTTGGCGTTGTTTGGTTAGATTTTTAGTAGCTTCCGAGAGCTTGTTCACAACTTGTCTTGGTGCTTTGCCTCCTACTTCGATCGCTGCTTCGGTGATCAGCTTAGTAATGAGAAAGCGCTAAGGTAGGATTAAGGATGAACATGAAAAAAACAAAGGTAATGCTAAGCGGCACGGCGAAAAAACGTCTATTCACGATCGAAACCCGTACATTAGAAGTCGTAGAGGAATATCTGTACCTAGGACAGCTACTTACTGGAGAACCCACCCATACAAAAGAAATCCACCGTAGAATAAACATGGGATGGCGCGCATATGGGAGACATTCCCAGCTCATGAACGGAAACCTACCACTATCACTCAAGCGGGAACTGTATGACTACTGCATCCTGCCAGTACTGACTTACGGATCAGAAACCTGGAGAATTACAAAGAAGCTAGAGAGGAAGTTAAGAACCGCGCAGCGGGCGATGGAGTGGAAAATGATAGGCGTTACACTAAGGGATAGGAAGACAGCCGAGTGGGTCAGAGAACAAACGGGGGTCGCCGACAGAGTGAACGATATGAAGAAGAAAAAATGGACATGGGCAGGCCACGTGATGAGAAGGCTAGATAACAGATGGACAGTTAGAACGACGGAATGGATACCAAGAGAGGATAAGCACAGCCGTGGGCGGCAGAGAGTAAGATGGGGGGACGAAATCAAGAAGTTCGCAGGCATCAAATGGAATCAGCTCGCGCAGGACAGGCAAGGATGGCGAGGATTGGGAGAGGCCTTCGTCCTGCAGTGGACATAAGATGGGCTGAAGATATATATATATATATATATATATATATATATATATATATATATATATATATATATATATATATATATATATATATATATATGCGCACTGGATCTTGACTTGCAATGAAGTGCCGGTGGGAGATTTCACTTGTGCATAGTTGAACCATAAGGATTCGTAGCGTGCGCGTTAACTAAATTAATGCGGAACTCGGCACGATCTACGATGAACCTCCAGAGCTTCGCCCACTCATCATCATTCACTCCGTGGATATGCTGTGGATCTTCTCCACTTTAGTTCGATGTTAGATGGGTCGACCTTCCCCCACGACATCGTTCGGGCCAGCCCCAGAGTGTCCTTCGTAGCATGTTAGCTGCCTTCTTTAGGAGCGCTAGTTTGCTGATGGAATTCATTCATTACTAACACATGGCGATGCTGCGTGCTTCTGGAATTGTTATTTAGTAAGGCGATAGCCTTAGGTATTTAAAGCGAAGGCAACCCTGCCAATACGGTGGCAGAAAAACACCTTAGAAAAGATAGCGTGCGCAAAACATTGTAGAAAAATAGCGTGCAAGAATATTACTACCAATTTAACGCGATGAATATGGCCGAGCAGCGAAGCCGTGTCAGTTTCACCGAAGCGCTTAGCCCAAACACGACGTCCGTCCCCCTTCTTTCTTTCCTTTACAGACTACACCTAACCTAACCTTTACACACTACACCTAACTATATTTGCGCAATGTTCAGTCGCCAGAGATCCCGGGCTCAAACCTTAGGTCTCGAGTTTGGCTACCAAAGGTCCGGGCTTCTAGATAAGTTTCATTTATTCAGCCGGTAGGGACACATAGTGCTCACGGCTTGACACGTCATTTTTGCTTATGGAGGAAGTTGCTTTCTCGAAGACAGGCACGCGTGCTTTCAGTCGAATTACTAATTTTTTTTTCGGGATAGTAGATGTACTTCCGCAGAAACAGCAGGTGTAATTCGTTTGCGACAGGATCAACACCACGTGATCTCATGTGTGCGCCAGTAGTGCTAGCATGCAATTTTCTTGATTTCGTCACAGCGTCTAATTATCTGCTCTCTTCAGTCAAACATATCCCTCGGCACCCATCACGGAACCCTAATGAAGGACCGAACATCTGCCTTATAGGTTGCACGGACTTCGGGAGGCCATGTATTTCCTCTTAACGTCCGTTACATCAGCTACCTCCCCTTACTCTAATACTTACCACTATTTCCCTTTCAACGGTACACCTAACATTATTCGCTTCGCGGTTCTTTGTAGAGTTCTTGATTACTCAAGTTTCATACCACCGTCAAATGTAAAGTCCTATGCATCAGTAAAGCAGCAGTGCAATGATTACATAAGTTCTTTTCGAGGATGAAACTAAGTTACTCGTCACTCTTTGGCAATATTTGCCGTATGCGCTCCAAACCATCTTTATATTCTCCTGTATTGTCCTGGTGAGCTCTTTTTTATCAAGGCGCTTCATGGCAGTAATTGACCTAGACAAATGTACCGAGATGAGTGAAAACTAAAATGTCTTGTTCTACTGCGAACCTGTCGACGTTTGTCCTCTTGCCCATTAATGTGCAATCTACCCTTGTACACTTTTGGTTGTGGTTCAGTGGCTTTCTTTTTTAGCAAGCCATCACCGGCATTACCCAATAACACAATGTCATCTACAAAGCATGGGCCTCGTGGGTGTTCGCCGTTTATCCTATTAATTTAGCTTCAGTCCAGAGGTCTAAAACGGTGGCCCTAAACATAAAGACGCGGAAAAAAAAGTTGTTTCCGCGTGCTTGACCCCTTCCTTGATCCCAATCGCTTCACCTTTCTTTCCGTATTTATTCCGTAAATTTAAATCGGTTGAGGGCGATATTTGGATATTTGCTCAGTTGTTCCAATACGCTTCCTGTTATTCTTGACTACGCAAAATGTTGATGTCTTCTGGTATTTTTAAGAGGACGTTTTTTGTAGTGTAAAACGCGTTAAGTCCACAAAATGAGTTTGGCCGCAGATTCGCTCAAATTATTGATGACGTCTTTGATTCCTTGTAGAATAATTCTGACCCATGACAGCCTGATCTGGCGTTGATTTGAGTCAAGTGCAGATCGTAAGTCGCCTTAGTTGAGTCTTTCATTTGACACTGAAGGCAAAGTAGCGCGCCAGTAATGATTCGCCCCGCCACGGTGGTCTAGTGGTCATGGCACTCGGCTGCTGATCAGGAGGTCGCGGCATCGAATCCCGGCCGCGGCGGCTGCATTTCGATGGAGGCGAAATGCTGAGGCCCCTGTGCTGTGCGATGTCAGTGCATGTTAAAGAACCGCAGGTGGTCGAAATTTCCGGAGACCTCCACTACCGCGTCTCTCATAATCAGAGCTGGTTTTGGGACGCTAAACCCCACAAAATGAAAGTAAACATTCATTTCCTTCGCTTTCGCTTTTGTCTTGAAGATGCACATCCAGTTTCACAGGCGCTTACGCGCTGAGTGCCCACTACTTGTTGATTAGCATAACGTTGGCCCTCTCGCAACTATCTGGCACACTTGATATCTTGAGACTTCCCAAGTACGGTACTCTATCCACCACTTAATCAATCGACTAAAAACATCTGCGCATCTCTCGTACACACTTCTTGGAAAGCCTATCCCCGTTGCAAAACATAACCACATCACTAGATAATCACCGCTACATGTCCTCATACCGCCACCATCCCACCAAATAACCAATTTGAACAGTTATATGATCGAGTGAGAACACGTGTACGTGCTTGAACTTCATGAAGCCTATGACGATGACTTCCCTACTTTTGTCAAATGAATGGACCTCCCTAGTGAAACGTGCTCCTGTCTCGTGACTACGGTCATCTTACCTGTTATATATAAAAAATTCTTATACAAATACATTAGAAGCACCTCCTAAGCTAAATTGAGTGCATTACTCCATCATTCTCTCATGTTATTCCTCTTGCCGCTCCCTGGCATCCAATTTCGAACTTCACAGTTTGGCGTCCCCTAGGAAGGATCCCACTGCTGCCCCTATAGCAGACTAACAAGATTTTCCGAGTCCTCCACTTTTCCCGAACATGCGCTGCGGTGTCACTTCTCTCTTTTATCATTATCATTTTCAGTAGTTCAGCCAGAATACATTACCTTCGCTGTTCTATGCTGGTGGCGATTCGGCGAGTATAAGCTAAAGAAGCAACGCGCGAACAAAATTAGCGCCCTCGGTTTTTTTCGTGGTCATCGTCTAAGCGCAGCGAAGGAAAGCTTCGGTAGCCGAGAAGGCTACAATGGCACAAGAAAAATTGCCTATGCAGGAGAAAGTTAGGAACGAGAGCAGTTGGAGGCTGCTCGAAGATGCGGCTCCTTCATCAAGGTTTCCCCTAATTCAACCAGCCTCCGCATACGAAAGCCCGAACACCGTCTCACGGATCCTTCCCCTATATCTTTATTTTGGTTCATTCGCAGCGGTCAAAGCTAGTCGTTAATGAAAGTACTCGGGGACCGCAGCTAGGTGTGCGTTCATTCGCGGCGTAGTGAAGCGACCCCGCTGCTATTTTTCTTTACTTCCTCTTTCTTCTGCGAAGAAAAGCGTTTCCCTTCTTGACATCCTCCTTGCTCTTTCGATTAATTGCGCTCTATGCGGAAGCTATATACTAGACAGTTTTGTGTGTTGAGGAGTTCACGAATGCACTACTTGAATGGTCAACGCAGCGGTAATTACGTCACGTAACAAGGCCGTCCCGTGTTAGAGGAAAATTAATATTCAGTGCGGCTTATATGTTACTTCTTTTTTTCCCCTAGTGGAGCAAGAACCGTTGCCGATACGACGCGCACTGCTGGTGTCTGGGTATTTCAATAAAAGAGAAATTGGATCGTACGTGTTAGCGTTCAATTTAAGAGTCTCGTCCAATGCGCTTGAATACTAAATGAGGAAATTAACTCGGTGCTGAGCACGGGCGCCTGACGTCCATAGACAATTTCGGTTTTCTCGAAAGCGAAGGGTCTTGAATAGTGAAAAACAAAGGAAATGGAAAATCGAACGGTTTTTGTTATCAGTTGGAGTATTGTTTTACCTAACCTAACGTATCACGTGCGCGTATATTGCTTTGGCATGGCGCAAAGCGATGCATAACTATACATCCCCACGACCAACGCACACAAAAGGGGGACAGGCCATTCAGAATAGAGACAAGGACAAGCGCTTGCCTTCGCGTCCTTTCTGTGTGGCCTGTCCATTTGCGTTTTCTTAATTTCCAAGCTGTTGTAGCTGTTCCGCAGAAAACTCGGCACATCGGGTATACGCCAGAGGGGTACGGAAACAAAGCATCAGTGTCCTCTCTGGCTAAACTGAAACAGTTCTTCTTCGCACGTGGTTAACATTTCGCGTAAACAGATCAGACCGATTTAGCTGCAACACCCTCTACGATTCCTTCGAGTCCTTTTATGCTAATATCGCAAGACTGCTAACGAGGTTCCAGCGGGAATCGAACCCACGACGTCTGTGCGGCAGACAGATGTTCTACCAGAGAGCCACGCCAGCGGCTGACGCTGCTTCGGGAAAAAAAAAAGAAAAAGCGCTGTACGTGGTGAATAGCAAAGCATATCCATGTACGCATGGTACACCAAGAAGGTGGGAAAGAGGAGTTCAGCTGTGACTAAATGTTTGGCTCAACCGACGAACCGGCTTTACTGCTTCGTCCCGATTTTTAAGGCGGTCATTAGCACGAAATTGATAAAAACCTATTGCACATGTCTTTGTAATTGCAGCACAACCAACCGTAACGCAGCGCGTCGGTTTGCCGTTTCTTTCTTCCTTACAGGGCGGTGAGCAGCCACCGCGCCAGCGAAAACACAGCGGCTGCTACGGTGAGCGCGCCGGCGGATGCCTACACGTGAAACTAAAACGCTCGACGACAGCGCCACCGCATCTCCGTGACGTAGGCCCGTGGATCGAGTAGGTGTATAGTATAGCAGAGGGGTGGGAAAAGGGAGAGAGGGTGAGGAGGAGCGCAAGAAGAAGAGGGCAGTGTAAAGTATAGCAATCTAGAGTTACTGTACATGTTCCCTGTATACGATGCGGGAGGCTATACAGTAACTCTATAGCAATCAATGCCTTGAACAAGGCAAGGGATTGTGGAAGAGAAGTAGCGGTGAGGAGGGGTGGTGTAAGGGTGAGGAAAGAAAATTAGTGAGGATGAAGAGAGATAGCGAAAGTGAGGAGAAGGAAATGGAGGTGTAGAGGGTAGAGCGTAGCTTAACCTTGTACAGTATAATAATATAGTAATGGGTAGGAAAGGGGAGTGAGAGTGAGGAGGAAGAGGGGACGCCACCAGCTCCGCTGCTAACTCAGTCTTCGCACCACTAGCGCGTAGGTGCCCCAGTTCACATACAGTTACGCAGGATCAACTAGCCCAGCAATCTATTCAAGAACAAACAGAACGTCGTTCGGCATGTACGCCGGCTTGGACGCCACAATCACAGTAGCACTCGCGTCAGGCAATAAGCGTGCAGAGTCGACAAAGCTCCTCGTCTGCCTCCATCAACTGCTATAGTTACAACGTCGATAGCTGTTCTTATATGCCTAAAGCGACTTATTTCGCAATCAGCAATGTCTTTCTGATTGCGCTTTAGAGTCTCATTTCGTACTTCAGGCAAGTCATTTCACAACTTCTTTATTTTGCAATCAAGTAGATAGTTGCTATAATAATTGATGGGGTTTTAATGCGAAAACCACGATATTATTGCAGGGCACCCCGTGGTGGAGGGCTCCGGAAATTTCGACCACATGAGGTTCTTTCGCGTGCACTGCAAACACCCGCTTACGCGGGTCTTTAGCATTTTCGACTACATCGAAAATACGAGCGCCGCGGCGGTCAGCGAACCCGCACCCTTCAGGTCAGCAGGAGAACACCATAACGACCAGACTACCGCAGCGTGCAAGTAGTCCTTCACTGGGAGAAGCCGCCATGTATATATGTAACTGACAGCTTTGCGATGACTCGGGCACTCCTTTGCTGGCAAAGGCGGAAACGCGCACACAAAAAAGAAAATGCAAGACATAGACTACCCATCGCGTGGCATGCAGGGATTTATTTGAATTGCAGTGTTTTATGCGCGATGCTCGCACCCTTATAACTCCGCGCTTATAGGTCATTTACTTCTCATAAAGGAACAAATGGCGCAATAAAGAATGAGATTTAATAGCACAGGAGACAGCCAGATGTCAAACAGGTTGGCTCCGATTCCGAAAGCGTCACAAAAAAGAAAAATGGCAACAAAAAACATTGAAGGACACAAACGGTCTCGCACTTTTCTCCAAACAAGTCTAAATGCGCAGAAATGTCTGAAAGCAGCACAGGACATCACACATCTACCTAAAAAAGCACATAAACATACTTTTACGGGAGAGAAGACGTTTGACAATATATTTACAGGATATGTACAATGTTCCGAAGGTGGGCATGCAAGATGGAGCCCGAGCGCGAGACAATCAGCAAGCGTCGTATTCGTCAGTTGTGTCTGCTTCGTTCCCCACTGCATAGCCTCGTTGCAATAAGAGAAAGCAAATCTGGGCTATGCACATAAAGAAGACCAATGCACACAGCTACGAACCAGATGTTAAAGAACTGACAGCAGCCTTAACCAGAGGAGCTTATATAGTGTGTGCCTAATACATTTGTATTCTACAGGAAGTTTTTGAAAGCTGCAGGCCCTCTTTACTGTAGCTTCCTTTTTCGTCATGGGCAACGTGTATATTTTATAGAGTGAACATTCGACGGCACATAGCAACGACAAGCCAGCTTGTTCCGCTTTTAGTGTCGTAATAACTTATTTGGGTTTTACGTGCCCAAACCAGCTATGATTACGAGACATGCGCCGTAATCGAGGGCTCCGTAGTAATTTTGACGTCGTGACGTCCTTTAACGTACACCTAAAACTAAATACACGGCTGTTCGTTGCCTTTCGCCCCCATCGAAATGCGGCCTCTGTGGCCTCGATTCGATCCCCAAGCCTCCAGTTTACCTAACTGCGAAGCTACCATGGCGGGTGAAGTTAATATTATAAAGAAGTAAAGTGAAATTTAGTGCACACCCATCCACTCATTCGTATTTCCGGCCCTTAGTCTATCTATCTATCTATCTATCTATCTATCTATCTATCTATCTATCTATCTATCTATCTATCTATCTATCTATCTATCTATCTATCTATCTATCTATCTATCTTTGTCACACACACGCACACACCACCCTATTCCTTTTCTTTCCCAGTTTCCTTGCCCTAAGACAGCCGAGAAACGCTCTTCTAGCGAAGTCCCTTGCCGTCTGTCCTGTCTCCTTCTACCCTTCCATCTGTAAGCGTGAAATAAGCTCTATGTGAACGCCTCCGTGATAATTAGTTTCTCGCCACTTTTCGCAAGCACTCGACGGGTTCCAGGCTTCTTTAAGGATCCGATAAATCGCCAGTGCACAAAATCCGGAAAAGCAGTTAGTTAAATGCGCAGAACGTCGATATTATTCACGCTCTTCTGCAGCGCTGCGTGTAAGGCGCTGCACTACGCAGCGACGGTTCTTCATTCGCGCGAGCTAGATAAAAGTTATTGCAAGTTCAGTTCATTCTGATTGCCTTTCAATAACAATGAGCCCCGAAGGACACAGAGCGACCGGAAAGTATTCAATGACAAAATAACATTAATATACATCAGCAGAGCTTCTTGAGCATGACTGTAATCATTGCTCTGGTTCGGGATAGCGCCTGAGTGGCACTTTATATCCTTTGTCGTTGGGTTTCCCGTGGTTCGTCGCGTGCGAATGAACAGCAGCTTTTTTTTTTTTTGAAAGATTCCAGATGAATGTCAGGCCGAGTTACCGCTCGCTGCAATTCGTAATTAAAAATGTAGCACATTCTTTCACGCTCCGCTTAATTTACGAACATGTTCGATTGTAAACGATGGATGTTTCTTGGAACGGCGAATCGGTGTCTTGGTACGGCCTCGCAGCTGATGCTTCAGTCCTGCAAAGAAATAAAAATCATAACTTTCTTTCTTCCTTTTGTTTATGTTTGAATAAATTCTTCTCCAAATTACACCGACGAAATAATTACAATTCGACTTTCCTTGCAAGTTCATTTCACGCTCAGATATTTAGGTATGGGTGCTTTTTTTCTTGCCTTTCTGCAATGTCTCTTCCTCATAAGGAAAAATAAATATCATAAGGATCAATAAATATATCTTCCTCGAAAGGATAGCGCATCCACTGATAACAGTGCAGAGAAATCGCTACGACATCCGTACCTTTAAAATTGCTATTGTAAACCAGACAGTATAGCAATAGTAAGCAAACCATTTTAGCAAATATAAGAGCTGATGAATTATGGCGTATTTCAATTTTATCCGCGACGTCCTAATGCTAATTTTGTTCATAAACTTACAAAACACCAGTCAAGATCCAAGCTGCAAAAAATCCAACATTACGGAACCAGTCCAGCTCCTCTCTCAGGGAAGACTTGGCCCAGGTTCCAGATGCGTCCAATAGCGCGGCGACCACACTCAAAGCGATTCGCAGTGGAGCCATTCGACGGTCTGCTTCATGTCGTATTTCCCCGGATTAAATCTTGATAGCCGTAAGACAATTTGTTTATGAGTACCTTCTCCGCCGGACAGACATCTTCCCACTGGTGGATGATCTTGCTCATTCATACAAAGACGTAAATTCGGGTTTGAACTTTATACGTATACCTTGTGAGTGTGTTTCTTGATTGCTGTTCTGACGGAACCACTGTTATTGTCATTATGCCGGATTGCTTCACATACTGCTTCGCAACCATGCATGCTGAAAGGACCAACCCAGTAGCCAAGGAGTAGCCGGCGCCTTAATTGTGCGCCAACATCTCCTAATATCAATAATAAAAAAATGCCCCCACCTCCCCGAAAGGAATCGTGAGGAAATGCGAATGCGCATTTATATATACGTGCGAGATAGAGAGATTCTTTATTTGAAAGGAAGAGAAAAGCACAGGATAGTAACTGTCTCTCGTCGAGGAAGACACCTCAACCGTCCTGTGCGGGGGATGGGGGAGGGGGACTAAAACAGAGAAAGAAAGATAAAGTAGAACTTAGAAGAGGGAGACACGGGCGTAGGCACCACACTGTACACAGGTAAACATCAAGCTCGAACTTAACAACTTAAAGGACTCCTCGCACGAGCGAACGGGAGTGGGGCGCAGGGAGGAGAGAGAGCGAACGTCGAGAGAAGGAGCGGCGAAGCACTGCACCTACCCTCTCCTACACTCTCTCCACACACGCGGGAGCTCCGCCGAGCTCCCGCGATGCGAGCGCCCTCACACGCCAGAGCGCGCTCCTCCTCTCCACTCACTCTCCGCTACTCCGCCCGCACCACTTGCTCCGGTTGCTAGGGGCGAGGATAAGCGCGCGCGCCCGCAGCTGTTGCTATGGGAGAGGGAGTAAGAGCTGAGAGATGCGGACACCGACGGGCGCCTGACATAGCCCGACTAAGAAATGCTATCGCATTTTAAAAAATCGGGTCATGAACTCCGAGATTTCAGCGCGCCGGACCTGCCGGCTCGCCAAGTCCACAACCGAGGTCGCGGCCAAGTCTGTCCCGTCGCTTGTCGCGGTCGTTAGAATATGGCACGCACGTGGTTGGGCCCTAACCGCTGCCGTGAAACACTACCGCCCTTGCTCTATGATCACCAGCGCTCGGACAGTTCGTGGCACTTGCACTGCTCGGAGGCTCGGGGAAGCGCGATAGATCGTTCCGGAAATACGTCAGGTTGCCAAGATCACGTGGGCCAATGCCTGCAGCAGCTTCCAGCACGCGACGCAAAAAACTAACATTCGCTACTTCGACTCGCATCATCGCACCATCCGGCCTCGCCTACTGACGCTGACGCGGAGCGGCGCGTGCTGACGTGCTCCAATGCGCGCGTGTTGTTAGAGCTTAACGCCTTCGCTGAAGCTCCTTTGACTGAAAGCTGCTTACTCTCGATGACATAGTTCACATAGTATAGTATACCTGGGTAAACCGCATCTAACACGTGCAAAATAACTTACGCGAGACTCTTTTTAACAATATCTCACGTTATTCGTAGGTTGCACTTGGCGAAATCGGGTTCGAAATTCAGCTGCCATGCCACTTTCCAGCTTCTGATTCAACAAGCAACGGCCGAGGTTTCTATGGACGGTTGCCACTCGCAAAAGGCCGCAGCAAATTCAAGCTGACTTCAGCTTATTTTTACGTTTCAATAGCCGTAAACTCAGGTCAGACGCGTAAGAACTTGGCTCTGTTCTGTCTTTTCTTTGTTCAATTTGTCCTCGTTTCTACCAGTCATCTTTGCAGACAGATATCTTACTGCCGCATACCCAAAAGATTAATAATATATTCGGGCTGCTTGTTGCTTTGAGGTGGCATCCTCTGTCGCGAAAACACGCGTGCTACACAAAGGATGAGCGGTGAAGTATAATGCAACGCGCTTCCCCATCAATAAGGCTTAACGTAAGCTCGTGCTAGGGGACACGACCGCGTAAACAGCTCGCTAGGGACGTTAATTGAGCTGCCGCTGTCGCGAGGCGCAGAAACATATTAAGAAGGTGCATTAGCGGTCTTTTATCATCAGAAATGATAAGACAAAAGCGGGCTGTGTCCGTGTCATAAAGGATACTCTAAACGCAAACGAGTGCCCCTTCCCCTTCACATACACGCAAACGTGTTTACTGCAGTTGTGGTGCAAATTTACCGTCTGTGTTCCGAATACTTGCCTAAACTAATCGCAACCACCATACGAGCCATAACTACGGCGCAAAATTTGCATTTGCATCCAACCTTCTGCGTGTGTGTGTGTGTGTGTGTGTGTGTGTGTGTGTGTGTGTGTGTGTGTGTGTGTGTGTGTGTGTGTGTGTGTGTGTGTGTGTGTGTGTGTGTGTGTGTGTGTGTGTGTGTGTGTGTGTGTTTTCGTTGTTTTTCTGTTTTTTGTTGTTGCTGTGAACGCAATCTTCGTTCTCGGCTGTAATGGACAATCCATGTTTCACACATGCACGTGGCCACACATCTCTACCTCGCAAGCCTTTAGGCCACTGCGTGTGGCTGCTTGCAACGCAGGTTAGGCTTCCATTTACAGTACGTCATGGAACTGTGGAAGCGTCTAAAAGTTCTGCTCCCAAAGCCGGCTTCCCTACGGAGCATCTTAGTTAAAGAAAAAGAATACACCACGCATTGCGGTAATCACCGTCATGCGAAGAAGTCAGCCAGAAAATTCGCTACTCTGAAGTGCTTGGCATTCAGCCGAGCGTTTCGTGTACGAACAACGTTTTTATGCAAATGGAGTTGATAGGTGCGCCACGTACGTTTACAAGGCGCGTTGGCAGAGCTGTGGCGACGAGACGGTAGAGCATGGTACGACGTAACGGCGCCCATCAGGTTAGTGCATAGACATTCTGGCCTTGCTGGCGCAACATTTCAGTGTTAAGCGCAGAACTTTTTAGACGCAAAAAGGACATGAAGGTATCACACACACCGCGTGTTACCGCATAGTGCATACACGTCGCTATTGTCAGAAGAGAAATGCACGCCACAGCTCGCTTGTGTGCATATCATAAGCGTGATTTTCTGGACTTTTCCTACGGGGTCGAGCAAAGCTCGACAAAGGCATGTTGAGTGTGAGTAGTACGTGTATATTGTTCCTTTCAACTGCTGTAAGAGCATTTAACACCGTATACTGAAGGGCAGGCTACGGGGGCATAGTGTCCGTGCATTTACGCCCACGTGAAGTAATCCGGTGTGACGCGCGCTTCGGTTTGTGAACCTTCCACAGCACCTGTGCATGTTCGAACGCAGACGACTGTGTAAGAAATGTACTCTCTAGGTGAGCACAGCCGTGCGACGTGATCGACCGTATAAAGTAGTAGTGTACAGCACGCGCGCGCCCTCTGACAGCAGCGCCTGCTATTGGAGGTATGGGACGAAGCTTCGAGCGTTTCTATGGAAACATCTGATTATATTCTTTATGAAAAAGGCTAAAGCGCCACCCCAAGATGGACGGTCCAGTCGGAAAGGTCGATAGTTATATAAATGAAAAGATACATGCTCAGAGAGCACCGTTTCGTGTAATGTAACAATATATGCACTGAATTTTGATGAGAAGTACAATAACTCGGTTACTGCAGAATGAATTGATCGACAATTCCAATGAATAATTTTGAGTGATACCATACTTGCGGGAGAATAGACTCGGCAACTGCCTTATTTCAGATACTTTCTTGAAGGAAATCGCTCTTCGAAAGGCTTGTTTTTGGATTATGAGGGAATGGCTGCAGGCGCTTTTTTTTTCTTTGACCAAGGCGGTTTCGTTCACTTTAAAGATCGGGAATCCAAGTCCATGTCAGCAAACTCCTGAGCGCTATCATTGTTGCTATCGTTATGAGTCTGGTTGGCACTGGCGGAATGTCCTACATGTTGCACATCCTGAGGCGAAATAGCAGACATTGCTTCCTGTGATATTTGTGAGGGCTCTTTACTTATGGGGTCATGGCAACGGCCGCTGTAGTGCGAAAAACCTGTACCATCTGGTTAGGAAATATGTATGTCAAGCACTCGCACAAGTTCCCAGATAGGCGCTCTATGGCTACTGCCCTTTCGACTGCATCAGCAATGGTGAGAGAAAGATAGACTTCCACTGAAGCTGCCTGGCGGCCTGCAACCACAGCGTAATCCTGCGATCACGATTAGATTTGAGCCATGGCTTCTCTACAGGAACAACGTCCATGCTGTACAATTTCCAGAATTTCCCATTCCCGTGCTCTTGCAGAGCAGTTGGCATAATCAGCCGAATGACCTCCATTACACAGGCAGCACTGTTCTTCGGAGCTCTTGCACTCACTAGAATTATGCTCTTCCCCGCAAATCGGCACCTCCGCGAAGACCTACACCTTCTCATGACGTGTCCATAGCATCAACACCTCACGCATTGTAGAGGTCAAGTTTTCACACTGTAAATTAAGGGCCATGCCTTGATTTCCGTTGGTCGAACTGACCCAGCAGACGTGACAATCACTGACTCTGTCGGAACCTTATTCTTGTCTACCACCCTTCCACCACCGATAAACAGAAATAGCAGCTGCCGGTGAAAACAAGTCTAGTACATCTTCTGGAGTCAAGTTTACAATCAACACCACGGACGAGCTCCCTAACGCATGCCAAGTGAGGAGGAATTAACACGCTCACCGGGCAAGATGCGAACGTCGAACACTTATGAAGTCCTTGTGCACAGGGCTGGTTTGAGGAATAACAGATGCTACCTCATCTCCTATGCTAAACTACCGGACTTCCGTGATGTTCTGGTAATGGGCCGTCACTGTGCAAAGTTCCGCCTGAATTGTTTTCGGAATCTTCAACAGGATTATGCCATCAGTAGTAGGGACAAGGGCCACTGGGACTGAGGTGTTGTCGTTGCGCAAGAATATATCCACTGGTAAATCCTTCGGAGAAATAGAAGCAGTCCAGATAAAGGCTCCTGGTCCTGGAGAAGAATACGGCATCTCTCTGGTTTGGTTAGGAAAAAAATGCACTTAATAACGAGCCGCAGTTTTGCCAGTTTAGTAGTGGGCTGAGGGCGTTAGCTCAAAAGAAGAAAGAAGCGCGCTCGCGAACACCGCATATTGGGCGTTGCATAGTAGCAGTCCACGCGCACTCTTGTGGTCCAGAACTAATGGCGATGATGGCTTCTGATACCAGCTACTTCTTACGACGAGAAAGAATGGCATCACTGTTAAATATTTCCTGAAGAAAATAAAGCAATGTTGTTCATTTTAATTCTCACGCTGAAAACACGAATGCAACTGCCGGTCTACATTGCAAGGCGGTGCCACAAATGTGATTTGGCTCTGTAGCCTTCTCTTCATTGCCAAGAAACTCTGTCCGTGAGTATACATAACCTCAACTGACGTCAGAAAAGTACAGCCACCACAACTGCTGATGCAATGGTCTTGTTCCCATTATGTTCCGTGACCGAGTGGGAGCCTGCGCCTGCTTACTTGCCACATTGAGAAACCGGGTTCACTTCCTACCCTCCCAACGCGTGGTATGTTGCTGTCGGTCATTACAGCACGCTTGTCTGTTTCCGTCTGCTGTTATGTTGTAGCTTGCGACAACAAACGGTGTGACTTCGGCTCGTTCAACCCACGCAGACTGTGTTGTGGTGAAGTTTGCAATTACTCTTTCGATAGGTCCTCGGTTAACCAAAGCTGAAACGTTAGCATTCAATCACCTGTGACCCTTGCTTGCCTATGCCAGGCCGAGCAATACGTGTATGTGCCATACGTGGTCGTATTATCGTTAATCGTGAAGCACAGGACAATTATGTAACGTTAATAATGTGTTAATTAATGTTGGTCGTACGTTGATACCCTATACCATGCCAATTTTTGTGTCAACAGAGTTAACGAGACGGCCAGGAGAGATCAGATAGATAGATAGATAGATAGATAGATAGATAGATAGATAGATAGATAGATAGATAGATAGATAGATAGATAGATAGATAGATAGATAGATAGATAGATAGATAGATAGATACGATCAGAGTTGCTGAATTTCATTAAGAAATCGTCATCATCATCCTGTCTGTGCCCGCTGCAGGGCTAAGGCGCCCACCATGGATCTCCAATTATCCCGGTCCTGCGCTAACTACGACGCCGCTACCCCCGCAAACTTCTGGATCTCGCCTGCCCACCTAACTTTCTGCCGGCGCCATGCCACGTGAATCTTCCCTAGGGATCAACTCTTAACGTTATGAACAACGGATGTCTTGCCTTCATTACATGTCTTGCCCAAGCCCATTTCTTCCCTGTTCTTTATTTCTACTCAGATGTCATGAACACGTGTTTGTTCCCTGACCCACGCTGCTCTCTTTTTGTACCTTTAGGGTACACCTAGCATTTTGCGTTCCGTCGTTCGCCGCGTCGTCCTCAATTTAAGTTGAGCGCTTTTAGTGCGCCTCCAAGTTTTTGCCCCGTAGGTATAAGTACCGGTAAGATGCAGCTGTTACGCAATTTCCTCTTGAAGGACAACGGTTGCTACGATTCATTATCTGAGCGTGCCTCCAAATGCACCCCCCGACCATTTTTATACTTCTAACTATCTGAACCTCATGGTTCGGATCAGAGGTCACTACCTTGCCTAGGCAGATATATTCGCTTACAAGTTCCAGTGCCTGAGTTTTGCCAAGGTTTAATAAAGCCCGGACTATAGGACTTATCGCTTATGTTTTGTGCAAAGCGACGCAGTGGAATTGTACAAGGTTCGCGGTGAGATAATGTAGAGAAATCATTCAAATCGGTCTGGTGCTCATGCGTCACGCCTGGCGATAGGCCCAAAACACAAAAATGTAATAGCAATCAGCAATTAGGAGATCACACCTCGATATCTCGCAAGTGAGAGCACGTACCTTTTGTTCATGATAAACAATAAATGTGTTTGTACTGATTATAGGTAAGACCTTGTAAATCCGAACAGCGCGCTCTAGTGGGAACGTCTGCCCGAAATATTGCAAACGTAGTCTTAGTGGCGCAAGATGATCCTTATTGTCATCATCAGCAAAATGTTATACAAAACGCACTTAAAAGTTGGGCGATGTCCTTGGAATTTCTTAATGTGCCATAGCAAGATAAGGTCCACATTTCACGTTAGTTGTGCTAAAAGGAATGTTTGGTTCACTGGCGCATCCCGCGGCATGTGTGATCAGCTGGCCTTCCCTGTTTCTTGCAATGAACAGTGGGTACGCTATCCTGCTACCTCTGTTTTCAGTTGGATGTTCTATGAACAATCAGTGCCGATAAAGTTACCGCTAACACTGGCTTTTCAATGCTCTCCTGCATGTGTCTAATGTACGTTATTTTCCAGCTAATTTGTGCTTCTGGGCTGGAAAATAACGTACATTAGACACATGCAGGAGAGCATTGAAAAGCCAGTGTTAGCGGTAACTTTATCGGCACTGATTGTTCATAGAACATCCAACTGACCTCCACCCCGCTGCGCAAATACTAGATACACTGCTCTGCGTATCCGGTATTGTATCTACGAGTATTGTATCCAGTGTATGTACAAATACTGGATACAGTTTGCAGTGTATCCAGAATTTGTAGAGAACCTTTGACGAAAGAGATTCGCCGTGTGTTAACCCTGGAGCAAAGTCTCCGCACGCAGTTCCAATCTGTTTTAGAGGCTTTTGCAACGCAGTATATCGACGTACGGAGTAACCGTTTCTTTGTCAACCTACACAAAGGCCATTGCGCCAGTAATTGATTGCTTTCACAACAGTTCACTTACCTTCCTGAGAGCCAACAGATTTCCGTTAGGATTTCCCCATCGCTCTTCGACTTTCACGCGCGTTTTCTTTACATTAAACCATGTCTTGATTACGTTGGGCCCCTTCCCTCTACAGGGTCATCTCAATTTCCCATCCTTTCATGGGCCAGCAACTGCTCCGCGTTCTCTTCCCTCACATCATCTATTTACACAGCGCTTGCTTCTTCAGCTAAATGGCTTGCTTTCAGTAATTTAGTTAATTTGGGAAGAGTACTTACATCGGCTTTGGCAGAGCAGTTCATGAGATTTAGTTTACGCTAACCCTTGCACGACGATAGCAGGCATTTATGAAGGTCTGCTTAAGCGACCAGTTGCACTGCGTTGAGTGCAACTGGTCTCTGTGCCCTCAGGTGCGGTTTGTTTTGCGAAAGCTAGCTTTTACTTTAGAGCTAAGAGGCATGGGAAAAGGGGGAGTTGTCAGCAGGAGTAGAGACGAACACATCGGCAAAGTAGGTTGCAGCAAAGCCGTCCATTCACCGGCAGAAACCCTATCTCTCTTTTTCAACGTTTTCGCACTTTGTTACATAATGCGAAACCGATCCTGTATTTCGCTTCGGGAAAACCTTAAACGTAAATTTGACATGTAAAGCCCTGGATTCTTTAGTAATACATGTTCCGCAACCCGTGCGCTGTTTAATTTCAGACACACCAATTCAAATGGGCCTTGTCAGGTCTATGTAAACATATTACATTTCATACGCTTTCAACTTATGACAACAGGTGAAAGCACATCCAGCGTCTGAAAATCCTGGGGATTTATTGTTTAAGTCACTTATCGTTTCCGTGCTGGAAAGCGGCTGAAAGGAAAACGTAAAATCCCAGTCGTTTGACTGCGCAAAGTTGGAAATCTAGAAACATATCTATTATTCCTCGTGGCACTATTTAATGCCTGATTCTTTATGCCTTCCCATTTTCTCATCAGAGATCTATCTGTTCGACATATCTGTATAGATCTAAATCAGCGCCGACTTCGGGCTATGCCAGGCATAGTTTCTATGTCGTAACTTTGACTTCCTCTAGTATCAACTTCATGGACGTTTTCTCTACCGCGTGCGGGAGAAAACGAAAAGGAGCAAAAGGAGAAAAAGAAGATATCACAAGGTGTATCACTTATGTACCGTCCCATATACTTACGAAACGAGTTTTGGGCGGACGAGGTGCAGGCAAGAAATAAAAGAACGCCAAGAGAGATAACGTGCTTGGTCTATAGTGAACGTCAACCTGTGCACCCGCGAATAAGTCTCAGAAGACATAGCACATCGAGGGACGCGGAAATTGGATCTCGCGCGTACGACGGCAGCACCAGTTATATGTGAGGCACGTGGAGATCGGAAATTATAGTGTTGCTGCTGTCACCCACTACATGGATCACTGGTAGCACTGCCGAACCGGTAGGGACAGCTCGTTTCCAGGAACTGTTTTCGTTCAGCGAGGGGACTCTTCCGCAGACCGTGATTTACGCGTTGACCTTGCCACCCCGTGGTCGTCTACATTTCTTTACACTCGGACACGCGTGTCGGCAGTTCGGTGCAGTACGGCGCCAAACGGACACCGCAAGCGGACCGGATTGACCGTGCTTATCCAGACCTTAAGCGAAATGGTTAAGACTTTCCTTAGCACGAGGCTTTCTCCGTGAACCCTTCCGTAGACTCGCACGAGAAATCTCGCTAGCCCTCGCTACGTCGCAGTTTCGTCGCGATGGCTCTTGCTAGGTCTCGTCAAGTTATGCCAGGATGACGGTGCCCGACTTCGTCAATTTTTGTAGTTTTTGTGCACCCGTTGCTTAAAAGGCGTATCTGCACTTGGCCGACACAGTACAGTTTGCAACCTATAACCGCATCTGATGTAACATGACTTTCTTCCTCTCAACGTACCTACCAACCTGCCTTACCTATGCAATGAGTGAAGTGGCAATGCATGGAAAGCGAAGTGGTGCGTTGGGTTGAAAGAGCACGCCACCGAAGCCATCGAAGAAAACGACGACGACGACGACGACGACGACGACACATTTAGCGTAAAGGGTAAAAATAGATAGATGATATGATGAACATGGCGAGCAGCAGGTGTGCAAAAGCAAGAAGAGATGAGGCACGGGAGAATTACAGCGTTTTTAAGTAGCCCATTATATAAAAACACGCTCCTCACGTGTTATAAGCGCCGCGCGCACTATCTCGAATCTTCGAGTTGCTCTGTTCTTTTAAACTTTCATCATAGCAATGAGTGTTTAAAACAAGTCTATTTTCCATTTAAGGCTATCGCGCCCTACTATGGTAGAGCTGTAGCAGCCGTCCCCAAGCAACAGACCTCGAGGCGAATCCTCGAGTTCTCTGCCACGTGTTATATTCATCTCATGCATGGAGAACTTGATGTCATCGTGCTACGTATACCGTCCTGACGTAGAATGCGAAACGACCCGCATAACGAGCCAGCTTCAATATCATTCTCGCTAATCCTTTCAGCGGACCAACTCGCGAATAGTACAGAAATGGAGATCGGGCCGGGCTTCCTTTTTTCCTCTTCTTCTTTATGCTTTCTCAGGACATATAACAAACTTCTCGCGCAATTTTAATATCCCGAGTGAATATGCGGCGGCGATTTTTTTGTTCATAGCGACAAGGCCGGCGAAGTAAGCCGGAGCGAAAAGAGCGCCGTCTTATTGTTCTGCGCCCGTGACAGCAAGTCGGACGTAGAAGGCAAGTAGGATAGAAGTGAGCAGCCAGGCTATAATTCCTTACGCTCTGACTTTGGCAATTTTGTGAAGAAGGCGCGACGAAAAATCGGCTTTCGCCTTTTTTTTTTATTTTTGTAAACATTTCTTTAAGGCTTTAAAAAAGAAGTTGGCTATGGTCGAAATATACAAATCGTATAAGAAAGACGGAAAGGCATTTAACAAAAAACAAAAGCTTAAACTCATTCCACTTCGTCGCACTCTTCAAGGCTGCTCGTTCCCGGAAACTTATGCTTCTATGGAAAGCCCGTCGCCGAGATGAGAAAGAATGGGGGGAGGCCGAAATTGAGAGTTATCATCGTGCTTTTTTTCATTACTTCTCATCCGCTAAAGCGAGCGCTTCGTTCCACTGCCAGGCTGCTTTGACACGTTCGTTTCGCTCCAGGGCTCTCATAAGCGTAAGAATATCGCGACCCCTTCGGGGTATGGTAGCGCTGCAAATGACACGCCAATTACGGGCGAATGATCCACGTGACCGATCACGGAATCAAGACGAAAGGCGGAACACAAGGTGGTTAGCATTCAGTTATGGCAGGATGGAAAGAAGTATCGATGGTGGTTGGGCACCGATAAGGTTCAGTGGTGAATGTGTTGCAAGATTTCTCGGAAGCCAAATTTCACTTTGCTTCTCTCGGTCTTTTAGACGCACCCGACTCTGCGCATAAAGCAGAGCTGTTGCGTCTGATATCGTGTTTAGTGCTGAAAACATATGCGTACGTCAAATGCTTGAAGAGGTCACTGCATATGCAAGGATCAGTCAGAATAAGAGACGTAATCACGTTGACTTGTCAAAAAGTGCGCCGTCCTTGCCACAACGGGCGAAAGGTCATGTTAGTACTACGAGGAACGGGGCGCGTAGTGGGTGCGTCAGAACCAAGGAGGTTTTAAAAAAATTTTTGCAGTTTAAACCTCCTTGGTTAGCACACGTCGTTTTTTGTCTTCCTCTCTACAGCGCACGTGATTTCCAACATCGACTTCGTCACGCGCGCCTAATTAGGCGGCCCTGTTTCAAGAGTCTGGTTGCCTGCTGCCAGCTGCTGGCGTTGAAGAGTAGTGTAATGTGTTTTCTATCTCCCTTTATACTGTTGCTACTGAAAACTGATTGATCGATTTCTGGGGTTTTACGTCCCAAAAATCCAGCTGTGATTATGAGAGACGCCGTCGTGGAGGGCTCCGGAAATTTCTACCACGTTGGGTTCTTTAACGTGCACTGGCATCGCACAGCACACGGGCCTCAACATTTCGCCTCCGTCGAAATGCAGCCGCTACAGCCGGGTTTACTGAAAATTGCGAATAAACTTTCAGGTTAATCGAATTTACTGTTTCAGTGATATTGTTAAGAAACGTTAGGAAGAACGCGAAAACAATGTATTTGTAACTTATTAGGCGAGTAACTAGCGTACATAATGCGGTCCGGTAGCAAAATTTTCCGCATTATGGGCGCATTATGAGCGCATTATGAGCGCATTTTGTACTATGTAATTGGTTTCAACTTTTGACTGGATGCCCGGATGTTCTCGTGCGTGTTCCAGGATCATCTCGTTTGAGAGCCTGCTAACGGCTCCAGATTTTGGCTCAAGGTGACTTGAAAATTGCCGGCAACTGGAGCAAAAAGCAATTCGTGCTCAAAATACGTATGGTGAACGTAATGCTTTTATTTTCACGTATTATGCTAGATTAAAGCTGAAGCCTTGATGCCTCAATTACACGTAGCTCCGGGGAGCCTTTACATATCCGTATGGAAAGGAGAGCCAACAACGAACGGACTGGTAAGCAAGCGCACGACTTTCACGACTTTCGTTCGCGTTCATGTGAGGGCTAATAGGAAGAAGTAACTGTCGGGATGTTTCCGGCGCTTAATTCTGTATTTATGCACTACAGGAGGTGAAATAAGCGCAGTAGTCGTAACGAGTGCTCAGTATGTGGCAGCAATTGTGAGCCCAGCTTTATCCGTGCCACACCTGTGCCAGAAGAGGTCCGCTGCACGTGGGAGATTCAGTGGGCCGGCTACAAACGAGTATGTTTGTTAGGGCGCATGTTATAAAGGCAATGCCAGAAAACACGTACGTTTCTGTCGGTAGAAAGAGTCGACGTAATGGCAAAACAAACTGCACAGTATTCACCTAAGAGGCTGAGTGTGTATTCTCTCTGTGTGTGTCTTTTTTCTGGTGTGTGATCCAAGCTTGTATTAGAGCACCGTCACATAATTCTACCAGGTAAACCTGGTACTGCAAGGGTGGGCGAATGCGATACGGTCGTGAGAACTGCACTCAGTACTACAAATCTTGATTCCACCCTGCTAAACTGTACTAAAAGCGTGCTCATTAACCACAGACCACTTTTCTTTTTCCTTTTCCTTGTGAGTAAGGGGGGGGGGGGAGGGGGAGGGGGAAGAGCTACTAACCAAAGGTTACACACTAAACGCAGTACAGTCGGACGCAAGCGCTGCCATTAGCAGTGCTGCGATTTTATTTTCAAGTTATGGAAATTTGTCGTCGTTATCAGCGTGTGTTAAATATATACTCGTAGTTAAATCACCGCCTGAAGAACTTCTGCACACATTCTAACCTTGCTCCCGCTTCTGGGAAAAATGGCTAATTTTTTGCAGTGTGCAACTGTTCGTCCACCTCTTTAATACCTGGTCACACCATACGCGTATATAAAATGAATGAATAAATAAAAAAATAAACATAAGGAACTAAATAAATAAATAAATATAAATTCACCGACATTGATAGAAACATGCTGCACATGATAGATAGTCTAGCACCCACCCGTCAATGCCCATCCCAAGTCGGACAGGAAGCAGCGCACTGCGTAACTGTCTTCGTGCAGTTTAAAGCGAATGTTGCGTCTTGAGAAACGCTTCTTCGAACTAGCGCGACTACTAGTGAAGCAGCGGCCGGTTTGCTATCGATAGCGGCGCTTCGTTTCAGCGTGATGTTGTTCGGCGCACGTGGCCCGACACTATTTTTCGGGTCAACGGCTCTTTCATTGCACATCAAGTCGTCCTCCAGCATTTAATATGAGTGAGTTATCGTTTCGCTCATTGTTACCGGTTTCTATTTATAGCGTCGGTATATCGGAGGGTCAGCGGTCGGCCTTTGTCAAGCAAAGTTTGTATCCACTAGCCTACGACAGCGTAGACGGCGTAGCTGTGGTCGTCACGCCAAAATAGGGCGTAGACGGCGTAGCTGTGGTCGTCACGCCAAAATAGGGGGCGCCAGTGGAGGCAATGGCGCCCCCTGTGAAGCGGCGGAAGAAACTAATGCACTAGTTTCTTCCGCCACTTCACAGAGGACGCATTGGAGTGGGAAAAAAAGTTTGTAACCGGTGCCAGGACTGCCATTTTTCTGAAGGCAAGTAGACTACACACCCACGCTTTCGAGATGTGAACATACCTGAACCATACGTTTCTCTTGGATGCCTCACCACCTAATCGGAAAGAAAGAAAGAAAGAAAGAAAGAAAGAAAGAAAGAAAGAAAGAAAGAAAGAAAGAAAGAAAGAAAGAAAGAAAGAAAGAAAGAAAGAAAGAAAGAAAGAAAGAAAGAAAGAAAGAAAGAAAGGCACGTAGATGCTTAGCTTCGCTTCCCCTATTTTCTCGACAGGGCCTGGGAAGTGCTCACATTTTTTTTAAAAAACCTGTCGTCATATTTAACTCAAAATGAGAAGCTCCATCAAAGGATCGGGCGACCAAACAGGGTCGCGAATGAATCGGACCCAAATGTCGAGTACGCGAGGGGTCATTTCACCGGCATCTGAATGGTAGGTTGGGCGCGCACTTAAATGGAGGGATCCGGTCGCTATGTTAATCCTCGCGGCTTTCGTCATCTGCGCACGAAATTCCCTCGTGACAGCAGCCGCGCCGATCGTCGCGCGTCCGGTTTCGAACGGTCCCATATATGCGCCCTCGAAGCTTATAGGAGAGATCAGTACACTGCGCTTAAAATGCAAATCGCAAATCGTGGTCGAATGAAAGCTGCCAGACGCTAGTGCGGGATATAAAAGGCGAAACCGGAGATTTCGCAAACGTCCGCCGCCGGAAGCTCTGCGCGAGCAACTTTGAATGCTCGGGCGCTTAATTCCCATGCAAATGTGGACACACTCACTTCACTCGAAAGTGAAGCCCGTCGATAGGGAGCTCGTCGAAAGATTAACTCGAAAGATGAGAGTGCTAAGAACATTTGCCTACCGAAAAAAAATGGACAAATTTGTGAAGGAGGCGACGCGACGGTGTCGAAATTCTTATGCCGACTGTCAGTCGTGGAAAAAAAAAAAGCGGCGCGAATTATTGAACACCACTTACGAAACCTCTTATAGGAGATATGTCCTGGCATTTGTGGAAATCGAGCACCGAGTTCTCCGCTGTGCGGAGTGCTCACCGTCTCTCACCTCATTTTCTTTCGTGGTTTCGTTTGTGAGGTTCCAATGCGCCAGCGGGACTCTTTCTTTCTGAGTAGTAAGGGAAATGAAGGAAGGCACAACAAGTTCAAAGTGGGCCCATAATTCGGAATAAAAATTACAAACACATCATGTTTCCTTGTTGGAGGGCAGCATGCGATACCGGAGAAGAGTGCATATCCGAAGCGTAATCCTGAGCACGATCCGGAGCTACTTACGAAAGTGAGACGCTTCGGTTCTTCGCAGGAACCAGCCGAGACCTTCGCTTGAAATGGACACTTGATGCCTTCTAATCCGGATTCCAAATAGTGTCTTAGCAACAGGCAAGTTCCCAATTCGTCGTGTAATGTGACGATTTCAGCTAAAATTGTTTCTTTCTTCTTACTCCATTTCCATGTTTATTTATTTCATCGCTCAGTTGCTACCCTTATTCTCTAGGTGAAAAACATTAGGTGAAAATTATTTCCGTAAATTGTATACGACATGATTTTTTTTTCTCTTATAACCCTCTCTGGTAAGTCAGCGGTTAAGGTATAATGTTAAGGTGTAAGGTTAAGGCATATAACGTTCGATTCCTAGCCAAGGTGGCTACACGCCTTAATGATGAAAAATCTGTTTATTTTAGTTCCATTTAGGAGCATACACGCTAAGCGCGGTAACCTTTGGTTTATTTTGTAGGTGCGCAAACATGCGAAAATATGCTCCTTTACTAAAGGTCAAAGTATTTTAACCTTTAGTAAAGGAGCATATTTTCACATTTCTGTACACCTATAAAATAAACTAAAGGTTACCATGCTTAGAGTGTATTAGCGAACGCTGGGTGACCAAAATTAATTTGGAGCATCCTACTGCGGCGTGCCTCATAACCACATCGTGGTATTGGCCCACAAAACCGTGAAAAATGTTTAACCGTTCTTCATGTCTCAAAGCCGACTCGCCCTAGTGACACCTATACCTTTTGCTATCGAGCCCGCCGTCGCGCTCCTGCACATACGCCAGATCAAAGCTCCCAAGTTGTAGACCGCTTAGGCTTCCCGTTTAACAGTGGAACGAGGACGCGCTGGGCCTCGTTCGTAACGCCTACTCATAGAATATTCACTAAAATTAGCGCGTTCTCTATAGAATTCTCTATAGAAATTAGCGCCATCTCTACCGTGCGCGCAGGTACTAGTCAAGTCGCAGTTTCGAATTTTAAGGACGATAGTCTTTCTTGGGATACTTGAACGCAGAAATTTTGGTCTGTCTTTCTGTTTGTCAGTCTGTCACACGATTCAGTCACCCGGTCAAAGTTTAAGCACTTGTCTAACACCCAGCCATCTTGAACTGGTAGCTGCGTTCATACTTGTCGATCAAAAAGCAAATATTACGCATATCTGAGGCGCAACATCAATACGTAAGTTTTAGGTGGTGTGTTTCTTTACTAGAAAATACATAGATTCGTCATTCTAAAGACCCTAGTGTTTTTTAGGCTGCGCTAAAAATACGACGCTACGCACGAAAAAGTTTTCTGCAGACGATTTGGTGCTGCCACCTGGTAGTTGCCCAGGCATTCTGCACAAGCTCATGTTTCCCGACGGCGCTGCCTGATGGCGTCCATATCTCACGCAGCGTAGTACGGCCGGTAGAAGGCTATCGTCTTTCGACGACATTTGCAGCGATTCACGCAGATACGTGGCCAATTTTTTTCTTACAGGTTTCATTTTAATAAATTTAATTTTGTTCACTAAAGTACCTGCGCCATGGCAGAGGGCTTGAGTGTTCGCGTGCTCCCGTTTGCTACGCCGGATTTTTTTCTGCGACACGAGCTCCTGACGCTACGGCGTTAAGGACAACTTCCGCGTCACGCTAGAGTCGGGGTCGCAAGTATACTCAAGTTCGGAAATGGAAAAGTTGCATTAGCTGTAACTCTTCACCTTGGAATCATTTCGAAATCGTATTTACGAAGATTCGCGGCGGAGGATTTAGCGAGACATTCCGTGTACTTCTGAAGTGCATATGCGAACGAGAACGCGCAACCCTTTGTTTTCTTTTTATTGTGATAGCAATTATATGGACACTTGAACGGGGCTTTCGCCGTCGCCGTCATGCCCCGTATATATTTTCTGAGCTTAACTAAATAAGACTGCTTCGCATTTTCACTTCAAAGGACGCTAACGCGTATACCACTCCGGGACATAAGGAGCTCACTAAGCCCTTTGCTCTGGAACGCACTCGAGCAGAAATGAGGAAACCGAGGCGCTCGCACTTTTTTCTGAGCACCACCGCGCACTTATATTCGAGAGAAGAACGAGAAAAAATTCGTCTTGTCCTTCATGTGCGTTCCTCTAGTAGTTGAACACTCCAAAAGCGCAGCGCATTTTGTTTTTCCAACTCCACATATAGTTCGTGCGAATGTTCTCGCCGGGGACTTCCATTATTCATTCTGTTTGCATAGCGGTGCACACTTTCAGCGCCTCTGGCTCGCCTCTTACGCCGACGGAGTTCGTCGCACAACGAACACAACCGAAAAGTTCTGAGGAATTACGGCGGCACGGCACCTAAGTCAGCTGCAGGTGAACGCTCAGCGGCTCTTAGTGTTCGAGAAGCTGGGACCGAGGAAATGCATCCGCCGATGAGTTCTTTTGGTAAAAGTATATCGCCTCCTCGACGGTCCTCGGATGGTTCGTGTTCTTCGAGCGCTCTTTTGAGGAATCAGTGTCGCGGGTATTCGTTCCGGGTCACGTAAACAGAGTCTTATCGCAAAACTTGTAAGGCTGTTCCGCTGGTTGATGTTTATAAGCCCGCGCACATAGCGGGACCAAACATTTCCCGGCAGGCAAAAGCGCGCAGGCTCACGCGATGTGTTGAGACGGATAGAAGAAAACGGGAAAATCAGAGCTCGAAAGCCTTTGACAAAGTGTTGCTGGGAGGTACAAACAACGCGAATATTACTTCGACCATTCGTGTCTTATCCGCTTGGGCATAAAGAAGCTTCGCAATCCACCCTGTTTTCGCCTGTTTGCATCGAGGGCTACAGCTGTCTGCGGTGCGCGTATTTCAGTTCTTTCGGCAATCTTTTGTTCGCTATTCGCGTGGGCCGACGTGATCTCAGATGAGCGCATGCGCGTGCATCTGCAAAAAGGCTTAAAAAGAAGACACGACGCACTTTCGGGATGTACTGATGTGAGAATTTAATACTTGCAACGACTCAGACTCTCTACGCTAGGACGATGAGGAGAAACGACTCAGCCCTAGGAAAATAATATTGATCGTCCAAAGGCTTATAGCGATGCTTAAGCTCTTAAAGAACCCAGTATAACTTGGTGTCAGTCTTAATATTTCGTTGCCAATAGCGGCGTAGTGGTGTGATTATGCAGCAGTGGTGCGGTGTGATATTGGTTCCTTTCAATCTACACCTCGGAGTGTCCCTCAGTGTGTTGTTTGCAGAGGCGGCACAAGCGATGAATACGATGAAATAAATACGTGGATAAATCCTTTTAATACCGCCTTTTTTTTTTACCCGGAGCAATAACTGGCACAGGATGTGTGGGGTATGCGAACAGGCTTGTTGTTTCCGTGTTTATATTTTCTGCAGAAAGCACGTCTTATGCGAATATACAATGTGAAAGCTAAACTAACATGGCGACGTGCATTGTAAGAAAGGTGCGTCAAATTGTGGTATGATCGAAATGTACGCAAGGCTTCCGTAAAATGCTTGTGCACTGTCAGCTTTTTCGAAGACGGGGGAGTAAAGCCAGCTTGGTTCCCGTGTCTCAGTAATGTCGTGTGACAGCTGAAGCACGGGCCACGTGCAGACGCGTAGCTTTCTGTGTAGAGTACGCGAGCAGCCATCCTTTCTCTGACGGGTGACACCTCTCAGCGGATGTAGGTTCTGACGTCGTGTGCCTTTCAGCGTGTGCGGCCTGACAGACACATAGATCTGCGTGTGTTGATTTAAACGATGCATGATGTTGGTGAGCGGTTTTGTTTTGCGAGCTGGGCGCATGAAACGAGAGCGATGTCTCACTACGCCCGGCGGCAATGAAACAGCGCAGCCTCGCCACGGTGATCTCGTTGTTATGGCACTCGACTGCTGACACGAAGGTCGCGGGATCGTAAGGCCGAGTACATGTTCACTTAAACAAGGGCACTTTTCAACGTTGCCACTCGTACAAAGCAAGTCAACGTGTCTATTAGGCGGCGCGTGCTCCCGGGAATAGCTCGTCAGGACCCGCAACTACCGCTAAGTGCCGTCCCGCAGAGCAAGGCCAGCTGCTCGCGCGGTCTTGGAGCGGCTGCGCTTGCGTTATGGTAACAAGGTGCGAGCCGCTCGTATCATTTGACCTGATCAGCCCCAGCATTGCACAGCCGCCGAGGTTGTGTAATGGTAGAGAACCACGGGTAATGCATTGACTCCTTGCGAGAAGCTCTCAGCAAACAAAATGAATATGCGAAAAAAAGAGCATCGTAGCCTTCGACGGCACACCACACTGCACTTGCTTCGCGTCCCTTTTTCACTAATGATGCATGCACTAAGCAGCAACCTCAGAAACGAAAGAAAACGTTTCCAGCTATCACTAGCTTGTTCAGATTTCAACCGCACGCAATACCACACACCGTCTTTTCATGCGTAGGCAATGTTGGAGCTGTCAAGCATGTCGCATGCGAAGGTCCGGCGTATTTTTTGGCGCTGAGGATACATACATGAGCGATTGTATCTTAAAATTTGTCGAATTATCTCAAGTAAAGTATGGAGTTAATACGAGAAAAATACGAGGTGAACGAAAAAATATAAGTGAAACCGTGAATTAAAAAGAAGAGTGACATCAAAAGAAGTTGGCAAGGTATAAGGAAAATAAGGATGATATATAAAAAGACTAAGCAAATAACATGAATTGCAAACAAGAAGTAAACAACAGATTCAAGGGATAACGTATCAGTAGAAGAGAAGGAGAGGTGGAACGGCAGCGGGAGCGTGCGAACTGGAGAGCAGATGCGGTGTTCAACCGAAGATTGACAACCGCAGACCGCGGAAGAATACTCCCTTTCTTGTACATCAAGCTCCTGATATCTATACGGATAAAACCAAGGGTAACACCAGCGCGGGGATGGCAGCTATGCTCTTCAGGCAACATACCACCGAATCAATGACCCTCCCTAAATAAGAGCCGCTCCTTTAACAGATCGTCGGTTCAGCTGTGGACACAGCGAATCCACTAGACTACGAGACGCACAAACCGACGTCAAAGCGACGACACCTCGACCAACCCTCCATATCCTGACCCTCTAGCATCTGTTATGTAGTTTGTTGGAATATTTGTACGATATCTTAAGTTGTTCTTGTTTTGTTTTGTTTTTCGTTTAGCCGATTACCATATGTCTGATAGGCCTATACCATAAACAGTTCTCGTAGTCTATAACGTTGCTGTTTCGCGCATTCATGAGAGGTACTCAAAACATGCATGAATGGCTTATCCATTTCCTCGCACCCACGTTGTCTCTAGAACTTAATGATCATCAGTACACGATGGTGATTCTGTGAGATGCGGCACGTTTATCTCGAGGCAGTACACTCAACGACTGAGATCGAAGAGCGAGTGCAAAGTTCTTTTGCACCGGTGCTGCAGGGAGGACGCTATGCGGCTTGTTATTTCCCGCCGGACGCTCGCAAACTCTGATTCTCCGACGGTAAAGCTTCATCAGCTTTCCGCGTTCTGTTTATTAACACAACCGGCAATAAACGCACCCAGCTCATTAACGGCTCGAGCGCATGCTGTTTTCTCTGCTGTGCTTGTCGTTACCGGGCAAAGGTGTGCTTCTAATAAAACGCAATGACCACGCAACAGTTCTGGGACCGATTTTTTTCTTTCCTTACGCAGCAGTCTTCCTTTCGTTTCCCGTGCTTACTTTGTGCCGAGGTTTGCCCTTAATACACTGACTATTTTAAAAAAAAGTAAGAAGTGCACTTTTGTATTAAGCACCGAAATTAAGAACTCTCAGCGAGCTCTTTTTTTTTTCGTTTAACAAAGTTTATTCGTCGCGTCGAGCTGACTTTTTTTCCTTCTTTTTAATGCTGCTTTCATTATGCAACATGTGCTCGCGTCAGCTCCACTCTCCATACGGCACAGTTTTAATTACGCTACGCGTCCCTAATGAGGACCCCGCGGTTATTTTCGAGACCACTCCATGACAGTAAGATGAGGCGAGAGAAAGCGCGTCGTCGTAGTGAGCCATCGTGAGAAATTTTTTTCGTTTCTGTCGATAGCCAGAAGGCGCGTATGCAAATTAATGGCGCGAAATGTTCCTGGCGCGCACTATCTGTCGGTAGTCGAGCAAACCTCTATATTTTATTATAGATGAGCGCAGGCCGCTTACATAAAGCTGCAAAGAGATTCATGTTGGACTATGCGAACTGGAGGCTTGCACATTGGAGGTGCATGCCTCCAAAGACACATTCGATTGGAGATGCATGCCTCCAATGGCCCTTTTGCGTGAACTTGCAAAAGTGTTTTTAATCGGAGGTGCAGGAGATGTCAACGGCTCTCTCCAGAGCGCGTTCCGAGGCAGCCACGTAAGAGAGTTGCAGGAATCTTTTAATCGTAACATATATGTGTGCTTTGTTTCCATTCGCTGAGTCACTGAATCGTTCCTCCATCTCGCATCCTCTTTTCGATGACTGCCCCGCCACGGTGGTCTAGTGGTTATGGCACTCGGCTGCTGATCCGAAGGTCGCGGGATCGAATCCCGGCCGCGGAGGCTGCATTTCGATGGAGGCGAAATGTTGAGGCCCGTGTGCTGTGCGATGTCAGTGCACGTTAGAAAACCCCAGGTGGTCGAAATTTCCGGAGACCTCGACTACGGCGTCTATCATAATCAGAACTCCTTTTGGGACGTTAAACCCCACAAATCAATCTTTGCGATGACCCCAAATTGTCGACTCGTACATTTTCACTCAGCCTACACATGACGGCCAACTTTCTCTACACTTTTCGCTTCTTTTCTACTAGTAATAGCGAGGCGCGGATGTTTGTGCAGCTTGCTACACCTTAGATTTCAGTCAACCTAAGGAGCAAGCAGGGTTTCGTAAAGGCTACTCAACAATAGACCATATTCACACTATCAATCAGGTGATAGAGAAATGCGCGGAGTATAATCAACCCCTATATATAGCCTTCATAGATTACGAGAACGCATTCGACTCGGTCGATACCTCAGCCGTCATGCAGGCATTGCGGAATCAGGGCGTAGACGAGCACTACGTAAGACTACTGGAAGACATCTACAACGGACCCATAGCCACCATAGTCCTCCATAACGAGAGCAGCAAGATACCTATAAAGAAGGGCGTAAGACAAGGTGACACAATCTCTCCAATGTTATTCACAGCATGTTTACAAGAAGTATTTAGAACGCTGGATTGGGAACAGGTGTGTGTAAGGGTTAATGGGGAATACCTCAGTAACCTCCGATTTGCTGATGACATTGCCTTGCTAAGTAACTCGGGAGATGAATTACAAAGCATGATTAGTGACCTTAACAGGCAAAGTATAACAGCGGGCCTGAAAATTAATACGCAGAAAACTAAAGTAATGTTCAATAGCCTTGGACGAGTACAGCGATTTCAGATAGCTGGCGAGGCACTGGAAGTAGTAAGTGAATATGTCTACTTAGGCCAGGTAGTGACCCCTGATCCGAATCATGAGGCTGACGTAATTAAGAGGATAAGAATGGGGTTGAGTGCATTTGGCAAGCATTGTCAGATAATGAATGGTAGCTTACCATTGTCTCTGAAGAGGAAAGTGTATAACAGCTGCATCTTACCGGTACTCACCTACGCGGCAGAAGCTTGGAGGCTAACTAAGAGGGTTCAGCTTAAATTGAGGACGACGCAGCGAGCTATGGAACGCGAAATGGTAGGGGTAACCTTAAGGGACATGAAGAGAGCGGAGTGGGTTAGGGAACAAACGCGTGTTAGGGACATATTAATAGAAATTAAGAAGAAGAAGAAATGGGCGTGGGCGGGCCGTGTAATGCGAAGACAAGACAACCATTGGTGATTAAGGGTAACAGAGTGGATTCCTAGAGAAGGCAAGTGTGGCAGGGGGCGGCAGAAAGTTAGGTGGGCGGATGAGATCCTGAAGTTTGCGGGGATACATTGGGCCCAGTTAGCACAGGACAGGGATAATTGGAGATCCATGGGAGAGGCCTTTGCCCTGATGATGATGATGATGATGATGATGATGATGATGATACTTGTTTCCAAATGGGGAGCACCTTTAATACCCCGACTTTCAGCGTGTACTCATGCCGTTGTCATGCTCAGGCAATGGCAATTGAAAACAGGGTCAAAACATGCTAATAACTGACCGCGGCCGGTGAAAATGGATCCAGATTAAAAACGGTTAAGATAAACCATTGACCTTAAAATAAACCAAATGAAAGATACACATTAAGGGTAACTGATCGCGTATTGAGATCAAATTAAGCGAAAACCGATTCGAAAACTCTGATGATAACAAAACAGCAACGCAAGGGAAACACAGACGAATCACTGCTCCGCAGTTCGCCCAACTTTCGTTGCAGTGGAAGCGGCCTGGATATACCTCATCCATGTTTTTTAGTCTTCCTTTAACGATCAGGGACAGCTTCAACGATCTCCCCCATAGTAGAATATACGACACACTCTAATTCGTTTACGTTTCATTCTAGGCGCAGTTTAGTCTCCAACTCTTGACACGATCTACGTATTTCCTCGAGCTTAGCGTTCAGTAAAACTCGATCATGCTGACCGCTGCGTTCCTTAACCAGCGTGCAGACAGACATTATGAAAATCAGTTAAGGTGCGTTAGTTCACTAATTACCTCGACAATATCAAAAGGTATACCAGCAACAAAAGTGGGCGTGAAGCGTTTCCTCTTGAAGCTCCACGAATGACAGGCGCTCTGGTGAAAAATGACCGCCAATACTACCAAACTCTGTACTGCTAGTAAAGTATGTAAAGCTCAAGCAAGTTTGTAGTTGGGGGGGTTCCTTTCACCGGCAGTTTAAAAAGTAGACTTTCGTGGTAAACTGTATAATGCACTGTTAATGTACTTGCACATACCTTCCCTGTCATGCATAGACAAAAATCATACCATAAATTCGTGCTCGAAAACGCATTTACACTTCACGATATCTTCTTTCTCGTTCACGTTGAAGCGCTTAGGTGATCAGAAAAGCAAGGTCCTTGAAATGTGTGTAATGCTAGTGTGAGCACGAGTTTGAAGGATTACAATATTCATGAGCTTCGCCCAAAAGGTTTTTAAGTCGTATGAGCACTAACACTCTTCTCTTATTCACACAAGGCTTACAGGCGGCTTTGCATATTTGCACGCGCGCACGGATAAAAAATTATGCGTTGAAAACACCGCCTCAAAAAGAAAAAAAATAGTTATAGCAGCTTCGTTGTTTTAATAAAATTCCCCTAGATGGCTGCCGATACGACGAATAACGCGTTATTATTAAAGTTTCCTCGGAAGCTCTTGAAAGGGCCAGCAACGCTGAAATCTACTTTGCGCGATGAGAACCAGGCTTTCATCTACGAAAAGACTCTTTTTCCTTTCGCAGTGTTTCTCTGCACTTAGCATGAAAAAATCTGATTATGCTGCCAACAGTATAACACAAGCTCCCCTTAGCCACCACCGTGGTTCATTCTTCATATATGACGATAAGAAGCGTATAAGGACTTTTGAGCCCTTGAGACTACTAAAGAAAATACGGCTAATCCTATCCAGCCAAAAAACAGTAGTGGCGTGCACCCTTTCAGCAGCGACTACCTTAATATGCGGGAGCGCCTCATATCTCTAAATTATTTGCCCAGATTTACCAAGAATACCGAGCGTTCCATACAAACTGTCGTATTGCTAGGTGCGCCACTCTTAGGCTTCACTGATTACTGACGTAAGTAACTACGCTAACTACCCTGGTTTATGCGTGTGTGTGTGAAAGGGGGGGGGGTGGAGGGCGGAAGGGGGAGAGGGAGTGCTCACAAACGTTTATTTCCTTATATCGCTACACTAACAGGCTTTTGCCACACGCCATTCTCAGTCAAAACTAGTAAGAGTTACCTGACAAACAAGCTGTCGCCATCCAGTATTCTCTATAATGTCGCAGTCGTTTTTCCACTGGCTGCAATAAACAGTAAAAACCTATATCTTTACTATTATTAGACGGGCAAGCTTTGATCTGTCCAATCTCTTTAGCATGAAGTTGCCTAGTTTGTGTGCTCTAGCGTAAGGAGATAGTACTAGACCATGTTTCGCTACGGAAAGTAACGTGAATATTCTTATCGTAATGTCTGCATTGCAGATTTGGGAAGAACATCGGCACTAGGAAGTGAATAGCTTCAAACAAGTCTTACAGACGTGATTAAAATCAGCTTTTCTTTCTTTTTTCAAAACTAGGGATACGCTTTGTCATAGTCATGACAACTACTATGCATAAATACATAACGATTTCAAACGAAACTTGAGCAGCGCCATCTTGTATGGTAACGAGTGTGACCTTGAAGATGAGCGACGTCATGTAAGATAAACTTGAAGTACAGACTGCCTTTTTTTACCAAACTGCCAGACACTACGAATGTCAATAAGTTATACCGCATGACAAAGATGAACTGGTACTCCAATGTGTGTCCTAGCTGTCCCAGTACACATGATCAAATCTATGTGAAGCGATGTTTTGGTGAAACAGATAATTAGGCGTTATAAACGTAAACATGGTGCATGACGTTGTCCTCATTTCCAAGCCACGTAACCTCGTTAACGCACTTTCTTACGAAACTCCTTTCTTTTTTATTTATTTATTTATTTATTTATTTATTTATTTATTTATTTATTTATTTATTTATTTATTTATTTCGCGTAATCATGTAGCATAGCTGGCGGTGGGTGAAGGACAAGGGCGGGTCCGCTTTTCCTTATGCGTGACAGCTGGTTAACTGCGATCGACACTAAGTACAGATTTACCTCGACGTTAAACAGATCCGCTGTTAAAATATAACATGTAAGGATTATGCAGAAAGACTGGTTGATGACATGTGCATCTCCACATACAAATACGATACATGGTCAGGAACATGGATTTTGTAACTTTTGTCACAAAGGCAAAAACGCCTATCTTGAAGAAAAGGCCCAAGGATGGACGTGCAGATTGAGTGGCATACGCTGAACGGATAAATATATTTTTTTAAAGAATTGATCGAGGAATTTGCATTATTCCATTAAGATGTTGGTGTACATTAGATTTATAGATCTAGGGTGTAGAGTACTCACACATTGAAATAGGACACTCGGAGCGCGTGGCCGCCGGTACAAGCAGCGCCGCCTCTGGGTGTTGACGGAACCAAGGTGTTCCACTGCAGTATAGCGCGAGGGGGAGAACGTCTACGGAGCAGACATGGGCTGCAGAAATTAGAGTCTTTTCGTTAGCCGAACCACAACCATCGAGCCCTCCTGAAGTTCACCACACAGTCAGCACGGAAGAGCAAGGCTTCCGCACCTTCGCATGCCGGCCACAACGGCTAGGCGGTGCGCTCGATGCATGCGTATTCGCGATGCAGCACGCCGACTGTGCATGTAAGACACAGGAATGAGCAACAATATTGCGCCAAACATGCGTTCGTAGACGTGATAAGCATGTGTGCCAAAGAACATGACGTCTATTCCGTGCGTTCTTTCCAATCGTTTTGCCACGACCAAAAAAAAAAAAAAAAAGAAGAACAGAAACAGGGGGGGACCACTCGCAGGCCTGTCTCCACGCAACAATTCAACATAGCCTTAGTATTAGTTTTGCTCGCCCCTAGTGCAAGTCCTGCGGACATTCCACGTGACAAAATTTCGTAGGCGCCATCGGCCAAGGAAGAACGCACCAGCTTTTGTCATTCCTCTTAAACTGCCATTTCAGTCGACATGAGAACCCGCGCAGCCCTTGCAGTGCTATTCTGGCAGGGGGGTTAGCTGCACGGTAACCTTTAGTTTAATTTATAGGTGCACAAAAATGTGAAAATATGCTCCTTTGGTAAAGGTTAAAGTTTGTTAACCTTTAGTAAAGGAGCATATCTTCATATTTTTGTGTACCTATAAAATAAACTAAAGGTTACCGTGTTTAGAGGGTGCAGGCCGGCTCTTTGGCGACCGGAAGAAGCAATTCTGTTCCGTAAATCTTATCACCCACAAGCGACGCTGCATCTAGCAGTGGCAAGGTGCTCCGAGTGTCCTATTTCAATGCGTGAGTACACTGTACATGTTCAAATAACAGTCTCGTTCCAAGACAACATTGCAGATTCTCGTTTTATTCAGAAATTAGTTTACTTGCTACACAAAATACAACAGCCCCTTGCTATACTAGGGGGCATAACAGAAGGATTATATGAGCCCGTTTTCTAGCACTTGCATTCAGCGCAAATATGACCTTCATAAACAGCCACCGAACTTCAAACAAATCAAAAAGGCGGCAACAGCAGCCTGATATAACCTGCTGGAAAATACGAATACATTAAAAAGAACAAATCTTAACTGTCGAAAACCGCGCTGTCTCAAAACCAGCCTCTAAAATTGCACAAATGTTCCAGAATGGAATTGGCGACGAAGGCAGTGCGGAAGTTCTTAAAATAACGACAGGCGTGCGCAGGCTGCTGAGAAAGTGATGTCGCATGCCATACAAGAGCTGCGTCCACAAAATTTATTGCCTTAATAAAGGGTCAGCGAGAGGCGAATAGCCTTTTACAGGCATGAAAAATACAGGCGAAAGAAGTTACGTCCGAGAGATTGCTTTTTCCTATTACAGGAAAAATATGGGACGAAGCACGCTTTACAGGCTTCAGAAACAAGAGATACGCTTGCAAAGTTGTTTCTCCTGATAAAGCATCAATACAAGGTGAAGCACCCTTTACAGGACGGAAACATCTAGTGACGTTTAAACACCGGAGCATGACTTGACGCTGGGTGCGTCGCTGAGTTGTTAAGGTGAAAGCCTATTAGGCTCATAAAACTAGAAAAATGACCATGACCGATGTAAGAATAAGGAACTCAGCGCGGGAGGTGGCAGCAGAGTGCCGTCGGTGCCGGGCCGTGCATGCCAGCCACAGCAGAAGACGTACCGCGAACCGAGAGCGCAGGAGGCGTTCTCAGAAGGGATCCCGCGTGGGTGGGGGGTGAAGTGAACCCATGACGGGCGCAGCGCGGGCAGAGCTTCTCGGAACAAAGTGGCGACGGGCAGCACGGCATTGTTTGCACGTGGGGGCGCCGCCTCCCCCTCCTTTACAAAAACGGTACGGTGTGCTGGGAGAAGGGTTCTTTCTGGCAGGCAAGCTGCGAGGCAGCACTCGAGTCGCTCGAGGTCGGGCGTAGCCCGGGCAGAAAGTCCCATGTTGTAAATTTTATTCCCTGTATATAAGTTTACCTTGCGTTGCTTTACCTGTGAATATTCTGTACAGAGTCTTTCTTCAAGAACTTCCCAGTCGGACTCCTCACTTCAGCCTGGTGCTCGGCCTCTGGCTGAACGGAAGGAAGAACTCACGAAATTACTACCGACAAACACGACGAGTGCCAAAAATATGAAGTCGTACGAAATGACAATGCCCAACGAAAGAGCAACAAAGTGTAATAGAAGCAGACTACCGAGTAACTCCCAGTAGTCAGCGACCCAAAGAATAATTAGGAATAATTGCGACCGATTCAAGCGCCCCGAATGTTAATGGTTGTAATTACTAACATTTCAAAGGAACCGAAGCGTAATCACGAGCGATTACGAGTTATTCAAGGAACCCGAAGAGTAATTACGATTAATTAAAAGCACTGAAGCACTAATACAAGGTAACCAAGTGTAATTTAAGACACCCACAAGGTATTCGGGAATAATTACGAGTAGCCAAGAAGAGCAACTGCCACTAATCAAGACACACCCAAGTACTAATTAGATGCAATTACGAGTAATGAAGAACACGCAAGGTTTAATTACGAGTAATTCAACGCATCTAAAGCGTTGTTTCTCGCAATTCGAGACGCCCACACAGAAATTGCGAGTAACTAGAGCAATTCAGCAGATCTAGAGAGTAACTGCCACTAATTCAGTAGACCGAAGAGTAATTACGTAGACCCAAATTCAGTAGGGCCAGATAGTAACTGCGAGTAATTCAAGACGCCCAGGCAGAAATTGGGAGTAGTTACGAGTAATTCAAGAGAACCAAAGAGTAGTTAGAGTAATTACGCACAATTCAAATACCTACCTCAAGACACCCACACAGTAATTCGGAGTAATTCAAACAATCCAACGAGAAATCACCACTTATTCAAGAGACCCAAAGAGTTATTCTAAAATGAATCTTTGTGAGAATGCCTGATTGTTTTCGCCATCAGGTAAAGTAAACGTGCAGCAGGGGACCCTGTGAGTTGTTCAGCAGGGAATAGGTTGTTCAGTAGTAAAATTAACGCCGCTAACTTTAGCGTTGCGGCCAGACACTGCATCGTCTGGCGCTGCAGCGTGAATGTTCCGAGCGATGTGCTGTAAAATCATTGCCTGGAGCAAAGGTTTCGATAAGATTACTTGTCTTCGTAAGGGTAGAAACTGCCTTCAGTAACAGCCTCGTGCTAGCAGCGACTAAACTGACGTTGTGCAGCACACTTCTTCTGCTATAACATTAGTTTCCGCATTCTGCAAGAATCGTATGCATCATTAAGATATCAACTACACATTTAAAGTAGTATTTATTCAAAAATTTTGCACCTTGTTTTTTCGGTTGAAATAAGTAGCTCACCATCCACTCACCACGTGTGGAAAGCTCCTTTGCTTTAAGGCGCGACTGTTAGTTAATTGGAGACGTTTTTATGGAAGCCAGTAGCAGTTTAGCTTACGTAGAGTGCTGAAAAAAGTTGTATTTCTAATAAATACAGCTGGCCACACGACCGCACAAAACTTGATGACTCTAACAAAACTATGACGCGCGCAACGTTCGGCAAAGCGCGTAGGTGAGCGCAGCGCCTGAGCGTGTGGCGCTCACCTACACGATCCTGTAAGCAAGTGTACGGAGCAACAGTACAAGATGGGTAAACGACAAAAGACCGCGAGAACGCGGCCCCTAGCGCTTTGGGCCCCCGACAATGAAAGTTTCTGGGAGAGAGCGCGAACAACAGCGGTAGAGCAAACAGTATCGAGAGAACAGCGCGGCAGAAGGCAGTAGCAGGCGGCTAACACAAACTGGTCGTGGCTGGTCGTTGCTTGTCTACAAAAAAAAAAATACTGTTAGATATCAATTACCCAAGGGTTTTGTTTTGTTCTCTTTTTTCTTGGCTTGGTTGCGCTTCACACACTTTTAAAATTTATTCTATATTCGCTATAGGCCTCGGTTTATCGCTGATGATGTGTGTGTTTCCACCCAAATCTATCTTTCTAGCCATCTCTCCGTCAGAATTTTGTGCCTGCACTCATTTAAGAAAATGTTAAGGTAGGGTTTATGCCCCATTATATTAAAATTTGGTATCCGTGAACAGAATCATAGAGCTCACAATGTTTCCGGGGCCTCGAGAAAAGGGATACTTTCAAGTTTATTAATGAACTAAGGCCAGTAGTGTTTCCAGTAACACTGACCAACAGTTCCTTCTGCTAATGCATGAGGACAGCGACTTCAACTGACCAGAAGCGCAAGCGCGCTGTTAGATTCCGACTTCCCGGGGCTGCAATTAGGAGCCGGAACGGTCAGACTCGCACTGGGTCGTTTCGGGGGGACGTCCGTACGCCTCTCTTCGTTGACATTTAATTTGGGCGCAGCGTCTACGTGCGGCAGCCTGCCATTAGCGTCGAAACAAAAACGCCTCACGCGAGCAAGTTGTCGTGTAAGCACGCGCCATTTGCAAGAGACAAGCTTGTCAGCGTCGCTGTTCGGAACTCAACTACACGGAGAGCTTCTGGCGCAACCAACAAGCGCTCGATTCAGCGTTCCGCCGGGATCAGCCTGGTCCGTAGGGGGCAACTAAAATTGTTGGAGCAATCACCCAAAGCTGCCGGAAGTGCCAATTACAATGACGGCGCGTCGGTTCATCAAGTCTTCTTTCGCAAGCGTCTGACCATCGGTTAGAGCCTTCGCCGGGACTCCCTTCTTCTGTCCAGTTGGCGGCGCGAAAAAGACCCGTATCTTCGGTCACACAAGCCGCCGAGCTGCATAATAATGCGCCTCTATACCACTTCGTTTACATTTTCTAAACTTTGAAATAGGTTGGCCACCATCGATGGACGTGCCATGTGCCTCAGCGCATTTACATTTCAATATGGCCTCCTATCCGTGCCCTAATGTAATTTTTTAACGAATGGCATCTGCTACCGATAGTAATTCTTTGCGTACTTCCGTGTGTGGAGAGCAGCGCGCACTCTCCGCTCTTCTCTCTCTCTCTTCTCGACTTGTAGTGCGCGTTTTCTTAGGCCAGTGCAAGGTAGCAAAACTGATGGAACGGGAAGCTAATGAGGCAAAGAGAAACGTTTCTACCGCCGTTACTAGTGCACCGCAGTAGCGAGGACGATGGAAAGCTGAGATAGTTCACGGGGAAATCACCACGAAAAAGGATAGCAAACCACCTCTGACCCCGCCGCCTTTCCTCATGTCTCATCTCTCTCTTTACACATTAAAGCAAGCAGCCCAAGACATGCACTTGGTATCTTGTTAGGTCCCTGCATTTTCGCAAAGCAAAACCATTCGTTACTACACCAGTTCGTATTACCACCAATTTGTTATTACTACAGTGAAAGACGCATATGCCTCTCCAGTCAGAAATTCGGCGTTGCAGTCGACGTTAACACGAACGGCACAATAAATACATCGGAGCTGGCAAGTCGCAGACTGGTCTCATCACACCACGTCGTAACGAAGTCACTATAAATGAACATACGTGAAGACGTCACATATCAAGTAAAACGTGCTCGAATCGACGTCGCATTTATGAGACAGAGTCCCGCAAACTAAGTCCATTTGTGATTTTGAAAGGAAAATTCACAGGTCTTGGAGGGGAGCCCAACCCGCACCCCCGGGGTGCCACTCCCCCGACGCTACAGCGGCTCCTTGGCTCTGGTTGACTAAAGATGGGCATAGTGCGTGCGTGGTTCCACACAGCACGTCTCTGTCCTCTAGATGAGTAGTAATAACATGACTACTGGGGTTTTACGGGCCATGATATGAGTATGAGGCATAATGTAGTGGGGGCTTCCAGAAATTCCGGCGGTTCTTTAAGGTGCATGCACGGACATCGCATAGCACACGGACCTCTAGAATTAACGCGTCAATCAAACATACGACTGCCACGGCCAGGATGGAACCCACGCCCTTCGGATCAGCAGCGGAGGGATGAGTAAAGACGCTTTCTCATTTCACGCTTCCTCTTGCACGACACATCATCGAATTACCAAGAATTGTTGTATGGGCGTTAGAAGACTACTTTATATAACCATAGTTCTTCGTATGCGCAGTACGTTCACGGCAGAGCGAATGGTCGCAGAGAGAATGGCAGAGAGATCAGGGTCACAGATGACCCTGGTCTACTCTATTTTCGACGTTTTTGTCCATGGAAGTCATGACAGTTGGGTTACCGAATAGCAAGCAAAAAATCATCGATGCGGGTGATTATTGCGTGAGTGTGGCTAAAATAATAGTGTTATCAAGAAAGCTGATTTGCATAAGTGCGCCTGCACACTGGTGTGTGTGTGTGTGTGTGTGTGTGTGTGTGTGTGTGTGTGTGTGTGTGTGTGTGTGTGTGTGTGTGTGTGTGTGTGTGTGTGTGTGTGTGTGTGTGTGTGTGTGTGTGTGTGTGTGTGTGTGTGTGTGTGTGTGTGTGTGTGTGTCGTCTTCGGGTTTTTTTACCAGAAAACATCTCTTAAATTTTCTGTCACAATCTAAGAGCTGAGTTTGCTACGCAGAAATTTAAACACTTTCCTTTTCGCCTTGCGTCCATTTTGCCAGTGCCAAAGTTCCTGAGCTTGCAAAATTGTACTCAACGCTCTTGTGCATGCAATATATTCCATATTCACCGACAAGGCAAAGCAAAGCCTCATCAGTATTCTATATTGACGTCATGACCAAACTTGTGCGAAAACTTCCACCAGGAGTCGCCATTTGTCGTATTTTTTGCGTAGTTTCAGTTTCTGACTTCCAGAGACACCTACGCAGAAAAGTGTCGCTTCCTCCTATTGTATTTTAGATGAGCAGTTAACCGTGACGCTAAACTAATTATGCTTATACTCTCCTTTTTTTTCAGTGAGTCTTCAAAGCGAAACTTTATATTTGATTACGTCACAGTACGTTACCAGAATTCCTCCGTGCTCTATTTCTGAATTATTCGAACGGTTGCCCACGGTGCCATATAACCAGGTTCGCCGTCACGATTGTGAGAGTTTATGGTGCTGCGGTGCTTTATTCAAACACTAGTTCATTAATGCACTTGCCAGTTATTTATGAAAGCCTAGGGTGAGCTACGTAACTGCCACCTCCTGCAATTCGAATACAGAAAACTACATCAGTGCCAAAGTGACTGACGTGCCTAACTTTTACTCTGAAAGCTACTGAACTTCGAACAATGCTGTGGTACCACTGCCTTTCATACATTGCGACTGCGCTCCCTCCGTCTGCCTCTCCTGTTACCTTTATAACGAGTTACCCGGCTTAACGCACGACGTTCATTTGACCAAGTTTAGGTTGTCGCTTAGTTATGCATCGGCATTGCTGCCACGCACAAGCTTCCACGAAGCAGGTTTTCTTTATCGTGTTTTAAACCGTCTGGTTGGCGCGTTAAACCAGTTCATTACCGGGTCCTAATTGTTCGAGAGCGAGTGCTCTTTTTTCTTTGCTGTCAACCAAAACAAAAAAGCATTCCGGTTACATCGAAAAATATCATGGGCATTTCTTTATTTTCTGTCAGCTAAGAAGCAAACACAATTACGAAGCTCGAACCAGTCTTCACTTCGATTTCGATAAGCAGAGCGCCTATGAAAGTCATTTCGTTGTACTTCACAAATACAGTACTCGGGCGGGAATCAAGTAAGTACTACATCCTAAAAAAAAGGGTTATTTCCGCCAGTCGATCTGTTTTAATGCGATTCGTTATTCGCAGTCATAATCGGCAAAAGCGGTAATCGAAAAAGTGCCGATGTTGTTCCTCCTGCAACGCAGGTGCAGCGCCACCGATTTGAGAAATTTAGAAGAAAGGGGTGAAGAAAGGAGGATGGAGAGGGGGGCGTTTCCTTCCGAACCGCCGTAATTCACGTCAGAATAGGGGTATGCGGCAAGAGACCACTCGTACCAGAACAGTACCGCCTGCGCCTTCACTTCAGTCATGCGTAAAGAGGAAATTAAATTCCGTCCTCTCCGCACCTTGAAAAACCGAGTTTCCCATAACCGAGAAAGATTTACCTCGCCCATTTTTTTTTTCCCCAGTCAAGAAAGTTCCCACTCAACCAAGGTCCCGCATTCAATAAGAGAATACGCTCGAAGGAATTCCGAGCAAGCCTTTTAGCTTCCCTCGTCCGTTTGTCCTCAAATTAAGCACGCCCGAAAGAATCTGTCAGACGTTTTAATTGCAAATGGTGCGGCACAGACTGCTTGCCGAAGCACTTAATAATCAGAAACGTGGACTGTGTTCCTTCGTCGCTGAGAGAAAGGAAGTTGAGAAGAAAATTTTTCGCAGCCAGCCTTAAATCACTTGTTAAGAGGGCCACTGCCTTAACCGAAGTTTACTCCCGACAGACCGGGAAAGAAAAAGATACTTTAAGTTGTTTTTCTGCACTCTCACATTCTTCCTGCGCAAACAATGTGCTTCCTCCTTTGTATTCGTGCCACAAGCGCATATTTTAAATTGCGTTATTATATGCAAAGACAATATCGTCGCGCTACATTCCCCTCGGGTTCCACTGAGCTGCGACACAACAAAACTCCAGCAGAATTTTCCTCTGGCAGTTATCTATGTGATGTGTAAGCGTTTTCCATTGACCAGCTGCTGCATTGCCAGCCCCACCACGGTAGTCTAGTGGCTCTGACACACGGTCTGATCCGAAGGTCGCGGGATCGAATCCCGATCGCGGCGGCTGTACTTCAATGGAGGCGAAATGGTGAAGCCCGTGTACTGTGCAATCTCAGTGTGCGTTAAAGAACCTCCAGAGGTCGAAATCATCATATAATCTTATATCGTGGTTTCGGAACGTAAACCCTCAAAAATCAATTAATCAAACCTGCTGTTTTGTCGCCTCATGATGCTCCACTGAGACGAGCGATGCGTGCTTTGTTTCCGATGACGTCCAATATCGAGAGTTCCCATTTCATGCACTTGATACGCGTCGCAGCCTTCCCTGCAATGCTTTGGTTTAGCGACATCGGCAGAACGTCTTTTTCGGTTTCTTGAGCTTTCATCAGCGCCCTGCTGGAACGGCCCAACGGAAGGCGCTGCCTTGATGCGTTGCGAGTTCACCGCTAAAATACCGCAAGATCAGAATTATTTCAACTTGGACATTACCCCATGCCACCATAAATTGTCCTACATAGGGATTTGTGGCCTAACGTCACGAAATACGAACACTTCAACGAAGCGTCCTTTTGCTTCATGTATTTATTCGTCTTTACGGATTCATCTTACATGACGGACGCGCAGTTAAAGTGATGCGTTGTTTAAAATGAGCGGCACCCTATGCAAGTGCGCAAAGCATGGTTTATTGGAGCCTTGAGCAACCCCTCACCAAGTCTGGGCATTGCAAACAAACGTGAAGTATGAAAAGATGGTGCGATAGCGGTCGAAGTCTCAAAGAACTCTGCCTCAGGTGGTCTGGTGCTTTACTGCCTGACACGAGAGATGCTGGTTCGATCCTCGCCGCGACGATTGCATTTTCGATGGAAGCGAAAATACTAGAGGTCCATGTACTGTGCGCTTTCAGTGCGCGGTAAAGAACCCCAGGTGCGCAAAATTTTCGGAGCCACCTCTTCGGCGTGCTCCTCCATAACTATATCACGGCTCTGGCACGTAAAAGCCAGACATTATTAATATCAAGCTAGGAGCATTGCTTCCTTTCGTAAGCGATTCACAGCGCTTGCCAACGTTTCTATATGCTTACGCTGCTATTTCACGTTTCTTTATTATGGTCACGCTCGTTTCTAACAGCGATACGAAAGACTCGTGGTCTTATCTGACTTGTGTACCTTTTTCACAATCCCTACCCAACTCATGGCCGCCGTCTAATCACTTTCCTGCGCGATTTCATATCGCCGAAAGGCGCCACAACTTCCTGGAAAGAAGAAGAAGAAAAAAAAGAACAATACGGAGAAGAGAAGCTCTTAATGCGTTTTGTTGTTCTATGGCTGCGACACTGTCACGCGAGCAGGCGAGCCGGCGACAACAAATGGCCCCCTGTCAGTGCTTTCCGCCCAGAACGTGACCTCACGGGAAGGCACAAAGCGGTAAGCCGGCTGCCTTTTGCCAAAAGATAACTCCCACGCTTCTATCCGTTGTAACTTCGGTCCCACAACGCTGTTCCCCGGGGGAACGCACTACGAGTTGATCCACTCTAAAAGCTGCAGCTTCCCCCATGAGGAAACAAACTACCGCACCAGAAAATCTGGACCGTAACAGAAAGTGATCTTGTCCCTCTTATTTTCTTGCCGGTATTAAGGCATAATACCGGCGACGCTGTGCTACTCCTTTGATCGTAGCCGGTCTCTTGGTGTTCACCCCTGCACGGGAGCCCACGATGTACTGCCACCTGCTTCGTTGTTTGCGTCGATCGTGTATAGTTTACGTCAGCGGAGGAACCCGCTCGAAGGAGCAGCCTGTAGATCCTCATCTTAACAGTGGCGGCGTGCTAGCAGCAATATCTTAACGCTGTTATCAACAAAAACGGCTCTCTGCCAGCCGCCACAGAAGGTCACTTCGTGTTATTGCGATACGCTGCACTTCGGTTGCCAGCGTATAAACATGCCAGGAATGGCAGGACGCTGAATTCGTCTTCACTTAAGGCGCCGCGGCTTTTCGCACACGAGTCCCGCTCCACTAATGGGGCATGCAGGCTGCGATGCCTCGCTGCACGTTTAAAAAGAGGTTTGCGAAACCAGAACGGAGGGAGGGAAAGGGCTGTTCATTCTAACGCAGGCGGTGATGTCGACCCCCTGCAGTAGTAACGCGACCCGATATCGCAGGCGAGTGACAAGCAGGAAGAAAAAAAAAGCCTGTTCAAGCAACTCAATAATGAAAGGATGTCCCGCAGGAGAAACCAATCCGCCATTAGCTGACGAAGCTTAATGCGGCTGTAATGGACCAGCCGCCTGCAAAAGGACTTCGTTCACGGGGTTGAAAGAACGGTTGTGATTTCTTATAGCAGGGTTTCGCTTTATCATAGGAATTAATATAATCGGCAAATAATAATGATGATGATGATAGCACTACCATTATACACTGTTTAGCAAATGGTAGTAACTGCAGTAGTTACTACATCTACGTCGACTTTACTACATTTTGTAGACCTCGGAAGTACACGAGAGGTCGTAAATGCTGTCGTTTCTAGTAAGTGTGTTAAAGGTAGTGAGCATTACTACGTGCGTACGTTGTACGTTAGCAAACGCTACTACCTGTACTGGTGTTAGTATGCTGCTCTGTAATTGTGACAGGCTTATGCAGAATTTAGACAAACTATAAATGATGTGATTATGTTGGATTAATAGTCACGTGCAACGCCGCAGCATACCTTTAGGAAAACAGTAAGATAAAATAATCTCAATCTAAAACACTGATTACTTAGCTGAATCCATGTCTACATACCGGTACAAAGTGTGCACACTAAAGCAGCGCCCTAAATAGCGTTAACGTTGCTGTTAAAGTACATATTTACATGCCGCGATGAAGCTTCATATTCTGTGAACGATTGTGTGTCGTTTCTGGTTCGAACATGCTTCTGTGTACACCGTCACATAAATATATCAGTGGACAGTGTTTTTAGAGCTAATCAAGTTGAGTAATTAGCCATCGTTAATTAGTGTAACATGGTATAGTTAGTCAACACAAATCATTGCAACCATGCAACGTTCCGTACGGTTACATTTTTGTTTGATCACATTTCTGTGTAACACAATCGACTTTATATGGCGAAGGAACCGACACGTATTAACCAAATCGATCTAAACCAGATATAGATTGTCACAGTAGAAAATTTACTAGCTTTAGTTACTACTCTTACCTGCAGGTAGTAGCCGTAAGCAGTAAGTGCCGTGGTAGTAACATTACTACCTGTCCAATTACTACCTGCGGTTATGATGTAGGTGGTGAACGTTGTGACAGTCATTTACTACTACGAAATTAGTAAGTAGCACTACATTGTTTAGCGTAAGAACAAAGTAGTGAACGAAGGGGAACGCAAGCACCGTTTATTTAGAAAAATAAGGAAGGCGCGAAGACTACAATAGCCTCAACATGCCCTACCGCTGGGCGCACTAATCCATTGCGAATTAGTGCGCCCAGCGCATAATCGCGCTATGGTCACGGAATGTATTGTTACAAACATTCAAATGGTTTTATTTTCATCAAAGCGCCGCTTGTTACTTTCAAAGCACGTCCTCTAACGAACGCCGTGGATCTCTCGTACACAATGCAAACCCCATTCCCCTACCGTTCATGGCTTAGTCTAGCTCTTTCTTACTCGTGTAAGTCCTTGCCCTCGTCCACAGCTAACCAGCCGCAGGGGGGCTTTGAAGTCAGGCCGACGTCTGAGCTTTCTTACAGCAAGCGTAATTCTTCCATCTATACCACCTCTTTACAAATAACAGGGCGCTATGAAAGCGTTCATACCTCCTTCATACACGTTATGAAGAATAAGCGAACGAGTTCCTGCGAGAAATAAACCTGCTCCTTCCCTCTCCACCTTTCCCTAGCGTATGCTCCAAGCGGCAAGGCGACAACAAATGACCCCATCAGCGTTTCTCGCCTGGAACGTGACTTCGCGGGAAGGCAGGGGCGAGCGATTTAGGAATCTTGCCAACGGATAATTTCACGCCTCTGCCTTCTCCCGCGCAACTTCGGCCGCAGCTGCGATCCCGGGGGAACGTGCCAGAGCGTGGACGCTGCGAAGGAGGGAGCAAAAGGCCGTCAGGGGAAACCTGGATCGTTAAAACAGAGCAACAAAGTGAGCCGTACTTTCTTGCTGACTTGGCGGCGTGCGCAACGGTCTCGACGTCATGCGCCGCCTGTTGGTACACTGCCTCGTCCCCCTGCATTGTCTGTTCTTTGTTCGCGTTTGCCTTTCTGCTTTTTTTTTCTCTCTCTCCTTCATGCACCGTAAACCGACCCGGAGAAACAATCTGCGTTATCTCATCGCCCCTCAGAGGGGGGCCCAAGCAGGCCGACCATCCTTAAACGCGGTTACCGGGCGATCATGGCTGTCAGCGGCCAGGGACTGGCACTTCCATCCAGGCTGCACGCCCCGATTTAGTAACCTGCCCGTACACACGCCAAGGCTGGTAGGATACCCAGGTTGTCTTCGGCTTCAGTAGCTTCCTTACACTAGCGTTCCTCATTTGTCCTTGTCTACTGTTTTGCCTTGTTTGCTAGAGGCGTACTTTGCCGCACAGCACAAAGCAAATAGTGGCGGTCCGCTTTAGTGTGTGTGTGTGTGTGTGTGTGTGTGTGTGTGTGTGTGTGTGTGTGTGTGTGTGTGTGTGTGTGTGTGTGTGTGTGTGTGTGTGTGTGTGTGTGTGTGTGTGTGTGTGTGTGTGTGTGTGTGTGTGTGCGTGGTGTGTGTGTGTGTGTGTGTGTGTGTGTGTGTGTGTGTGTGTGTGTGTGTGTGTGTGTGTGTGTGTGTGTGTGTGTGTGTGTGTGTGTGTGTGTGTGTGTGTGTGTGTGTGTGTGTGTGTGTGTGTGAACGCACAATCTACCCTTTTTAATCATTGCAGTAAAAATACACGTGTAAACCCTTGCGCGAGTATATTGGTATTTAGCCGCACACTTAATTACCTGTAAGTGGTGTCATTTTTCGCTCCGAAAACTTTCCAGTGAACAGTTACGTGTATTCGGTCAATCGACAGTTGCGTACAGAAATCCTTGCCTTCGTGTCCTCGGGAATGGGGCCTTTAATGGGGTCTTTAAAGAATAAAAATGAAATGAAATAATAGGATGTAGGGTTCACATTTCGTCTCTTTGGTCATCGCTGCCGCATGAACACCGTTGAAGGCGACGCTTATCCGGTGCCCTAAGTCGCTTCACCTTTTGTCCAACACGTCACTCACGATCCAACTCATATCTCAAACTCGAGGTTCAGCAGGCGTAAAAGTTGTACAACGGAAAATTCAAAACACGGAAGAGCAAAATTGAAACTTTAGGCGTGGCTCTGCTATCGCAAGCATTAATGGCCAGCGTCGCTGTCATTGCAAAGTTAAGCAAATTGATTTGATTTCTGGGGTTTTTTCTTCCCGAAACCAGTCATGATTATGAGAGACGCTGTAGTGGAGGGCTCCGGAAATTTCGACCACCTGGGGTTCTTTAACGTGCAGTAACATCTGCACAGTACACGGGCCTTGACATTTTGCCTCGGTCGAAACCAAGCCGCCGCGGCCGGGATTCGCCGCGATCTTCGGGACTGCAGCCGAGTACCATAGCCACTAGACCAGAGGCGGGGCAACAGCTCCCCTGTTAGGTACGCACGACATGAGAAGCCTAGCGAGGTTCCAACAGCTACGCTGTAGAACAATACAGAGGAGCATATCGAAGCAGTCTAATTTTCCAAGCGTGCTATCCTGGAGTGTCGTAATTTGCACGTCTTTCTTTCGCAAATCACATCTATTTGAAGGCCATCTTTGTGAAGAGCGATCGGTTTCAGTAAAATAACTCTTGTTGTTTTCTTTCTTACAAAATCTATTCTCAGTTATCAGTGTTTATCTCCTCGTCCCCTAGTCGCACTTCAATCGCAGCTCCCATAACCCCCCCCAATGATGACGCCGCTCACAATTGGTTCTTGGCCACTTTCGTGCAAAGCCTCGCGACCATGTGCATCGACCTTGCGTTATGCCTCGCCAGCTGGGCCGAAATTGTACTCTGGCTCCGAAATTGTACTCTGGCTATCAGTGATCATGTTAGCCTGAAGCTGGGCTTCCGTTACATGTAAATATTCAGTGATACCCTAATTTAACGCGACCGTATTCTTAATGTTTTATTTTGGTCGGCGCTCATTGTTTTCGTTTCTTCATGCTTCTTCCCAACCAGACGATATTTTCGTCAAACCATCGACTTCATAAAAACAGTCCTCTGATAGCTAAAGCACGTAGGAAAACAGGCGTGCAATCAACCGTTCGCGAATTCAGCCGTCCGTAAAAACCGATTTTCGTTTATAAAGTATATTCTACGAAATACGAGCACATTCACTGCAGTGTCTTCGCCAATTCATTGTTTGCGCGGCTCACGTGGTTGCCGCACTGCTCGCGTCAGTCGTGCGTCTCGTGGCTCGAGCCAGAGAAGAAGAAGAGCCAGAAGAAGCCCGAACGTTGTCCCGCTTGCATCCCGAAGACCCGCTAGTCTCCAGAGGACGCTCGCCGTTTCAGATGCCCAACGAGGAGGCGGCGAGCAGCTCCGGCCCTCGCACTGCCGTTGCGCTTTTCGTTCTGCTGGCACCGCCGCTCATCTCCGGACTTGCGGCGCTCATGTGGATAATGATGCACAACACCGCAAGTTCCGGCGACGAACTGCCTGAAGTCCCGCCGTTCTGCTGCCCGGACGCCATCGAGACGATATTGGCACTGTCGAACCTGTCGAATGATCCCTGCAGTGACTTCCTCAGCTACGCCTGCTACAGGAAGAGCGGAGTGGACCGCACAGCTATCGCTGTTCGAGCATTCACATCAGCCGTGGTTCACCCTACTCTCCAGGGCAAACTGCACTCACCGGTGAGCGAGATTATTTGGAGAAACCACAAGAGCTGCCTCTATGCCGCCGTCAAAAGCTTGTTCATTCCCGAGTACGCCGTGACAGCCGTCATCGACCTCTTTCGTCGCTGGTCGGGAACGTCCGCGAGCTCGCCAGCAGCCCCTGTGGACTTTGTCAAACTCGTCGGCCTGCTGCACTTCAGGTACGATGTTGACAGCGTGCTTACCACCTACTACAAATCGTCGTTTGAGAGCCGCGAAGCCGTCTTCGTCATAAGCTACCACCCTGCGCCTGACATCGTCTTCGACGTGTCCAGTTACGAAGACGCCATGTTCGAGGCCGCCAGGAGACACGCCGGCATAAACGCTTCCCGCGTGGACGTGTACAGACTAGCAGGCCGGTTCCGCAGCTCCCGTGAAGACGCCGACAATCGCTACACCGTGCCAATTTCGTTGTTGGACGAACAGTTTCCAAAGGAGGCCATATCTTCGTGGAAGGAGATTCTGAGCACCGTACCAGCGATTGCGGTCGAGAACCCACCCGATGTTGCGGCAGTCTTGCGCATACTGATGGACAACAGCACTCTCTTTCAAGAGACGGCCCTACTGTACTTCTCCATCCTTACGACGCTAGCCACGTTTCCCGAGGAACTTAGGTGGTCACCCAGCCTAACGGACAACGCTGCACTTTGCGAAGATCTGACCATGGAACTGTTTCCACTCTGGGACGTGTTGGCGACGCAACAGATGACCAGCCCATACCGTGACCAGGTTGTGATGAGAGTGTTCCACAGGGCCTCCGAAACCGTGATTGCGGACGCGCAACACTTGTTCTCTGCCCACCTAGACTCCGAAGAGGTGCAGCGTGTGGTGCGAAGCATGCGTGTCGTGTTGGCAGGCAATCTGACGGCCCCGTACGAGCTCTACCTGCCGTCTATAAACGAGAACTACTTCGAAAACAAGTTCGAGATGCGGAGTTTTTATTATCAGGTGAGAAAACGAAATGTTCTCTTTCCTTGTACACTAAACGTACCATCCGATTGTTTAACTCCACCACAGGCTGTGACATTGGCTTCGACCACTTCAATTTCTGGACTATTCACTGTGGCAGCCTTTGCTAGCTGAATCTGGAAAGGCCATATTTTGTGAGGAACTATGGTATCGGCCAAATATCTGTGCACGTAGCTGTCGCACTAAGGGTCAGCGAATAAACGTTCTCCTTTAGTGAGGATTCTGAACGCTAGCGATTGGCTAACTAAAGCATCTGCGAGAAGTCTTTCATACTAATCTCCTGCCTCCGTTCAAGAGAGTTCCCATCCTTGTCAACAGTCCTAACACACCTCTTCCTATAATTCAAAACCTGCCAATGTTTTCAAATCAGCTATTTACTCCCTGGAATGACTTCTGCACTAATACCCCAGCCATTTCATTTTAGGGGCGAAGCACCTTAGGGTCTAGCCTTGTCCGTCCGCGTTGTCCGTCCGTCACGGCACAGCACAGTTGCTATATATAGTGTGCGGATGTATGGGCCGATCCTGGAGGCAGTGCACTCAGACGGTGGTGAATGTGTGGGCCGATCCTGGAGGCAGTGCACTCAGACGGTGTATATGCAGAGTTGTGTCAGAAGCGATTCTAACGAGTTCCTGCTAAGGCGCCCGGGCTGTCGGCGTCTAACGGCGTCGTCGTGGCCACTGTAAAGCAAGCCAGTTAGCAGCGGCTGACGTTTCCTGTGCGGAACACCGCAGCACCTTATGACAGCTTCGTCGTCGGCTCTCGCTGTCGCGGTATATAGAAAACCGTTGCTATATAGTCGAAACATATGTGTATGTGCATACAGAACTCAAGACGATATACGACGTATAACAAGGGGACTAAAACGCAACAGCATTAAAGAGGAACCAAATCAGTACATCTGTATGTATATAAAGTTTATGTCACCCATTTCACATTCGCAGTGGCTGCGCGCCAGTGATGTACGGTGATATACCGGTAAGATACCCAGTACTTCGCCACTTGTCATGATTCACATTAGTGGAGATGCAGTGATTTTTTTTATGATGGGGACAATGATCCTAAATGGTTTAACATTTTACAAAAAGTTGTAATAGAAGAGTATTTTATTCTTAAATACAGCGATCGAACCGCCGCGTAATACGTCTATAAAGTTCGCTCAACCACACTGCTGTTCTGCAACTATCTCTTTTATTAGCTAAACAGTGAAGAAAGCGTGCTGACAAGTACGGTCTCCCGAGTACTGAAAAGCTGCTGTACAGCCAGCGTCGATAAAGTTTCCACCGGGTGGAATTTTGTGGGCGGCAAATGCTCTCCACAGCAGCATTTTAATGTATACGCGACCCGACGAGACGGCACTAAAGACTCGACAGCCACCGCAGGGGACCTTCAGCTTAAACGCCAGGGATATCATGATTGTACATTTATCACATACTCCTCTTACAAAAGCCGAAATGAATGAAAAATTCGCCGGCCCCTTCACGCGGAGAAGGTGGTCGGACAACAAAGCTGCCTTAGCTACACGGAATGTTACATATGCAGGTCAAACTTCGCAATCAAGTATTTTCTTTCGTCATGATTCACTTCATTGTTTTCTCTTTGTTTGTTTCGCCTGGGGACCATCGTTGAGGAGTGCGGGGAGCAGCACCCACGCGCTGCGTCCAATGCATTCATACGGTTCAAATACGTTTACATCTCGAAGTGTAGGTACGTGGTCTGACGGTTGAGATACTTGCTTTCTGAGGTTGTGGGTCAGGCTTCAAACCCCAGCACCAGCAGTAATTTTTTTTTCACTCGCATTAATTTTGCATGGACTGCGAGTGAATACGCCGCTATGTTTGAAACGCGCGCGCTTACATCTGCCTGGTGAAAGTGAGATCACGTGGCCAATGGCCTTTTAATGGACGCCGACGATGGCACACGGTAGGAAAAGGCAGCTTCGCTGTATAACTATGGGGCTTGTATATTTCCTACACTAAGCAGGCAAGGTCAAAGAAAAAAAATGGCTCAGTATGCTCACTACGCGCGCTCATAATGCAAGCTCTAGATACAAAGTACGCCACGTGAAGCGACTTTGCCGTTTTATAGACTGCATATTAACGTGTGATTAAGACGATCCGTTCTCTTTACAGTTGACCAACAGCAACGCTCTTCGGGGTCTCTCCGGGTTGTACAGCCTCCGCTTCGACTTCTCTCGCACATTCATCACCAGATTCGACGACCAGATCGCCGTCTCGGCCAGCGTCTACGCTCTTCTCAGTTTCGGGAATGACACCGGCAGAGGGGGACGCAACGCGGACGTCATCAATGCGGCCGTACTGGGCGTCATGCTCGCCGATGCCCTGTGGGACAGAATCTTCGAACACGTGGAAGGCAACAGCGATACCTGGCAAGGGCTGGTAGAGCATGAGCGCTGCCTTCAGCAACAAGCCGAAGAAGGTGCCCTGAAGTCTGAACTGAGGTACCCCGTACTGTCGCTGGTGTCCGCGATCCGCATGGTCGTCATGCCCGGCTGGCACCAACGGGCTCCTGTGTTTGACTTCCACAGCTTGTCGGCAAGCCAGGTCTTCTTCATACTCTTCTTCGTGCACCACTCTTGTCTCTGGGCGGAATCCGACAGCAGTGGAATGAGAGCGTCCCTGTTGATGCGGCACCTTGATGAGTTCCGCAAGGCGTTCGGCTGCGGGCGGCTGCCGAAAGCGAACGCAACGGCCCTCTGCGAAAAGCACGAACGTGAGTGACCTGAGCTGCGCCTCGACTTTCACGTCTGGAGTTGTGGCACCAGAACTGGGCGGCAAGGGGAGTCAATGCTTGCATTGCTTCTCGCGATGCACGCAGAGTGGAGTGCTGCGAATGCAGCACGTTCGAGAACAATGCCCGGTGGGAACGTGTATCGCAATTTGTTTTATTTTCCGTAGAGCGCTCATGTGTGCATTGACGTCATTACTTTTCACAAAATTGCTCCTTTCTTTTTCAATTCGACAAGAAATATTATAGTGCTCTAAACTTTTAGCTTAAAGAATGACGGCCGTTTAGACTTTCTTGTGACTGTTCTTCCGTGTAATTTAATTTGTGTGCAACCGATTTAATAATGATGGCTGCTAAAGCAGACTCGATGAGCACGGCCAAGTATACTTTTTGTCACTAGAAATTGTTTCACAGGTACGTTACACATGCTTTGTTTCCTGTCCTGGGCATTTTATCGAAAAGAGGCCACTTTGCTGCTCTACATTGGGTGTATTTTAAAACGCCATAGTAGTGTTTTAACACACACGAATGTCCTGCGTTTTTGTATTTCCAGCCCCACTTAGATATTCATGCTTCAGTTCAGCCGAGCTATCAATGTTCTTCGAGTTTATTGAATGCGTGACGAGAGCTGCAAGCTGCCTAGGCTCAAATATTCCTATTTATTTCTGGCAAGATGTCATCTTGTGCGGTTGGAAGAGACTTTTGTGGAAGGCCTTCTATAAAAGCCACAAAACGCATCTATACCGCGCTTCAATGTTATTTCATGGCTCCCACATGACTAGCCTTAAGCCATCGCCAGCAGTTGCGGTGCAGCTTACACTGCCGAGAGACGAAAACGCCATCATCATCCAAAGGCAAGTTGCCGCTATGAACATCAGCAGGGCAGGTACACTTTTGATGCGGACAGCACTCTTGCGTTATTAAAATACACATTTCTCCATAAACTGCCTACTACGAATGGGCTCTGTGATACTTAGCTGATAAATGCGAACACATTTAGTTAATCTACCACGTGAACAGACAAGTTAAACGTACGCCAACTGAATGAGAGCCTGCTGCAGTGTCGCCTAAAAAGTTTCTGCTAAACAGGCTTCCAAATTTCGGCGGCGTAATTCACACACACACACACACAGTGTACGCTCTTGTGTTACATGTGTACGAGTTAAAAAAGGGCTTCCAGTGTTGCAACTGCAAATTGCATAGCACATCATGCTTACTAATTTACTTTTACAGTTAATGATGTGATGTGTCATCTACAGTATGCAGTTCTCGCATACACTGTTGTATTTGTTGTATCGGCGCGCACGTCAGAGACGCCGACGCCGGCGGGAACATAGAAGCGGCGTGGCGGAGCGGCCGGCCTACGAGGCAGACGCAACAGGGAGCCGAGCGGGAAAGCTGTTTATTCAGACGGGGTAGGAATTATGCAGTACGTACTGTATATGCTCCCTACGGGAACATATTCCCCGGGGGGAACATATACAGTAGCTGTATTATATAGGAGTGTACAGTGCCCCCTGGCAGGACAGAATGTAACTGGAAACGACGAAACGGCGACACCACAGTACTCAATCCACACAATGAGAAGGCCCACTTAGTCAACGGATTTTGAAACACCGCGAAGCGCTGGACATTCTCTTGATCAATCTCTCGCAAAGAGAGATTGCACCGGCAATCCTGAAAAACATCCGAGTGACTAGAATGTCAGTCGGATGTTCCTCAGAGATGGCTGGTACGACTTGGCCACCATGTGAGAAACGCGTCAATAGCTCTGAGGGGCGACATAAATGCGCGCGAGTTCGCCTTCCTTTACTGTCGGCTACCACGATGGTGCAAATTTGCGCCCTCAGTGGAATGCCTCGCTTCGGACCACAATGCACTTACCCTCACTATACCGAAAGTCGAACTCGCCGGCCCAGTCCTGGCCCGCAGACAAGCGCTGCGATTTCTAGAGAAAGGACTAGTGCGTCCACTCAAGTCGCGATTATCACATTTTCTTTTCAAGCGAATCATGCTATGTCTCAAGTGGCGACGCCGGAAATTGCGCAGGTGAAACAATCATCATCGCTAAAGCTGTCCTTGCGTACTTCTTCTTTCTCTTGCGTTTCAAGTATTCAAACATTAACTTAACTTGCCCAACGTTACTGAGCGTTTGCCGGGCTCTTGGCCAATCCCCCAGAGTGGGTTGCGCGCCATTCAATTTGGTCTACGTCTACATCCACATATTCGAAGGGAGATGCACGTCCGGGCGTATTTAGACTTAGGTGCACCTAAATAAATTCAGGTGATCAAAATCAACCCGTTATCCACCACTAGTTCGTGTCTCGTAATAATATGGTTTTCTTGGCACGCAGGACCCCACACCTATTTCTTTCCTTTTTTTTTTTTTTTTTTTACAGAATGTGGCATTTTATCGTGGCTCGTGCCCTATTTTATGCGCGTGATTCGAAACGCGAACCAAAGAAGAAGAAGAAGAAGCAACCCGGAACGTTGCGCCGCAACCTCGCTCTCTCTCCAAAAGGCGTTTCTTCATGAAATGCCCCGTGACGACGCAACGAGCACCTACAAACCCCGCGCTCTCGTTGCCTGCCTGATTCTGTCGGCGCCGCTGCTGCTCTCCGGCTTCGTGGCGCTGATCTGGACTCTCTTGTACGCTCTCCTGAGCACCCCGTCCAAGCCACGTCCCGAGGTGCCGACCTTCTGCTGCCCCGAAGTCATCGAAACCATAATCGTGCTGTCCAACGTGACGGTGGACCCTTGCCGCAACATCATGAGCTACGCCTGCTACAAGAAGAGCGAGCTGGACCGACAGGCGATCGTGGAGCGTGCGCTCGCCTCGGCCGTGTTCCACCCGACCCTCCAGGGCAAGCTTCGCACGCCGGTCAGCGACATCCTAAGGACGCACCACGAGAGCTGCCTTGTCTCTGCCGTCAGCAATATGTTCACCGCCGAGTACGCGGTGAAAGCCGTCATCGACCTGTTTCGCCGCTGGACGGGAACGTCGACGAGCTCGCCGCATGCACCCGTAGACCTGATCAAACTCGTCGGTCTCCTACACTTCCGGTATAGGATATTCAGCGTCTTCAGAATTTGGACTGTGCGGCTGCACGGTAGGAAAGAAACGGCCGACGCCATCGCTGCCCTATCCGCACCGTACATCCTGACCGCCGATGGTACCAGTGCAATGAAATACGCCGACGCCATGTTTGAGGCCGCGAACAGCTATACTGGTCTGAATGTCACCCGCACGGCCTTGACGAAACTGACCGACAGACTGCAAAACGCGCGCAAAGTTTTCGACGAACTTGTCTACATCGGCAGGGTGGTTGACCTGGACTACCTGTTTCCCTATGCGGACATGTCTTCGTGGAAGGTAATACTCAGGACGGTCCCGCTGATTGGCGTGGAAGATCCACCCAACGTCCAGGGCATAGTGGAAGTTCTAATCGACAAGTGGGCGTCCGTCCAGGCAGCGGCGCTCGTCTATTTCTCTGTGCACACGGCGCATACCGCGTTTTTCGAGGAAATCAGGAATACGGAGCAGGCGGCGAGCCCAGTGGTCCAGGCGGCATTCTGCAACGACCGGGTCGTGAAGCTGTTTCCGCTCTGGGACGTGTTGTCCACGCAGCAGATGACTAGCCCAGACCGAGACGCCGTTGTGATGCAGTTGTTCGACCGCGTCGCGGACGCCGTGGTCGCGGACGCTCAGGTGTCCTTATCTGCACACCTTAACTCGAGCGAAGTCCGCACCGTGCTGAGAGGCGTTAGCGCCGTGCTCGCCGTTGACGTGACAGCACCGTATGCCCACCATCTGCCCTACGTGAGCGACGACTACTTTGAAAACGTGATGGAGCTGCGCGATTTTCATTTCCAGGTGTGTACCTGTTTTCCTCGGAATTCAATAATCCGATCAAAAGAATTCATAGGAAGGTAGGTTCAAATTCAACTTACACATCGAAGAACTGCAACGAAAAACATCATATGGTATTAGGGTACTGCTGAAAGCTAGATCTTATTTTGATTTGGCTACTTTGATCACCTTATACTACGCATTCATACACAGTCATCTTAATTATTGTATTGCTTCATGGGGTCAAACATATCATTGCCATCTTTCTTCTCTCCAACATGTACAAAATCAAGCTATTCGTATTATCACCTGGAGTGGCCGACGTTCTCATGTTTCTGATCTGTACCGTGAACTAAGCATACTAAATATTGACAATCTGAACAGATTTAATGTGTGCACATTTGCCTATCGGGTAGTTAAAGACCATAACCTTCTGAAATTTGTTCTCATTCCAGACCTTACTAATTCGAACATAACCCGCTTTTCCTCAAATAACTTTTTACTTCGCAAGGTCCGAACTAACTATGGTTCTCAACGACTAGCTTTTGTTTTAATCAAACTGTGGAATTCTTTGCCATACAACATTAAATGTGCTTTTTCTGTGTTATCATTCAAACATCAGCTTCGCATATTCATTTTTAATAACACCACTTATTGAACGTTCTTAAATTACAAATTTAATTCTGTTGTTTTTGTTGCATTTGAATGGTGTTTGCTTTGTATTCTGTTACATTTTCACACCCTTACTGTTTTATGCTTTCCATTATATTACTGTTTGCCTAAATATTTGCTTCGCTGTGCTTTTTATTTCCTTGTTTCATTTCTTACTTTGTACCCTAAATATTTCCTGTTTGCTGTTAAGTAATGTTTTTTTTTTTCTACCATTATAATAAGGTCCCCTTACAGTGTTTACACTATGGGACCTTTTTCTGTATAATAATTGTCCATTTCTGTATATGTCTGTATATATATTGCATCAACTTTGAATAAAAAAGTGAGCAGTGGTGATAAGAACAGCAGTGATGTTGTAGTGCACTGGGCTTTATCGTGTAGCATTGGTCACTCAAAAAGAGCATCTTGGATGCGCTTCTGTCGCTTCATTTCGAGCAGGTGGCGTCGCACATTTCTACAATTCGCAATGGTCAGTGCAATGAGAAGTGGGCTCCATTTCACACTGTAATGGTGTTTGGCCGACGAAGCTCAGTTATCGGCTGATCCGACAGACCAAGGCGAGTTACCATTGAAGGATAGGTCAAAGCACCGCATGAAATTACTGACAAGGAGACAAGTACATTGCAAAAAAGCCTTATCGTGTATCTTGCTATAGAAGAGTTCTTCGTCGGCCTGCGGCCGCAGTAGCCAGGAATCGAACCCGAATCCACGATAACAGTGCGATACCTTTCCTGTTAGCTCGGCGGGCTTTCTTTATGAATGGCGACTATAAGAGTACCCCCCACACCCGCCCTTGGCAGAGGGCGGGAGCAAAAACACAAGCAAAGTGCAGAAATTTAAAATTCAGCAGAGTGCATTTCGAGATGGAGCCGCCGTGTACATGCGTGCAAAGTCCAACACTTCATCAATCAATACGACCGTACTGCTACGCAGAAGTACTTTATCGCAATTATAATGCAAGTTCCCTCCTCCTCAGTTTCGCCTGCCAAGCTGGCTTTGTGACAGGAGCTATAGACTCGCAAAGTCGGAAAGCGTAAGGCACGCCGTAGGGCAATGGCCTTCTGTGCTGTTGTCATACGGCGGTAAAAGTACTCGGCATTTACAACATTCAGAGCGTCGGAGCTTTGATACGAGCCAATCTGCGAGGCCACGTCATTTATGAAGTTTTGTAATAATAATAATTATGACTCATTTAATAAAAGGACACTACATTTTACAGCCCTCGTCGGGAGCACGGCTCAGCGTAACGCCCAGCTTTCGCGGGGATGGGGCAACGGGAATGAATGACCGTAAGGACAGGAAATCCGTAGTGGAGGGCTCCGGAAACTTTGACCGCCTGGGGTTCTTTAACGTGCGCTTCCATTGCACAGTGCACGGGCCTCGACATTTAGCTTCCACCGAAAATGCCGCCGCCGCAGCCGGGCTTCGATCCCGCGACATTCGGATCAGCAGCCGAGTGCCGTAGCCACTAGACCACCATCGCGGAGCCGCATCTTTTTCTTTGATTTTCTTCTTTGGAGGAGGAGGGGAGGTTCACAAGGCAAGCACCATAACTACTAGACCACCGCGGCGGGCTATGTTGTCATATCACCACACCCGTACATGCGATGTGCGCGCATGCACTGAAGGCTTTGATACAATGCGATCATACGCATCAAATTACAGCTCAAGGTGAAGGAGGGGCGTACTACAACTAGATGCGCAAGTAATTAACGCCTCCTGTGACCTCTTCCAGGTGAGGCGCATCAACGACGCGCGGGGCCTCCCTGGGCTGCACAGGTTCCGGCAGACCTTGTTCGAGGCGTTCGTGAGCAGAGTGGGCAACCACGTCGTCATCTCTGCCGGCGTGTACCCGCTCCTCAACTTCAACGACAGCCACGTCAGAAGCAACCGCACCCGACTCAGCGGTGCTGCCGTCAACAACGCCGCCGTGCTGGGAGTCCTGCTCGCCGACGCTCTTTGGGACGCGCTGATCGGGAGCGAGCGCTGGGATCTGGATACTAGGGAACAGCTGAAAGAGCACGCATTCTGCATAAGAGAGAGCGCCGGATTCATACTGTACCCCGCTCTGAAGCACCCGCTGCTGTCTCTGCAGTCCGCGGCCCGCGCCATTGCTACACCGGGCTGGAACCAGAGGGTGCTGGCGTTCGGCCCTTACAGTTTTTCGGCCAGCCAAATATTCTTCATGCTTTTCGTCCTGCACCATCCGTGCCAGAGGCTGGACGTGAACGACGACGACGTTGCAAGGGACGTGTCCCTTTTCGTTGGTTTCGTCGAAGAGTTCCGCGACGCGTTTGGCTGCGCGACGCGGCCCAAGGTCAACTGGACGGCTGTCTGTCAAGAACCTCAGGAAAGATGAACCGCCGCATTGTTAGCGTCGTCCGTGGTATAAACGCGGAAATCTGCACCACGGCGAAAGATATGTATACGTCACGACACACTGTGTGCTAGTGTCAAGGCACCAAAGGAAGCGGGAAAGATGTCAATTGCTTTATGTTACCTATGTGTCGACCAAGGTGTACTGTTTAATCGATAATCGGTGAAATAATTCGTGCTTTCGCAGAACTACAGGACAAGAGCGTGAGTTTCGAAGTGATGCTCGACTACCACACTGCACGGCTGCTCGATGTTGGACCTGCTTCAGGTTCTAGAGCCAGGTCTGAAGTGCTTGGCAGCCTGTTGAAGCTGTTTGGCAACCTGTTGCAAGCCGCGTGACCTATGCGCACAACCAAGCCTATTGTGGCCTTGGTCGCGGTGAGCTGTTTGTGGCGTCCAATTCTTCTCGCCGTCGTAATGTTTGTATCGTCCACTTTCTGCAGCCAAAATAAAACGATTGTCTCGTTGTTTAGGATATGTATGGAAAAATACATCTTATAGATCCCACGCATTGTGGGAATCGGTGCCACGTGAAGGAATCAGAGAGGAAATCCCCTATGATGAATTGTGCAGCATTTAGCCAAGTGTTTCGACTAGCGTCAAGGTGTTTTTTCAAAGCGTACGAGTGCATGCTTAACTTGGGCTTTCCAGGAACGTGAACAAAACTGTGTGATAGGAGCCGACGTAGCCCAGCGGTAGCGTGCTTGCTTGGCACCTCGGGGAGGCCCGGGTTCGATACCCTCCTAGCGTGTGAGTCTGTGAGTCTGTTAAGACTACATTTCAATCTGAAGCTACGACAAACGGTATGCCTGTCCTGTTTTTAAGTGTGTCGCAATGATATGTTAAGCGTCTATTTTAATTAGTCCTTGATTGACATACAATTCAAACACCTCTGGCACATACCCGCATACCACAGGTTGAGCACTCCGGGTATGGGCCACATGTGCACTATCGTTAACGGTGGGACGGACGGACGGACGGAGTGACAAGAAATGTTTTGCAGTTAAAAGTTGTGTCATTCCATTCTGGTAAGAAGAATGAATAGCAAAGATGTGGTGGGACCTTCCCACCGCGGTAAAACGCTAACGCGACTTGATCCAGAATTAGCCATACACAGCTTAATTGAAAGGGCACCTTTGAATCACATTAACATTTTATTTGGTTAATTCACATTTGATTAACATCGGCACCTTTATTCCACGTTATCGCTTTTGATTCACTTTATTTCTCACGTGGTTCACTTATTCCAAATTTTATTTTGCGTATGAGCCCCTGCTCCAGGCCCTGCACTTCTCCAGGATCGGGCTTGTTTTTGTTGCAGATTGTTTTTCAACATGTCGGGCTGTCTTTTTCTGTTGTTGTTGTTGTTGTTGTTGTTGTTGTTGTTGTTGTTGTTGTTGTTGTTGTTGTTGTTGTTGTTGTTGTTGTTGTTGTTGTTGTTGTTGTTGTTGTTTCCGCAGACGCGGTTCGCAAACGACTATCAGACAGGGCTTCGCTGTAAAACAGGTACAGACCACGTACTCGTAAAGACGATCTCTGTGCATAACTTCTGTGGCACGAGCACAGAGTAACACTCATGTTCCTTGCGCAGCAACTTTCGTTCGCCTGCAACCTAAAAAAAAATGCGTTACGAATTGCGTCACGAAATTAAACATCTGCAATATGGACTATACAAGAAAGGATATCTTGAAAGAGTTGTATATCGTACATATACCAGAACATAGGTTTCTTATACAAAAGAGGCATTAAAGCATCAGCATAATCTATGAAAATTAATGAGCGACGCCAAAAATTGGAAAGACACGGAAAGACAATTGAGAGACACTGAAGTCGATTATCAGGGTCTTTTTTGATCGTGGGTCATGCTGAGCAGAGTTTAAGCTATGGTTTAAGCAACTGTCACCAGTGAAAAATTTATGGCGAATAACCCGATGCAGGATCCAATGGAACGGTAATCATATTCCCAAAAAATTATTCTTTGAAGCTTTAGCTGCGGCGCAGAAACGATAAGCTAAAGAAAAGGAAAGCTTCCGCTTTCATTTTCTATTCAGCTTATTTCGAACGCATAAGCAGCGTCGAGTTCTGTCGTCTTTCACCTATAGTTTCCTCGTATATCCAACAAACTTTACCTTACTGTATTAAATTGAATTTCAACTTGCTCATCTCTGTACTTAAACTTCCTGCAATTTAAAAGCAATGTCTACTGCTCGGAATTTTTTTTTCAGCTGTGGTAAAAATGAGATCGTTCCTTACATCGACGGATACGACCATACTTGCACCCCATAAGAATGAGAACGATATCTTTAACTTCACCCTGAAAGTCGTGAAAAAATTACCAGTGGCGCCTTCCTCGGCGATGAGTGGCAATCTCCAAGTGTAACGAAAAATCAAGAAATACCCACACAGGTTTAACTATCCCGCCTAAAAGCAGAAAAATGTTGCTTACAGTTGTATTTGGCACACTTCTGGTTTCGTTCTTTTACGACGGAGTTTCAGTTTTAAATTGATGTTGCAGAAACTGAGTAACCAGTGCTGCCGGCGCCCCTACACGCACAGCAGTGACCACGAAGATAGAAAAATTCCGTTTGTGAAATTTCTGCTCACTTCCCAGCGAGAGCACTGCAGGCTTGCACACTTCGAATGGCGCGCTTTCTATTGCGATAAAGAATGGGAAATCGACTACGGACGGTAGACATTCCTTTTGAAAACGTACGCCGGATCCGGTGAAATACGCTCATGTTCGAATGAGACAGCACTAACTAAACACCCTTCCGAATACGGAAGCATCACTGAACTTGCTCTAGGCTTCACGACAGCTCTCTCTTGCATCAAACCGGGGACGTTTAAAGCGCCATTACCATTACACAAGAGCACGGAGGTACCGCGAAGACCTGCCCTCGACAACGCCCAAACACTTGAGCACGTTCTTGGTGTGGGCAAAACAAAACACCTCTCGGTGTGGAGAGCGCCATTTCAGGAAAACCCATTTCCCTGAAGCGTACATCAAAGGAACTACCGCAACTGGGGCACTAATCTAGATTATTTGCTCGTTCGATGGCTGGGTGCGATTTAGTAGGAGCCTTCCAAGCCCCTCATGCGAGCTGTAATGGCGCAACGAAGTGTAAGAGTACGTGCGCCTTAAAGGATGCAGTTCACACGGTAGAACTTCCCAATTTCTAAAGTGACCGCCAGGGAAGCACTTTGATGTCTCGATCGTCGCGTGTCGATGCACCCCCCCGCCCACCTTTCTTCCTTCCGACATTAAAAGGAGGAAGTCTGCCCGAGGTACTCGGTTCGAAAGACAATTTTCGTAACGTAAACGGATATGCGGTAGATGAAGTCGATGTCTGACGAGATTGCGTTCGTGGACGCCGACCAAGAAAAAAAAAATTTACTGAGATTTCGGCTCCCACGCGCACGCACCCACCCGCAAGCGAATTTCCAAGCCAACCTTCGTTCTACACGAGGCAAGCACACGCATGAAAGAAAGTTGGAGCAGCTGATGCCGTGTGGTGAGCCAAGCCGTAGGAATGTGGCTGGTGTAACTGCGCACAACCTTTCTTCTTACAAACCAGACAAGCACGAGTCTGCTGTCCTTAGCCTCGGCTTAAATTTTAATACTGGGAGCAAGCCGGAAGCCAGAGAGGCAGTCTGCGCTGTGGAAGGCGCTATTAACCAGGTTGCTGCACCCCTAGGCGAGGAAGTTCGGACGCACTCTGTGTGCGTACTTTCCAAGCTGCGGAATCGCAAGGTATCTTCCCACTTTCTTTTCACGAACAGAGGTCCATCAAAAAATTTCGTGACAATGCCGACTACATAAAGATGATGCTAGCACTTGTGCAGGATGAGAACTTATTCTCGCCTCGATCGCGATTCTACGTCCAGAGTATAGAGGTAGCTCCAGAGGCTTTTGATTAACCTGTTCCAGTTTCTTCCCCTGAAAAAAGAAAGTCTCTTTAGTACTCGCTCCTGTGCCACAGTGTCTCAGCCCCTGCGCTGTATGGTCTTCCCAGAATCTACAAACCTGTTGTGCCAATGCGTCCCATTGTCGACTTCACCGGGCCCCTACTTAACGAGCTTTCGCGTGTCCTGACCAGAGTAACCTCTCCTCTGGCTGGCAAGAATGGAACGCACGTACCCAACACGCGCCATTTTCTTGAGAAGGTCCGTGACGTCACCCCTGAGGACAACGAAGTCATGGTACCCTTCGACGTAAAGTCCCTCTTCATTATAGTGTACCGATCACACTGGCCGTCACCGTGTGCACCAGGAGCTGGAATTGCATACATCGCCGCCCGGAAGGTCCCCGGTCGATGTACCCGATGTAGGCAGACTGCTGGACTTCTGTTTGTCAAATACGTATTTCGTCTTCCAGAAAAACTTCTACAAGCAAGTACATGGCACCGCCATGGGCGCAACAATTTCGATCACGGCAGCTGATTTAACGATGGAGTTCGACGAAAGCCAGGCCCTCGGCTCGTTTACACAACGACCAAGTCTTCTTACGCTACGTGGATGACTGCCTTTGCATCATCGTGAAGGAGTGCTTAGGCCATATTATGTCGCACCTTAACAAAATAGAGAATTCGATCCATTTCACTGTGGAAGGGAAAGTGAATAGCCACTTGCCCATTCCCGACGTCCGTATCAACGGGCTGATAGAAGGTTGGCATTTTCAGTGTACAAAAATCCACGCACACTGGTCGCTTACCTGCGTTTCAGTTCTGTACATCCAACTACCCACAAGGGGTCAGTGGTGTCCACGTTGCTGCGACACGCGGAAACTGCGTGCTCGACTGAAAAAGATCACAACTTAGACATCGAGAACATGTGCCACGACCTGGCTTCCAGTGGTTACCCTGCCCTTTTTGTCACAGCCGTCCAGCGTCACCTGGCCCGTCCATGTTACTCTTCTACGGCTGAATCTCTGAGGCCTGCACATGTCCCTTATGTTCCTGGCATCAGAGAGACCCTCGCACGTGTCGTGCTTCCTTACGGTGTGTAGCCTACGTGCCCTCGCGTAAAGTAAGGAACGCCCTGGTGAACGTCGTGGACCGCCTGCCACGTGGTGTTGTGTACTCTATCCCCTGTGCGCAGTGCGACCACAAATACATCGGGGAGAGTGGGAACTTAGAAAGAAGACTCGACGAGAATCGGAACGACGTCGACAAGCACCACGTGGCGTCCAGCGCCCTTGCAGAGCATGCCAACTCTTCGGCTACCAGATAGGCTGGCACAGCGCGTGCGTACTTTCAAGTGAACGAAATCTTATTCAGCAGCTTTATCTTGGGTCTCTTCATAACCAGGCAACAGCACACACTTCGAACCACAACGACGGAAATATTAATCCGATATACGCTAGCACTTTACGTCATGTACGAAACATCGTGCTCTCTATGTATTCCATTTCATTACGAACAAAGCTCCCGTGTGGGAGCCGGAACATCGGTATATTTTATTTTTCTTGGCAGCGTATTCTGAGATGTGTCGCAAAAGGCGTTAGTATCGCTTTGGTGACATAAGTGTCCCTTTTGGTGTCTCCTGCGATGGTGATTGGCTGGCTAAACCAACCGGAAAGTCAGGGCGGGTTTCCGGTTTGTTCAGCCAGCTAATCACCACCGCAGGAGGCACCAAAGGCGACACTTATGTAACCATAGCGATACTATCGCCTCTTGCGACACATCTCAGAACACGGCCCCTTGTCGGCGCCTACCTATGCTTTCACCAAGGATCTGCGGTAAATTCATGACAAGTAGTAAAAGAAGGCGGGATGGGTGGCGGAAAACTACGGAACAGGTCAGAACTGATAACTTCTCTGCAAAAACTGCAGAGCTTTGAGAGGACTAATAAAGAGCTTGACGGCATTAGTCATCACCCCGATGCAAAAGGGATGCTCATAGCATGCATCCATTCACCCTCATCAAATGGCATCTTTTCAGAAGTACACTCTTAGCGCGGTAACCTTTACATTATAGGTACACAAAAATGTGAAAATATGCTCCTTTATAAAGGTTAAAAGCACTTTAACCTTTATAAAGGAGCATATTTTCACATTTTTGTGTACCTATAAAGTAAACTAAAGGTTACCGTGCTAAGAGTATAAGTCCAGAAGTTGCTATTCCCATGGTGTAGGAACATAAGCATGCGAACGTTTACATAAACAAGGGAAAGAGTTACCCAAACATCCGCCAACACAAATTGGCAAGTGGAAAGCGGAATGCAGTAATAACGCGGCGTTGTTATTGTATGCGCTTACGAATTCTAACACGTCAAATATGTGGTGATAACTCCATATGTAGTAAGATGTCAAACGAACGTGAACGGTGACGTGAACCATTTGCGCGAATATGAGCATCGACACAATAAAATGTGCCTGCGGCAGTATGTAGAAAGGGACGGTCAAAAAGATTCTTTACGGAGTAACCACCCAAAAGGAAAGGAATCAAATAGACGTGCGGAAGGCGGTGCCAAATACGCCAGAAATAAAAACACCAAGAGTCGCACACGTCTATTTGCAAATTTTATTTACAAGACTGTTTTATTTTCCTTTTTTTTTTCTTTTGTCAGAGCGCAGGTACACGAATCTGCTATCAAATAGTCACAGATAACACCGACGTTAAATCCCCACGTGTTTAGAACTTATTTTTTTAAGAACTCCCTCAAATGTGTGCACTAACTGAGCGGTTATTACTGCTACACACTGCCGTTTAATAACTCTATAGCAGCAATAACATTGACCTTAGAACTGCAACAAAAAACAATTGGAAACAAAACATCAACGGCAAGCGTCTCTCATTAAAATTATCACGCATATAAAACGAGCGAACTAGAAACATCAGTACCATGGTAACACATGGAGAATAAATTCGACTGACTAGAGAACTATTTTCAATTAACAACAGATCTAACGCCCGTACACATAAGCCTACCTTATCCGTATCGCTTGTTTTCTTATCACTCCTGTGACATTAAGGAGCGTTGAGGGGATTTAAATAGTAATCAGTGCGAAAGGATATGACAAGGCATGTTTGTAGATACTGGACAAATTTGCTCATGAAGCATAGGAGCACAAAGATAAGGAAAACAAGCGATAAGGATCAACATGCCACAACGTGGTCGCTTTTCAGAAATAAAAGATAGGCATTTTAATATCTAGAAATCCACCCCCCCCACCCCCCTCTTCAGTAGCTTCTCTCTCCCACATCTATTTAATCACTGATTTATCAAGGTTTGTCTTTCGCTTATTTCAGCTTAAGTGAGGACTGGTATGAGCGAAATTTGCTCCGATTTCTCTCGCCATATGCTGCAAAACCAGATACTTGCACACTGCATCCGTTTATTCATGGTATCGAGACGTGAAACCGTAATGGTCTCGTATAACGAATACCAGAACATCACACACTCGACAGCAACGCTGTTCCGCCGTCGCAGTGACAGTACTGAACGTAAACTAGGACAGTGTGTCACTAATGTAAGCAACAAATCTGAAAATTGGAACCACATCAGAATAGTCTAGAGGGAGAAAGCATCGCCAAAAAAATGAGGCACTCGTTAGATCCAAATACATTTTTATTACTTTTTTACAATCAAAAGCACGCACTCATTTGTATTACCTTTTTACAATCAAAAGCACGCACTCATTTGTATTCGCGTAGTGCTGTAGCGATTCTCGTGCTTTCGCAATACGCTGTAGCTTCATGAAGAACCCCTACGAGATAAAAAGAAACTTTTTTTAAAGAAATAGTCACCAGACCGGTACGTAAGGTACGCGCATTACATTAAGTATCACTCGTTTCTGCTGAGAAAGAGAAAACGACAAAGTAAGCTCGGAACGGGAAGTGATCGCAAATTAGGTCACCCATCGTCCCTGACAAACAAATAGTGAAACGACAAATTAAAATATAAATGGCTCAGCTCGCAACACGAAGAGTGGCATCAAATCACGAATGATAAAAAAATAAGAACCTTAGGTCTTCAAATCTAAGTTCGACTAAAACAAATGGCCACCGCTAAAGCGCGAGAATACCTAAAACCAGAATCCTTGCGCAGCTTTCCGACGGCGCAAAACAGCTCAGGCTGTAGCGCTTGTTAACTACCGAATTGGAATGGAATCAATAATCCAATAATCCAAGCGTCTGGCCATAATTTACGTGCAGTGCTTAGCGATTGCAGGGAAAACGCAGCGAGCGAAGCAAGGCGGTGGGCTAAGGCGACTGCTACGTCCCAACAGGTCAGGCAGGGATGCGGTAGTTATTCCGGGCAGGCGACGACGAACGGCTGGTACGGCACACTGCGCCCCGCCTCGTGGCAGCGGGTCACCCAGCGGGGCCGCAGGAACACCAGCGACTCGTTCGCACACAGCGCCTGCAAAGAACGAAGGTGTTGGAAGTCACGGGAAGGACGACTAAAATTTAAAGAGGAGAGAAAGACGATTGCTACAATCTGAAATTCGAAAGCTGGCCCCCGAGTTGCAACGGTGTGTTGTAGCAAATAGCCTGGGGCCAATACTATTAGTAATGTTAAGAGCATGCATGATACTCTTATTAGTAATGTTAAGCTGTTCGAGTTGAGGAGGAACAGCAGCGGTAAGGAGGAAGGCGACAGAAATAAGCCCGTAGCTACCTTAGCGCAGGGTGCTTCGCTTTATTTATGGTGTGAGTGATTTCACAATTGTGTTGCCTAATCGATGACACAATGTTAAAAAAAAAAAGAACGTTTCAGGGACCCTTTAAAGCGCGCCCGCTGGCTATACGCCCCCGACTACTCAGCTTCAATTACAGAGCCACTGTGGCGCCCGCGGAGCTAGTTCGCCTCGTACCCGGAAGACCTCAGTACGACTAAAAATCGCGACCTAAGCTTGTCCAGGTTTATCTTCAACTCAATAACTCCAAACTGTTTGCAGGAGCTACCCTGAGACATTTGGCGTAGATCAGAGCATTCTCTGGGCTCGTTTTCTTCTCTGCATGCATCGGGATCTTTGGTCAACGTACAACACCGCTGCCAACAACAAATTTGCTACGATTCGAGCTCATCAACGATATCGCGTTAAAACGGCCGTGTGCTTACACTTCTGTGCACATTAAAAAAACCCGGCGGTCAAAACTGACGATAGAGCTCGCCACTACGGAAAGCCTCGTAATCATATCGCGCTGTCGACACGTAAAACAGCAGAACTTGAATCCGTTTTGATGCGACCGGCTTGTAAGGAGTGCAAAAGACACAAGCTTATAAGGGCGGTCACCCAGGAATGTAGAGGTCAGGATCTGCAATAATAATAATAATAATAATAATAATAATAATAATAATAATAATAATAATAATAATAATAATAATAATAATGGCTGAGGTTCTACGTTCCAAAGCCGATGTGATTATGAGAGACGCCGTAGTGGAGGGCTCCGGAAAGCTCAACCGCCTGGAGTTCTTTAACGTGCACTGACGCCGCACACTAGCCGGCATTTCGCCTCCATCGACATGCGGCTGCCGCGGCCGGGATTCGATCCCGCGACTTTCGGGTAAGGAGCCAATTAACCGCCATAGCCACTAGACGTCCGTGGCGGGCCAGCTCACGAACTGTAGCAGGAATAAAGAGCAATGCACATTGAGTACCGAACAGAGTGCGAGTACGAATTGAGTACCGAACACACACACACACACACACACACACACACACACGGCACACTACTGGAACCATCGCAGGCTTCGTCTCGATACCTTACGGGAGCAGGTGCGGCTGCGGTGCACTTCGCGGAGAATAAATTACCACCGCTGTCAGCCCTCTCGATGGTCCCAAAACCACAAAGGGCGAGTGCAAATAACAGAGAACGGTGTGCACACGCAGTGAACTAGTGGAAGGCGCACTCCCTGCACGAGAGCGAGGGATCGATTCATCGTTCGGTATTCGCACAGAGCCAGGCAGCACCTTCGCAGGCCGACAGTGCAACGGACAGCAATCGTTGTACACCTTTCTGCGGGCGCCACTCTGCGCGCACTGCATTTGCAAGTCGATGCGAGCACGATGCAGTTCGGCAGTGTTATAAACGTATTGGGGCATGGCGGAACAAAACGGGCGAGGCAACACCGGAAGAGCGTGAACAGGGAGATGTACACACCGTCTAGCGTGGAAGCTGTCGCAATGCTGGTGCGCGAGGCGACGGCCGAAAGAATTCTCGCCAAGTGCCACCGCGTGCACTTTTGTCGCACCTGCTCAAATATCCACTCTTGGCATTCGCTTATGGGAAGTTCGCCGAGCGGAACACGCCCATGCAAATGCGAATGATAAAGCTTAAAAAAAGAAATTGATACGCCGACGACGCGGCGCCGACAATACACCGACAACGCGGACGAAGAAGGCCAGCAACGGGACAATGTACAACGTCAAAGCGAGGAGACTGTAACAAAGGCTGACAAGGATGTATACTGCGAGTATCACGCGAATTATGATGCAGTGCTCATAAATGCGTCAAATCTTCACTTATTACTTCCATGGTACACAACATCTTATTCCGAGCAATAAAACGTGGTTACAATGTTAGTTACCTAACAATTCATTGTTAACTTATTCTGAAGTCACTCATCCCTTATATTGTAGTAAAAAAAAAAGAGTGAGAAGTCGGACTTGAAGCATATGTGTGCAATTTATTGGATGTGCTCATAACAAGACCACAAAAATTATATTTTTGGCGTGCCTCCCAAATGCACAACGTCGACGCACTCGTCAAATACGGTAACGCCTTCAGAACGTCAACTGTCTTCGGGAATACTCCGCACACTGTAGCAAGCTAATGACGCACTGAATACGCCGAGGACTCAATTCGTCCAAAGCTTCAAATTTCTGGCTCTTTCGTAGCCGCTCATCAACGGCACGGGCGAAAACGAGTGGCGTCCACACATGTGGACACTGCGCCCGAAGGGGATACACTGGCGGATGCTTTTTCTGCGCGAATTACAAAATGTACCGCGCTTCTCCGAACATTCGCCCATGAACTTGTGTGAACACATATCGACGCGAAAGTCCAGTGCTTAGTGAACGAATCCGCTCACAACAGCTGTTGCTATCGTGTGCAAATGTACATCATTTTTTTTTTCATGTGGCCCGTAGTATGCACATTCGTCACTGGGCACCAAGTTGTAGATATGACTGGGCGTGTTTCTGAAGCGTTGCATGGCATCCACTGAAAGGCAGCCGGAGGCAGCTGAGCATTCACAGAAAACCAAGAGGAAAAAGTTTTCATCCCTTTAGATGCTTCGGCATTCAGAGCATCAAGCCGGTTATAAGTGGCGGCAGCAATTTGCGACAAACATCGAGAAAGAAAACATTTGATGTGAGAAGAAACACGGGAAGCCGATAATCTAGTCATTACGCCAAGGAAGTAGGCGTCGGCAGGACACCCAATGCTTAGATAGCTGAACCGGTGGTACACTACGGCAACCGAATGGATATACCTACAGACAGGCGGCACAGCCGAAGGCGGCAGCGAATTACATCGACAAGCGACGAAATCGAGAACTTCCCAGCAATAAAACTCAATCAGTTAGCACAAAAAAAAAGTTGAAGTCATTGGGAGAGGCGTTCGTCATGGGGACGGTGGTGCCGATGATGATGATGATGATGATGATGCTAGTGGTGGTGGCGGTGGTGTACAAACATCGAGAGCACATCGAAGTCCCCTAGCCGTGGTGGCCAAGTGGGAAGAGGATTTCCGCTGCTAAGCTCAACCACGCGACTTCTATTCCCATCGAGAACGGCCCCATTTTCGATAGCAGCTAAATGCAGAAAACAACCGCGCACATATATTTAGGTGCGGGTTTTACGCTGTCCCAAAATTAGGATCAATTACTCCGAAATAACACACCCATGCTGTCGCCTCCCTTCCTCTTTCCCATAAGGTCTCTCTCTTTTTTTTTTTTTTTACTTTGACCTAGGCAGGCAATACCCGTAGCCTCGCGCATGCGTTCTCGGGCACGTACATAATCTCTTGTTACGCGGTCCCCGAATGTATTCTTCCGGCGCCACTCGGGAACGCCACGGCGGGACTTTGCTTTCAAGATCGTCGTCCAACGGACATGAATATTTCAGCGCTCCCCATACACCGACGGCACTCGGGGAAACTCGGGGCAACGAAGTGCATCGACTTCGTTGCGAGCTGCTCCCGTTCAGGGCTCAATATCCCGGTCATTAGGCGATCCATCGAGAAATTGGCGCTGGTTCTCGCTTCTGCCGGACACTCCTGGCCGTCCCGCTGGGCCGTACAGCTTAACGCATTCGGGGGCGGCTCCTTCGTTATTCATTCCGCCGCCGCAGCCTCCAACGCGCTGCATAATGAAGGGCTCGTTTCTTTTGCGTTTCGTGGACACGCGCGCTAAGTGAAGAAGAAGGAGGAACCCAGGCTCCCTGATCACGAAAACTTCAGAGACGCGCCAGCTCGCCTGACACCCTCCCCTTCCCTATGTTCCCTACGTCCGCAGTGTTATTGCATTCTCTACTTACTAAAAGAGCGCCAGAGGTAGGTGCTGCGTTCATCAGAAAAATAGAGGAGGAGTCCCTAGAAAAGCACGTTTATTAGTTCTGAAGGAACTAATGCCCAAGTGAGGGTCTCTTCAGTGAATTCGGGGGCTCTTCTGGCTCGCTGCATTCGTAATGTGAGATATCAGATACGCCCTAATTTTTTTTTTTTTTTCGGGTGCTCGCAAAGGATTGGGTCCACTACGAGCAGCTGCCACTATAACAACTCTTAAGTCGGCAATAATGATTACGTGTGGTTTTCGGTACACATTAAATAAGGGCTGCTCAGCGCAGAGAAACACTGGGACACTGCGTATACCCAGTGTACGTTATTTTGTCCCGATACGGTTTCTCCCTCCCGGTTATTGCAAGGTCACCTATTCAAGGAATACTTTCGAAAGCACACAACGGTGCTTATGTACGATTAGTATTCTTGCCTCATGTTTATCCTCACTTCGCGCAGCTGCCTGCCATCTAGCCCCTTAAACATCGTTCCCATTCGCGAAGCAATGAAGAATAATGAACACGCGTGCGCAGAACATGCAGGTGAGTCCTCCCAGAAGCTCGTCGTACTTTTTTTACTCTCTCACGGCGCATACCGCAATGCTATGTTGTTGCCAGGGAAAGTACAGTCATGAGCGTGCTCTTAAACAAACCAGGTGAGGAAAAAGTTTCCAACAACAGAGAACTACAAGAAACTGTGGCGCTGGTATCCATAAGGAATGAATTATGGCGGTTCTGCCAGACGGTAACCACCGGACATTGCACGTGCATTTTATTTGCCTATACATAGTCCGTCTCGCACACTGGCCCGTTCCCAACAACGTATTCCGCAATAAACTCAACCAGCACAGCGACGACTATACCATTGCGCGCAGGCACTTAATCCCTTAATAAGCCCAAAACAAGAACAGAAGAACGAACGCTCGCCAACTCAGAACGGCAATATGCGTAACATAAGACACGCTATACAAGAACGTTGCCAGTAGTTACAACCCAAACGCGACGAATGCGAGTACTAACCATCGTTATGGTGGTGCGGCTGAACGACTACAAATATTCTTGCGGGAAACTATATATGTGATGTAGAGAATTGTTCTCGCAAGCATCCCGACGGGGAGGAAGATGAGCTCGGGTGGCCTCTTAAGCTGGCTGAGACATTTAAAGCGACACATCTGAATATGCAGCCTCGTAGAAACGGTGGTGCCAGTTCACATGCACAATGCGTACTCGCTCCCTCCCCCATTCCTTCTTTACATACATATATATATATATATATATATATATATATATATATATATATATATATATATATATATATATATATATATATATATATATATATCTGCCTGTCTGGTCTGTTATCCTTCCTTATTTCCTTTTGTCCCCAGTCCCCTTCCCTTACACACCCACGGCGGTTTAGTAGCTTGGCACTCGGCTGCTGATCCGAAGGTCGCGGGATCGGATCCCGACAGCGGCGGACGAATTTCGTCGGAGGCGAAATGTTGACGCCCGTGTGCTGAGCGATGTCAGTGCACGTTAATGGACCCCGGCTGGTCGAAATTTCCGGAGACACCCACTACTGCGTCTCACATAATCATATCGTGGTCTTGGGGACGTAAAACCCCAGAAATCAATCAATCCCACCCTCCCTCGATCTCAACACTTCAGCCAGCCAGCCAGCCAGCCAGCCAGCCAGCCAGCTACCTCCAATTATCTAGCTAGCTGCTAGCTCGACGGTGGGGGCAGTCCAGTGTACACGTACAACCCGCACTCTCGTTCTACGGTCTCTCGCTCATTCCTTACTTCCTTACCAGTATTTAGTTAGCCAGCTCCCAATACCTATATAGTTAGCTACCCACTTCCCTCTCCGCACGCTCTGCGGAATAAACTGGTCAAAGTTTAGTTATGCTCCTTCCCCTCCCTCCCGCTCTCTTTCGCTTCCTTCCTGTTTCCCTCTCACTCCATCTCTCTCGGCAAGGAAGAACTGCGCACAGCACTGGCGCTTCGCCTGCGAATGCGGTGCACGGGGGGGCGCGGCCGGCCATAGTTGCATTTAGAGGGTCACGCCTTCGATCCGCAGCACAACCCTATCGCGGCGATGCTATATCGACAAAAGATGTGGTAGCACAATAACCTCAACAACAGAACAAACAAAGAAAAACCGGCGCCACAAGAGCGTTGCCCACACACTCGAGAAACGCGCGCCGGCATTTTCGGAAAACTGAAACGGCGTACAACGTATATAGGGAACAACGCTCACGCACGCTTACGAAAGCAAAGGCGCGCAGCGCACGCACCTGTTCTATACGTGCGGTGCATACACCTGCGATGGCAACGCATTCTCGTTTTTTTTCTCGAATATCAAAGAATTGTGCCCGAGACCGCTGCAAGCGTGCAACTTGATTAGCATTTCCCGCTTCCGAGAATTCTCTTCCGCTACCAAGATTAGCATTTCTCGTTTCCGCATCCCAGATCTCGACCCCGCGCGGTCGCCCCTCCATTGGCTGCACCGCGCTTGTGCAACATGAGAAAAGAAGAAAAAAAGAAAGAGCTTTCAAAACCAAGTTCAGAACAAGCAACACGCGAGGAAAGAGGAAACTATGCTTCTTTCACTAGTACATCCCACAGCGTTTTAAGCAAAAAAGGAGAAAAAAGAAAGCAAATCGATAACGTCGAATCGAACAATAAAGGAGCGGTTGCATGTTTATGTGCACGACTCGGAAATATCGGGAACCGATGTCGCACATACGAAAGCAACGCGGGTGTCGCAGTTTATCGGAACAGCTGTTTGCACTTCACGCGATAGGTTCAAGCGGTGCGACTCGGGCAGCATTTATACGCTCGCGGGGCACATACATTCCGGCAGGTGTCGCAACGAACGTCGATTCGAAAGTTCGGGAAAGAAGTGGTTCGTTGGGGACAGTCTGCATTCCAATGCCGAGGCGCACAAAGCCAAAAGAAACAACAAGAACTCTTATGAAAGTTCGTGTCATTGACGCGAATGTCCAGCTTCTTAAACGGAGTCCCGGACTAAAAGATTCGACCTTAATATCGGTTTCCGCACCACGAACACGGGTGTAAAAACATCCCAAATGCATGCGGATCTTACGCGCGGGAGTAAATATGGAGCCCCATTTTAAGGGGTCCCTGCAACACTTTTAGACATTGTCAGAAGAAGGCGGTGCCAATGAGTCGTGGAGGCTCCTACGACCATGTAAGCCGAGCATTGGCGCTCTACATGCTGCAGAGACCTTGCACGTTGGTTTCAAATATTGTCACGTAGCCGTGACAATGAAGGAACGTGTACAACAGGGTGGGAAGCGAGCCGCAACAAAACGTTTATTGTGCTGGGCTGACCCGCGCCCCAAAAACAAGTGAGGCTCCAGGCGCTTGACGAAGAACTGTGGCGGCGTTCTCGGATACGACCACTTTAAAGGTGACACGTTTTTCTGAGGCAACACATCATGAACGTAAGTTCACACATCGTGTGGTGTGATACAGCACAGACAAGCCAAGTTACACAAGCGAGCAAGTAAAGTTATATAGGTTCGCAAGTTATCGCGGAAATATATACGTGGAAACCTCTATTTTTCAATAAATATACATTGTTTGTTTGTGTGTGTGTGTGTGTGTGTGTGTGTGTGTGTGTGTGTGTGTGTGTGTGTGTGTGTGTGTGTGTGTGTGTGTGCGTGCGTGCGTGCGTGCGTGCGTGCGTGCGTGCGTGTGTTCTTGGACAGACAGATACTTATTTTGAATATTTCGTGTATTCAAAACGAACACTTAAAGCTTTACTAAGTATGTTTCCGCGTTCAAGAAAATCAAGCACTGCGAGTTCGCCTCAAGTGACGTAGTCCGTGCTCCTTGTGACGTCATTTGTTTTATGACGTGCAGGTGCTCATTCCGCATCAAAAAGGAAATTCCGCATCATGAACTTCCGGACGCTTCCATTTTACAGTTTTTAGACCTAAAAATCAAGTTTTCTAATGCGCACGTCTGCTGAGGTTACTACCCACGGGCCAAGAAGGAGCTGCTACCGTTTGGCTCGGCACATTCCACGACAATCAAGAGAGGAAGTGAATTGATGTGCATGAAATCAGCGCTCCAGAAATCGTGCCCACACCAAGTCACGTCCAGTTTTCATAATCATGTAAGCCGTCTTTTGGCCGCAGGGTTTCCCCTCTCGGTCTTGAATGCCGTTTCTGAATCACTCCTCCAAAAATTCAAGCGTGGAACGGGAAGCACTACGGCCGATGTTCACCAAAAGGCCCCTAGGCCTGAGGTAGTACCTTATATCCATAAGCTTTCCCACAATCTCAAGAAGGTGGCAAACAGGCACGGTTTGCCTATTCGTTTCTCTGCCCCAAACAAGCTGGGAAAGTTGTGCCCACGTATTTGCAACGCAAATAAACGTGGATGCCAGAAGAACCATCAAACGCCGTTAGTAAAATGTTCCACTGGAGTGGTGTATTGCATCCGCATGTCACGTGGGATGTCCTACGTCGGCAAAACTGGTCGCTGCGTCAATGACCGATTGGGGGAACACGCTCTAAATTTGAACAAACTACATGACAAGTATGCTCATTTAGTTGCGCATGTCATTAAGTGTTCTGATTGTGTGGCGCGGTTGAAGGAGACGACGATCCTAGGCAAGAGAAATGACAAAATTGCGCGTCCAAGTCTGGAAGCCTACCATATCAGAAAACTTGGCAGCAAGTGCATAAGCACCCCGTCTCTCGCCCTTTTTGATGCGGAATTTAATCTTCTTGATGCGGCTATCGGGGGGTTACATTGCTAAGCAATTCTTTTGATTGGGTTCTTGTGCTTTCCTGGCTGTTTTTTTTTTTTTTTGCGCTTGCGTTGTTGGCATGTTTCCCTGCCCCCCCCCCCCCTCCTTTATTCTTCTGTCCCCCTCCATTTCCCATGCTTCATTGAGGCACTTACAAAGCACGTCATTTTTCAAATAAAGCCAGTTGTTAGTCCGCGCACGTGTGTCCGTGTCTCTCTTCCTGTGTCGTCTGGTTGCGCCGGTGACTTTAGCTTTCATGAAAATGTACCAACCCGCCCAACAAGAGGTTTTGATGAAGTCCACAGTGGTTCCAAGGTGCGCAGGAAACCAGGCCAATTAGTGGTTTCTGAGGTCCTTGGCTTTTTGGTCGATCCGTAATGCCTGAGTAGCCACCATGCCCATCTGAAAGGACTCAATAGCGTCCTTGGAATCTGAATAAACCGTGTCGCGTATACTGTCCGTCAACGCAAGTGGAATGGACACCTGCACTGCCACGCTGGAAGCAGAGGCGCGAATGGTAGCGCAGCTGAAACCACAGTCGATGACCACCGTGGAAACGGCTTCTTTCTGAGCGTACGAAGCAGCGTCTACGAATCCTGTTCTATCCTCATGCAAGCGGGCACTGGCGAGTAGACCTCTGGCCCTGGCTCGTCTTCGTCCTTCGTTGTACGTCGCTGGGCAGCTTCACAGCGTCCTTCACGAGTTACAAAGTTGTAATACGAGCCACTATTTTATTTGTGCATCGGAAACCGCGGGCCTCGAGGAAGCCTCTTTTATAGATGCAACGCGCACGACCCAGCACCGGCAGTTTGTCACACGCAGCAAAAAGAAAACAAAAAGAGAACCTTAAGCGACGGCAAATAACAAGGTTCATAACCGAAATACTTGCATGCGCTTTATATATCGTCTTCTTTACTACTTCATGGTAACAAAGGCAGCCGAGGCGCTATCGTAGACCTCAGAGCTCAAGCATGCGCCGCATTCCGTTTACTAACCATCAGCACCTAGCTACTAACGCTGATGAAAAATGACTAAAAGAGTGCAGCGTGGTCGCAGTGCTTAGTTTGAAGTAAGCGGTCTAACCAGACTGACATATAAACTTCTCGACAACGCTCTTTCGCCCGCTTTATGCGGTCGACAGATAAGAACACTTTTTTAATCAGGTACCCGGAAACACGCCCTCTGGTAGTATCCTCGATGCCATCTAACAACAATATACGAACATGTCGTCCACGCACGCAAAGAAGGGACAAGGCATTTTACGTAGCCTTCAAACAAGCATTTCGGTGCAAGGCCTCGCCAACATATGCGTGCCGTCGGGCTCCTCAGAAGATGCTCACGACAACCTTGCATGCCAAGAGAATGAGTGCCAAGGCCGGAAGCAGCCATATTAACCTATACTTAAACCACGCACTCGCTCTGAATACAGTAATAGTTAAAATCGTGTGGCGAGTGATAAGGTTTCGACGCGCGTTTAACGGCTCCCCTGCGGCAACGAAGGTAGGCTCCCTTGTGCTCGAAAGTACCCATGGAGCTTCGTGATAGCGCTCTCTACAGGGGTTTTAGATACTACGCAACGGTGCTTGACAAAAGAGAAATAAAAGAAAAAAATATCGGCCGTAGTAAAGACTCGCTCGCCACAAAACCATAACACGTTCTCGCGACAAAATTCTTTTAGAAGTCAGGGTTGAATAATAAATAAACAAAAGAAATCGCCAGGACTGCGCGGAACGCGCAGCGCTGTCACAGTGCAAGCTTGGGGAGCCGACTTTTATGATTCCACGTGTCGAACGTAACGTTTCAACAGAATTCAAATCGACTTGTGTCACAAAGAGGAGGTAATGAGAAATCGTCGATGATGTGAATGACGCCGCAGCCAACGTTTGGACCACGTGACTTGTCGGGGCAGCAACTCAATTTTTTTTATTACTTCAGAACCTCCACTAGTCCCCGCATGCTTCTCTCTTGCAAAGAGATGGTAAGGAATATATCTGTAAGACACGCCACGACATTAACTTTTTTTTTTTTTTTCGTAGCCTTAAAAACCCAACTCAGGCGATTTCTCCGAGGACATCAAGGTAATGGCGATTCTATGTTACGGAGAAACTCGTCACTCGCCTGATGGCAGAAATGTTCAGTGAACTACTGATCAACTTTTATTAGGCACAAAGAACGAAAGCAGCACGCAAACCCAACAGAGCACTGCATCCATCGCGTGACGTAGCAGCGTGCACAAGCGCACAAGTTTGAAGTACACGCTCCAGCAATGCAGCACAACACTGCAGCCAATCTCTCCACTGCACGGAAGGAATGTAAATATCAGTAACATCAACGTTTTGCGCCACACAGTAGTTCGAGGACATCGCACTTCTCGATGCCCATCGCCCATATATAGGTAGATGTCACGTACAATGTGGCCAAGCCAAGAGGGCGTTCTGCGGTAAATAACAAAATTACCTTGTAGCAAAATCTACCCATCTGATCTATGGGGTTTTACGCCCCAAAACCACATGACTATGAGAGACGCCGCAGTGGAGGGCTGTCCGGCAGCTTCGACCACCTGGGGTTCTTTAACGCGCACTGACATCGCACAGCACACGGGCCTCAACATTTCGCCTCCATCCATGTGCAGCCGCCGCAACCGGGATTCGATCCCGCGACCTCGGGATCAGCAGCAGAGTGCCACGGCCTTTAGACCACTGTGACGGGGCGATAATCTGACTCGAGAACGTCGCTTCCTATTTCACTCACCTCTCCCTTCTCTTTATCCCCTTTACTATAACCCACCCCCTTGGGTGTTTCCGTTGAGGTGACCTCAGTCGAGAGAGCTACCGTGCACTACCAATGCGCTATTTTCTCCAAGCATATCTCTGACTATAGGGCTGCCGGAAATGGCGCATTTTCGTCGTCTCTCTCTATCTCTTTCTCTCTCTCTCCACTTCCCGTGTAACCCTAATATACTCACCTCTCCAAGGATATCTCTCGACTGGGGCTGCTGGAAATAGCGTATTTTCCTCCTCTCAAACGCATGTCATCTCCCTCTCGTGAGAGCTTCTACGAGAGCAGAAGTACACTTCTATGTTTCAGAGGTGTCGCACATTACTCAAAACTCGTCCATGATCTTACTTCGCGCCGTCACGATCCGGCTGGTTCATATGGAGAGCTTATTGACTTCGAGGACGCCCGACTGTTCGCACAGTTTTGCATCGCCTACTGAAGTCGAGCTCGAGCACACGAATCCCAGCGACCTCGGGCGCGGAAACGCGTCGCACTCATCACGCTTTGACCTACATACGTGCGCGGAACATGAAAAGGCACTCACCTCGTCGAAGTTGTCGTTCCAGTCCGACTTGGTGATGACGAACTTCACGGTCTCGTCCAAATCCTCTTTCAGATCCCTGCACAGCAACAACCATGGAAGGGAAAACGCTCACACAGAAGGCGTTCGTCTTAGCAGGAACCTGTACGCGTCGCCTGCCAATAATGTTTCGCATGCGCAGTTCCACCTTCCGAGAAAGAGAGCGCACCCGTCTCAAACGGAACCCCGCATACAACCCTCTGGCTCTTACACGTCTAAAGACCGCAGCCACGCCACCATGCCTGAAGAAAAGATGTCGCGTTTAAGGCTTGTTAGAGAAGTCTTAAATGCCGGAACTGACGTTTTGAGAGTCCCCATGTGGAAACTGTGGCATCAGGCTCATGGTTTCCTTGGCCCTACATCGCGACAACTCCGCTTGTCCAAAAAAACCTTTTATTTTAGGCTTGATTCTGTCTTCCCCACGCGGTTGATTCGTTGACTGAAGCCTCCTCGTCATACTGATCCAATTTATTAGTTCGCATTTTTCTCTGCACAGTCAAGCAGCGATATTCTGGATCATGAAACCTGCGCCAAGGTTTTACAGTAGCAGTTGCCTTGAAGCTCAAGGCGCACACACGCCACACGCCACGACACACGCCAAAGTGAGCGGAGCAAAGCAGAGCCGAGTGAAGGGGCTGCAACTCAACTCCCTTCGTCAAAGTGGCAGTGCATATCAAGAGAACACGTACGTGCAGTCAGCATATATTTTGACCTTCCTTGTTACAACACTACCATAACTTTGCGACGACAGTGTGCAGTGAAGGCCCGACGATGCCACGCAGACCTCCAGCGTGAAGCAGTAAAAAATTGGGGGACCCTTAAGCTTCGCCTTTAAGAGTTGGACGCGACAGCGAAATCCGGGCCCTAGTGTGCACTTCAACCACTCAGTGCATACTTATTAATGTGTGTTGTTACACATACACATGCGCACAGACACAGACACACGCGCACGTGACGTATCTATAGTAATGGTAGAGGTTTTCCACCTACTTAACAGCACTTTTATATCAACTTCATGAAAATTTTATACAGTGATGTGGTCACATGGTCCTGTATTATGAACTGCGCGTAGGCGCGACACCTTTATTCGTAAATGGTCACATTCTGTCGTCCTTCCTGCGTTAACTATCTGGCAGCTGTTCGATTTGTTCTTCTGGAGACCTCTTCCGGCCAACCGCAACAAGCATCGCCTTATCATCGGTGAAATGGAAACTGCAATACTTCACTTCTTTAATGGTGTCGTGAGAATGAAATGCTAAAAAAGTGGATGCAGAGCATCCGACGAGACCGCATATAGGCTCTGCTGTAGTCGCATGGCCTCCGAGATGGCGGGCGCGCTCGCCATCTCGGAGGCCATGGTAGTCGAGACATTGCTTGATATGTCTTCCGCTAGATGGACATAGTTGTCCATTTTTGGAGCTGTTATTTTTTTTTTTTCGCTCACAAGAGACGCGTGGAGACGCCGACACCGACGGCTGTATTTCTGGGGAACGAGCTCTCTAACGCTATCGCGTTAAAAAGGACAAAGGAAGAGGATGCGGAGGCCACGGTTCACTCGTCACTCACCCATCATGGCCCACGATGTACCTGGTGAGCGCCCGCCTCTCGTCCTCCGGGAAATCACCGTACAGCAGGAACGATTTCCCCGTGAAGAAAGCCGGCAGTTCGGGCAGGTCCAAAGGAATCGCCGACGCGTCGTCCGCCGCGTCGTCGACGGGATCGGCTTCGGAAGCGGAACGCGCCCGCTTCGAGGCTTCCGCTTCTTGCTTCTGTCGCTGCATCACTCTGCGCGGGAGCAGAAACACGGGGCGCGCGCAAGAACGTCCCCATACCCGAGTGTCGTGTTAGGGCTTAGAGAGAGCAATCTGATCAGAAAACGAAGATGCATCGCTCGTGTGCCCACGGATATTGAACTAGGCCAAGTGTGGGGTGTGTACATAATGAAGGCGCTCTCGAAACAAAGCAATGGCCCGCGATAACTTGGATTGAGAAAAAAAAAAAGAAAGCGTGCGCGACTGCTCAGTCCTTACGAAACTCGCTTAAAGCGTATCAGGCCAGAGAAAGCATCCGTGCCCGTTATCAACATAGGGGCCGCAGGTACAGCGTATACGATGAGCTCGGGGAACAAAGGGCTCAAAAGGAGCAATGTAAAGCAGCGGATGCAGAGTGCAGCGCCGAAGAGGGTAAACATATCAAACACGGCCGGAGAGTTTTTCTTCACGTGAAAAAAAAGCGTCCTCGTCGATGCTCTATGATTAGATGTGGAAAAGAAAAAGAGTGTGTGTAGGTGGAAGAGTAAAGTTCAAGATTTTACTTTCCATGCAATTCATGGATAATGCGCTTGACTTCGGGCGTCCCACGTGAAGCAGATGCGGCGATTTCGTACGTAATTCCATCTGCGTGTCTTTGAACGAACGGCGATGCGTTCCCTTGCGGCGTGTAAAAGTCTGTCCTTACTTCTTTTTTCTATAAAGTTTTAACTACCTTACTGCCAAGGCTGTTCAATGTCACGATTTTTTTAAGAAGCCCGAGAAGGTTGCGAGAGGAAAAAATAAAACAACCAGTATAGGTAGCGACTCGGCCAACACTGATCGGGTTGCTAGCATATTTCGCGATAATCAGGGGGAAATCGGCTCGTTTGTGAGCCATTCCAAAATTCCGGTTCTTCGGGTTAAATCTACAAAGGCAAAGTTATCACTGAGCGAGGGGGAGATGCGGAGGTTACAATGGGGAGAAATTGGATTTAACGCAATCAATTTGCCTGAAACTTATTCAAGGTATAAGCCAGATAAAATCAGGTTTTAGCCGAAAGCAAGCAGATACACTGACACTACACTACTTTTCAGATCCCTACTTCCTTTTTGGACGAGACTGCAGAACCAAGGCTGCAATGTTGTGTTCCCAGCAACATAACCATAGGCAGGTCTGGAATCACGTGGTGTCCGTGACACATCACCGGTAACGCGGCCACTTGACATTAGCTGAACAACTGACAACGATGCCGAAGGCAGCTATATGATTGCTGTCAGAAACAGCTTTCAGTAAAAAGACTGTGTCGGTGACCTCAATTACCTTATAGTAATCATAAGGAGATTATGGAAAGGTACAATGCAAAACGCTTCTAGCGGGTGGGCGTTAGAAGTGTGAAGCGTAAAAGACTGTACGCGGGGCCACCGCACTGAAGCCAATTCGAGGTATACAATATAGAACTGCAGGGCGATATGACGAATACAAAACAGAGTGGCAAATAAAAATAAAGGTAAATGATGTGAAACGAAGTAAAAACAAGCTGAATATAGACCATACTGAAGGTTACAAATGTAAGAAAATGGCACTCAAAGCAGCTAGACCTAAAGTACACGTAACTATGATAAAATATGACGTAAAAATCAAAGTTTCACCAGAAGGGCGAAGCAATGAATGCGATAGCAATGAATGATATTGTTACGCACAGTTAGCAACGCATCCTGCCGAGCCTGGAAGAATGCACCAAGGAGATGGTGAAGACGACGATCAGAGCAGCGCTCGTGCTGATGCTCTGCCATCTTGTCTGCTGCTGTCTTTCCTAGCATATATAGTGTAAATATAATTTCTATACTGTTCTGGTTATTCCTATCCCCGTGGCAATGTAATATACGAAGTAAGAGTAGCATCTTTAAGGGTAATCTGAATTGTAGTAAACGTGAGCTTATTAAGTAAGCATGCAGTTGCGTAAGGTACCATGTTACTGTCGAGAGGCAGACACAACGGCCCAACAGAGATGCGAGCTAAGTCATGTTGCTTTGATGTGTTCTGGACCGCGCTTCACACCCCGCCACCGCGCTAAGCGGCGTGCACTTTGCACCATGGAGAGAGAGAATGAACATTTTTATTTCGTAATAAATAGTGAGTATGAGGGAGGGAACCCTAGTCCTGGATCCCTAAGATGATCTCGGCGACCACACATGCCCGTTGAAATAGGGCCCGGCAGACCTCGGGAGGCCCGTCGCAGAGGGCATTTTCCCACAGCTCTTTAGTGCGGAGGGGACGTAGGATAGCGGGGAAGGGGAGTGCACCATGGAGAAACTTGACCCAGCACTGTGGCATCAAGCGAGCACGTTCCTTCCGGCACTCATATAGACTCATTCGCGTGAGCGCTGTGCGCCGAGAGCAATGCCGTCGTCGCGGCTATATACGAGGCGTCTGAAACGGAGCACGCGATCAAGGCGCTGCTACGCAGTACGCTGCACGTCTGATGGCTGCCGAGATAGCGCGCGCGCCAGCGATGGCGACTGCGCCATGGACACAGTTGACAGCCCCCCTTCCCCCGTCCTATCGCGTGTTTCGATGGTCGTTAAACAAGGGGAGGCGTTTCCCCTCCGCTTCGACACAGGCCTCCCGAGCGGCGTGATGTCATCGCACACGCCCTCCGAACGACGTCGATGGGCCGGAGCTCGTGTGAGCTCCGCTTCAACCGCATTCGTCCCCCCGCTCGCGTGCTTTTACTCGCCGGTTGAAGGTACGGAGCGCGGGGGCTTGTTATCAAGTTGGACTTCATAAGGGACATGACGGCGACCGCAAAAAACCCGTCGAGACTGTCCACATAATTGCCATCACAATAAAACTAAATATTACCGAGGGCAATCACATGCAGCTGTTAGTAAAGAAAAAGAAATGTAAATTGACGGTGATTATTTTTAAATACGCGAGTAAAACCCAAAGCGCTTTGGCGTGAGAACGCTATCGGGGATAATCGACAGAAAATAAAAGAGAACTTGACGTAGTTGGGCCTACCAATAAGGCAATTAAGCATAGCAATACGTATTAATACGAAATATTATCACCGGAAGTAAACTATACAACGGAAGTAGGCGATCTTCCAAGTTGTGGAGGAGCGTCTCTTACTTTTGGATTTCTTCCTCGGTATCGTAGTCCTCTTCGTTTACGTCGACATCAGTGTCGGCGTCAAAATCGCTGTCACCCTCTTCCTTGACACTCTGCCTTCCCGGTACTGCTGCGCGACTAGAGTTGTCATCTGAACAAAAAAAATAGAAAAAGAAAACAGACGCACGCCTGAGAACGAGACCATCACATCATATGGTGGCGAGCGGAACGCTCTGCTTTCATTTTATGCAATTTCATGTCGCTAAAGTACAATACAAGGGTACTTCACGGGGGCTCTAATAATACTGTGCGTCGTGGTGACGCCAGTATTCGCGGCTCTTGATAGTTTGGCCCAGCCTAAGCTGGGCAGGTCAATCAACAGCCTCGTGCTGTCCTTCGGTAATCCGGGAACCACCCCAATCCAACAAAATGTCTCGTACTTGCCGCTTGAAGGCGGCACTTCACAGTTCCGGAACGGCTAAGGATTCCTGCGCAACCGCCGCACTAGTCTAGTAGCCATGCCTTTCTGCTGATAATATGCTGTAGTTGGTCAGTTCGTTCTCCGCGATTAAAGTACTGCAGAAAGGGATACAGATATATTCCTAATATATCTGTATCCTATTGCGCCAAGGGTGCCACATACATACTTTTACATTGCAATGCCTTTCGACTGAAACTGCGTCAGTGCAAGGCAGTTGAGAGAAGGAGGGGGCACTGCACTGAGCCTCACCTCCCCCACCCCACCCCCCTCCTGCACATACACGCACAAATAGAAAACCCTGCAACATGCCGATGCTCGTGCGCCCCTCCCCCCTCCTTTTTTTTACGTACATATCAGAGTATTCATGCTATAAGCGTCCCCTTTACAGCTGGGCAGTGGCTTGTGCGCCATTTTCAAAATGTAGGGCACCACCTTCCGACAACCCAGCAACGACCGTCCGCCATTTTCTTATGCGCGCAGAAAAACTAAACCAGTCGGTCCTCAGGAAGTCGGCTGTCAGGTGCTGCTTTTCCGTCGCGATTCTACGACACTTCCCCACTGCTGCGTGCCGCTGCGCACGTGACGAGCAAGCCACTACAACGCCGCGGGAACGAAGTAACACTGCTTTAAATCAAACGCCTCGATCACTTGAGCGAGGGAAAGAAACACCGTCACCTGCTTTTTATCAACGAGACTGGCATTGTGTTTTGTCCTGAACTGTGATCGGGGCCCGTAAACGTGCCGTTTACTCTCCGTTCTCGTGTTCCCGTGCATTTAAGTCGCTTTCCTTACAAAAGCTTTTAAGTCAGCGAACCGCCATAGAGATTTCCGGCATTGGCGTTTTCTAACAGATTTTTAACAGAGGGACGTCGCACACGCGCAGGAGAGTGTGATCGATTAGCGTTTGCTTGTCGTTGCTGCTCACGGATGTCCGCCGCGGTGGTGTAGTGGTTACGGTACTCGGCTGCCACCCAAAATACGCGGGTTCGGCCGCGGCGGTCGCATTTTCGATGGAGGCGAAAATGCCAGAGGCCCGTGTACTGTGCGTTGTCAGTGCACGTTAAAGATCCCCAGGTGGTCTAAATTTCCGGAGCCCTCCACTACGGCCTTTCTATCTCTTTCACTCCCTTTCCCCCACCCCCACGGACGCTTAGCCGTGCTCCCTACATGGGCTGCAGAAATTAGCGTCCTTTCCTAACCGAACCACAATCATCATCATCATCATCATCATCATCATCATCATCATCATCTCACGGACTACAGCGATGGTTCGCGAGTATAAACGTATCCATACGTTGACGGCCTAACATGAGTGGAATCTTAAAGGGCAACTTCGGCGATTTTTCAGTGTCCAGTGACCTTATTGAAACTTTCAATATGTGTACTGTACTGGTACTGTAATATGTGTACTTGGTACTGTAATAATATTTGCCAAACCAGGCGGTGTCAAGTCATTTTGTTTTCCTGGAAATGAATTTTAAAATTTTTAGCGGATTCCCCTGTGGACCACCTTGTGTTTTTGACGTCATCAACTTTCAACGCTGCCTACCCGTGCCTGCGGGCCTTCAAAAGCAAAACGGCGACACTACAGCGCTCAAATCGTCGCTGTCAAGTTGAGAAAAGCTGGCGTAATCATCACCTTCACTCATTACACTCTTCCTTTCTCTCTTTTTTTTGTCTTTCTATATCTCCTTCTCCCCTTCTAGATCAACCCTCTCTCTTTTTTTCTACCCTTTTTTCTCTCTCTATCTCTGTCTCTTTTTTTTCCTCTGTCTCAGTTTCTTTCTCTCGGCCATAGCAAGTTAGTCGGTACAACGCACCCGTATACGGTTCCCATAAGTGCGTGCTACGCAAGCGTTGCTGCACAGCCTAGTGGTTACGGCGCTCCCCTTCGGACTGTAGGACCCCGGTTCGAGTCCGCCTGGCCAAGAAATTTTTATATTGTATTTATTTCTTTATGCCTCTCTCTCTCTCTCTCTCTCTCTCTGCACCTATTCTTTTTCATTCCACACTCTCTCCACTTCACTCGGAACTGCGAACTCCACGGTCAGCCTAGCGAGGCTAGAACAGCCCCGCTGTAAAACGTTTCCGGTGAACGCGACAATACCATAAATCCGTGCGATATAGCCTACTACGTGCACAAAGCGTTGCATAAGAAACGAGTGTGCAATGAAATGAGCATTACGCATACGCGGACCAATGTGGTTGTGTACATCAGTGCACACTTAAAAAGAATGCAGCAGAGGAAAAGGCTATTTTCTACCGCCGTGTCAACTTTACCACGTTTCGCTAATACTTGCTGCTATAAGACCACGAGATGCAACAATAAACGTTGTCATTAGAACATAGTGCGTGAGGGTTAGTGAACCTTACTACTTGCGCACATGTGAGCTGTTAGTAAATACTGCTATACCTGTACTGGCAGTAGTACCTATATTATGCTATAATTTCTTTGATTATGTTGCCATAGCAGTTCTTCCCCACTTTCTGGCGCCCGTATATGCAGGCTGTGAGATGCAGTAAGCAAGATTTAAAACATTGATTACTTTCCTAAAAACATGGCCGCTCACTGGTAAAACGTGGGCTACCCCAAAGACCCCAAAGTATGCCCACAAAGAGCTTAACCTTGGTGTTGCAGCATATACCACGTAGCAGATATTCTGCGTCAGCGCGAGCAAGTTTTCGTGGATGGTTCGCACATGTCTCAACGTACACTGCCAGCTGAACATGTTATGCCGCACATTTATTAGGGTAACCACATGAAGTAATTAGTGATTGTTATTTAGTGCAATATTGTAGTGCTGTACCATTTCATTCCTCTTTCATGCTGTGCTTTTGCAATATAATCAACTTCGTATGAATATGCGAGCCGCATCTGTGTAAACCGAGGTAGTATTGTTGTAAGGTTACGAAGTAGGCAGTCACTACCAAGGTAGTGAATGCTGAGACAAGAAATTACTACGTCAAAGTTAGCGAGTAGCGCTAGTTATTTCGAGAGTGTACATTAAAACGCGCGATCAACTTTTTTGTTTGATCAACAGCACGTAGCTCATTTGGTCGTGCGTTGATGTCTCGAAAACGGACAAACACGTGGTTGTGAAGGGTACAGAGACGCCTGTGGCTAAAGGAATGAGCGGACACTATTAGCAGGTTAAATCACTTTAACCTTTAGTAAAGGAGCACGTTTTCACATTTTTGTGTACCTATAAAATAATCTAAACGTTACCGTGCTAAGAGTGAAGAAAAGCAGGTACAGCGTCGTTCAGGTCGCGCAGGAACAATGTGGTTTCGATACATGGTGAGCGTTTATAATCGCAATCGTAACTAATACGAAGCATTGTATTACAATGCAAGTTTGGATTAGAAGTCTCTTCGGCCACGAAAAATATCCTCGAACGCCTACTTCAGATCAGAAGCGCACGTCGCAACTGAGCTCTGTTCGGTTGCGACTAACAGAGCTCGGAACAGATCTCTGAGGGCTCGCCATGGTCACTGGCTCTGAGGCCACGGCCCTGAAAGTCCACATTTGGCGCCCAACGTGGGGCCGTCCCTCGGGGACGGACACAACCGTTCCTTTTCTCCGCTAGGGCTACTTTTCATGCGTTTACGCTTGTATTTTGAAGCAGGGTAGCAGCAGTGGTGTGCTATCGCGTTTCCACTGCACGGTTTCACTTGCGCGGGCGGTGATTCGTGCACATTTCTGGTTCGTCCATATCACTGCTCTGTCTTTTCATGCTGTTTTTATTTTTCTCTTCTAGAGATTCGTTCCTCGACACGCCAAGCTGCACAATGCAACGGCGAGCAGCAGCAGCAAGGAGCCGCGTTCGCGGCAGAAATTTACGGCGAGCGAACACGACACGAGGAGACGGCCTCGTCGCCTTTGGGCGAGATCGCGACCCTTCGTGAAACTTTGACGGCTCGGATCCCGGACACATAGTCGCCTCCACGAGCACGGGCTCTTAAACACACACACACACACACACACACACACACGAACGCACGCACAATAGGACGTCACCCTTCAGGGAGATCACGGCGGCTCTGTACCACACAAGCGCACAAAACGTGCGTCCACGTTTGGACTCGCCTCCAAAATCTCGTAATCCCAGACACGTGCCGCAACGTTATTCAGTAAAAATACGCGTATCTTTAAAATACGCCACCATTTCCACCGCTATAACAATAAGGGAAGTCATTAAATAAGTTATAATGACTGCGGCAAACATGCTTTCGCCGGGACTGCAGCCATCACCCATGCATAGTGCGTGCATTTCACGAAGTAATCCCCGCGCGAATGGCACGACGGAAAGACCGGGAATCAGCTTCGAAACGGGCCGGAATGACGGGCTTGCGCTTTATTCAAATTTATTCCGCCTAATGGAAACGCGCGCACAAATCCGCCAGGGCAGTTGGGAGATAAAACGGTGAATAATACAACGAACGCGTGAAACTTATTTTAAATAGGAACGACAAAAAAAAAAAAGTGATGCCGTCGCACGGCAGAGCATCATCCGGCGTGTACTGATAATCAAAACAGCGGATCAAGCCGGATCTGCACGTCCCGCCACGTTGTGCGAAGTTCTGCCGTTCTAGGTGACGTCCAGGTACGTAAATCCTGCGCGACGCGCGCGCTTTGAAAAAGACAGAAACTGTGACGCGCACACGCGCTACACATACGGAAGCCGAACGCTGTGAAATTAAAAAAATGATAATAAACACGTTAAGCTCTGTTACCTCAAAGCACGTGGCTATAGTGCGAAACGGTCGTGATCTTACTAAGCGAGTTAGTTACAACTTTGGCAGCTAATAAAGCCCTGCAGGATTTCGCGCTTAAGTGGACGCTAAAGTGACAAGGTGAAGTAGTTTGGACAGGTAATTTATATTTCGAGAACACGATTGTCGTCAATTTCAGCGTTTTATGTTCAGTAGTAAAGAAGAAAATGAACGTCAATGTCCTAGTTTTGAAAATCACGCCGGAACGCATACGGACGTCTGCAATTTATGCCATTAAGAATCACCTAGTGCAGAGGCTGTGCGCGTTGCACCACGTTGTACATTTTCTTAATTGCTGCGCACAAACTTTGCGAATATACGCTCGTATACAGCTCAACCAATGCTCGTCGTGTTGCGTACAAACCACAAGGCGGCGCATGAAACGGCATCCGCATGGACTACGCGAGCAGCTCAGTGCCATCCGGGCAGAGTGCACATGATGCCATCTGTGCTCGAGGTCACGGTAAAGCAGCGAAGGCCACGTCGTTACAAGCGTAAATGCCACGCTATACACTAAGCCTAACGAAGCCTCGGCTGGTCCTGTCGCATACATAGAAAGCTCCGTATACCGAAGCAGCCCGACATAATCGCGAGTTTCCGCAAATGCTCCCGTGGAAAGCACGCTGCGCAAACGCGCGCTATCTTGCGATCTCTTGTTAAAAGGAAAAAAAAGATGTCCTAGCAGAAGATTATGGAAAGAACATTCGTCTGTCCCTGATCGCGAGCTAGGCCGAGTTCACGGAAAGATCCATTCCTCAATATCCTAAGGATTCCTTGACGCTTTCCTTTGTCATTCTTTTGCGACTGTCGCTTCTTGGGCATTTGTTGGACACACCTTGTGACTGCCCATCATTTGAAGACGTTATAAACTCCGTACAGCTCTACAATAGCTAAACAGAAACGTTTTGACCGCAGACAAGATCTCAGGCGCTACGCATCTCAGATACGACAAGCAACAAAAGCGCTGCTCCAATTTCTTAACGCCACCGGGCTCATCGACCATCCCTGATAATGAACAAGGAACACTTTCAACGTCGGCAGCACCGCAAAATTTTTTCTCTCTCCCCTTTACACCTTTTCTACCCTTCCCAGTGCAGGGTAGCCAATCGGTTAACAAGCAGGTTAACCTCCCTGCCTTTCCAATGTCACTTCTCTTCCTCCTCCAACTGTTCAAGCCGACTCCAAAGATCACGCCGATTCGAGAGCGCATTGCCGTACTCTACCATCGTTACTCCGCATAAGCGAGCGACAGTGTCAAGCGCCGCAGCAGCTTAAAATGGCGAGCAAGAGAGCCGAACACCTTCCAGGCATATTGCAGCCTCGTTCGAGCTGCACGACATGGCAGGACGGGCAAAAAGGCCATCACACTACCTGAAAGTGAACAAACGCGAGACAAAGCGCGCGTCAACACCTCGAGACCGGACCACGAAAATCACGAGATCGGTGCCTCGCATCCAATACAAACGCCGGCCGCCAGTGTCGCGTCATAAAAGTCGCAATGCGGCCGAGTGCACTGCACAGGCAGGCGTGCGCACTGCGCAGCGCAGTGCATCCAAAGACGGGCTGCGGAAAAGCCCAGCGCAAGTCGAAAGCGTGTAGCCCCGCGCGAGCCGACACTCGGGCGAAATGGGACCGACAGTACATGACCGAGTCTGAAAAGGTCTCGTAAGCAAGTGAACCGAGCGAGGAACAGAGCGGACGCATTTTCTTGACGTCCGTACACCGAGCAGAAACAGCTATAGCGTTCGAGGGCTGACCTCCGCGACTACGCAGTCCGGACTCCCATTCTTCGAGCTCGAAGCAGCTTGACGAAGCGAGAACAAGAAAACTTCAAGAAAATTTTCAAGAGGGAACGAAGCACACGCGACCGTTGGCACTGCGACCGTTCTCAAAGCCAACGAATGTTCGAGGGGGATGGGCAAGGAGAGACACGTGCCTCAACGTCCAGCATCGTCCGCCGCTCTGGAACTGCGTTGGGTTTCACAAGCGACAGCAAGACGAAGCAATGTCAAGTTACCGGCTTAAAAGAAAAGTTATTTCTTCTGAAAAGATGACGAAAAATTCCATTTACTGACAACGAGGTCCCACGGAGCGCGGATTGAATGCGTCCAAGGTGCCGCGCGCTCTCTCCCAAAAAAGTTTCCTTTGTGCGCTGTACAGCTAAAGGTTCCCGCAATGACGCCCGAAAAGACATGCACGCCCAAGAGATGACGGAAGCGTCCGACGTGAGTGCATTTCGTGATCGCGCTAGATGTACAACGGCAAGACCGCGGTACGTTGTGAAACCTGAGCTTGGCAGCCTGAAATTGCCCGTTGCTTCCCTTCCATCCCTCGCCACTTAGCTTCTTTCTTTTTTCTTTTTTTTTAAGTACTACATAAACTTCTAAAAAGCACGCGTGCGCGCGTGGATTGCGACGGAGACGGGCAGCATTTGTCTCGATATTGCAGCTATACTTACGCTCCTTCAGTGCACGAGGCTTCTCGGGGAACGACCCCTATTTTCTCGCAAAAAAAAAAGAAAAAGAGAAAGCACGTACACCTGTTTTTCGGGTCACGGGTTTTCGTCACCACCGGCACGCTCTCGAGATGAGCCTTGGCCTGACCTTTCTACTACAACACTGATATCCACTCTCCTTCCATTTTCTTTTCTTTTTTTCAAAGAAAGAAGCTACTCAATTACCAACTGCATTACGGTCTCCGGGGTCTCCTTTCCAGGGTATCTATACACATCATGACAGCGCTTTCGCTTTGCTGAAAAAAAAATCTTTTTCTTCTAGGTTTCTCTGTCAGCGTTCTCTCTTTTAAAAATCTCTTCTGTACAGCGCATCTTGTACCTATTATATTTTCTGAGCTTCGTATCGTCCTCCCTCGTTTTCTTCTTAAATAATAGTCGCAGTTTCGCCAGAAGGGAGAAGCAGTGAAGGTGATAGCAATGCATGATATGACACATGACGCAAGACTAGCAGCTTTAGGGGCAATCTGAACTGTAGTGAACGTGGGCTTATTAAGTAAGCATGCATGTGCGTAAAGTACCAAGTGGCAGTCAAGCGGCAGAAACAACGGCCCAGCAGGCCTGCGAGCTAAGTGATGTGGTTTTGATTTCTTCTGACACGCGCTATCCAGCGTGAAGTTTGCGCAATTTGCGCCGTCGAGAAACTTGGCCCAGCACCGCGGCATCAAGAGAGCGCGTTCCTTCCGGCACTCGCACATGCATTCGCGTGAGCGCTATGTGGCGAGTGTATTGCCGGCGTTGCGACGATATGCGAGGCACATGGAACGAAGCATGTGGTCAAGGAGCTGCTACGCAGCAGAAACATGTGGTAGAAACGCCGTCGCCGACCCACGCGATGTCGTCGGCTAGCCGGCGAGAGCACCGCGCCCTCTCCGGCGGAACTACCAGTAGGCACGGGTGGTCCCTTTCCGCTACCCCCACGGACGCTTAGCCGTGCTCGCGACATGGGCTGCAGAAATTAGCGTCCTTTCCTTAACCGAACCACCGAACCACAATCATGGCAGCTTGGGAATTCCAGCTTGCACTGTAACAAAGCCCGCGTCTGTAACAAGATCCATGTCTGCCGCGGCGACCCACGCGAACAACGCACTACTTGCAACGCATTGCTCGCTGTTGCAAGCAACGCGCTGATGGGACCGATGTTCACACCTGAACATCGGTCGCCTTGAGTCACTCGCCGGCCACCAGTCGCGAACGATGGCGCGACCTCTCTCGGTCGCCAGCATCAATGAGTCCTATAACGAATCTTCACCTAAGTAGCAAAGAATGCTTCACTTTGAAATACTGCGGCAAATTACGCTAAAAGGAACTGCAGTGCATACTAAACATCAGCCGGAAATTCTGTGCACCAGTATTGCTATCCAGCAGCAACCACCAGTAGCCGTTTAAAACACAACCAACGTTGGCCAAAACCGGCCTAGATTACACATTAGCTAATGCGAGTGAACATTAGGAAGCACTGGTATATCAGCTGGGGAGCGTCTCCTTAACCTGAAGTCCACACCACAACGGCTTCTAATGAAGCTTTCCATTATAAAATTATTTATGGGCCTAGAGCTTATGTTTCACATAATTGCAATTTGTAAGGCTTTTGTAATAATTTATTTGCTACTGTAATTATCGCAATTTTCGCCCTTAAAATGAAGTTTTCAAGGTTAAAACCTCAATTGCTTCCGAAACCCCGTCACTTCCTGGTAAATATATTGCATTAGCACGATGAAGACAACTGAAAGAATCTACCAGAGGCGCACTTCGGAAATGTGAACCTTCCAACCGTCCCGCCGCTTCCCTTTTTGATTTTTTTTTTTCTCATCACTTCGGTCGCAGGAAAGCTCAACTGCCTTTTGCAAGGTGAGTGGACTACATACGTTGTCGACGATCTCATTTTTGTTCCTTACCCGACCTTGGTTTATGTGATTAATATCGCAAGTTGGTCTCTCCTTTCCTCTTCTGCTCTCTAAATTATAAGACCGCAGCTCTCTGGACACTGCATACCGGCTGTCATTCCCAAAGCTTCACTTATTTTCCACCGCCTTTTGTGCCTTCAGTTCATTTTCCCACACTTAATACCTGTCAGACTGCTATCTCTAAATCAGCTTGGCCCTCCACCCATATTAAATTTCTCATCTGGTCTTCCTGTTGGTTCAAGCATCTTACAACGCTAACTCAACCCCTCCAACCCCCATATTGCCCCCGCCAAAGCCCGTTAGGTCAATGTGTCATTTCCATAATAAAGCCTTAAACCACTATCGCGGTCAGGCACCCCTCTCGCATACATTACCTTTTGTCCGCAACTTGAACTTCCTGCCACTTGTGGATTACAGGTTTCCGGAGAGGCACACGTGATCGGTTGCGCTGGTAGCGACCCTTTATGGCGCAGGGATTAACGAGAGACACACGAAGCTAATATTCCGACGATTTACACCATTCATCTTGCAGCCGATGTATATAGCAGTGGCAGTGAGAAAACCATCAACTCTATATGTACATTTTACAGTTTCTCTCCACGAGAACGCTGGCGTGACTGAAATATGCATATATACATATTGTAGTTGGGCAAAACGCCGCGGCACGTCGCCACTAGTTGTGCTGCCGCCTCCAAAAGCTCCGGCAACCCGTCATCAGTAAAAGCATAACAAAAAAAAAATGCCGCCCGCATCTTCCCACGGGGGAACTCGAGTAAGTGCGTCGCAGAGTGGTGGGGGTATCGCGTGAATGTTGCGTAATTGGGTATGGTTTGAGACGTCTGCGTTGCTTGCTGTTGTTGATGCCGACGACGGTGAGGGTGGGGTAACGTTGCCTTCAACGAGTGGTGGGACGCTGATGTTGGGTTGTGACCCACTACTGGTTGAAGGTACTGTTGTTTCCATCGCATCTACTCGAGTCAAGCAAAGCGTCAAGTCAAGCGAAAGCCAAGTAAAGACGCCCTTGACTGAATTCCGAACGCGCGCTCCGCCGCTTATATACACACCGCCCGCGTTCGAGGGAGAGGAGTACGGGGGAGAGGTCCGCACCCCCACTGCGCATGCTCGGCTTGCTGAACGCCCGGTGGGCCGGCACGAGACGAGCCGAGCATGCGCAGTTGGGGTGTGGACGGCGCCGCCGACGCCGAAGCGCGACATCGTGCGACTAAGAAATGCTCCGCATTTTAAAAAAAAAAGCCCGCGAACAAACTAAAGTGCTTTCGACCCAATCGACCCAATCGGACGACCAAACACGGGAAGCATGTGCGTTTCGCTCACCCTTCTGCTGTTGTACGCGGCGAGCTTTGCCACCGGGAGTTCCCCCGCCTGCTTCCGGTGAGGGCCGTTTCACGGAGGCCGTTTGGACGCCGCCGGACTCATCACGCCTCCGCCCGCAAGGGCTTGGTGCGCTGGCGGTGGCGCCTCCTCTTCCTCCCTTCTCCTCCTCGGCGTCGTCTTCCTCTTCATCGTCATCGTCGTTTTCGGGAGTCGATGGCCGATGGTAGGAGCCAAGCTTGTATCTGCGAACATGGAATGTAAAGTGCTAAGCTGCTTAAAGGGACCGACAACCAATTTTAAGGTACCTGTTTTCTTTATTCCAACGGAAAGCTTGCCGATCAGAGTGTCTCGTCACGTAATGACAACGGGTAAAACGCCGTAAAACATCTTTTATGAGAATTTTTTGCCTATGGAGTCTTAATACAAGATGTTGCAAACAGTGGCAGACAGCCGTCGGTTGTCTTCGCGCCAGGCTATGCCTCCACATGAGCGCAAGCGCGCTATGCCTGAAAGCCACTGAGCGCATGCGCCAAGGTTAAAAACAGGCTTTCGGCTGCCGCGAAGGCAGCGCCGCTTCTCGGCGTCGACTCCTTTTACTGCAGAGAAAGCAAATAGTAGGGCGGAGATGCGTTTTTTATGTGCCGACTGCAACTATATATGAGGCCGAGTTAGTCAGTCAGTCAGTCAACGAACTTTATTCGGCGGTATGAACAACAGAAGGCGACGTACGGCGATTCAAACACTCCAAATAGCAACACCAAGGCGTCTCCACCAGGCTACGCCACGTTTCAGTTGCTACAATTTTTCAGCTCAATTTAAAAATACAAATCCCGTTCAAATCGCTAAAATGGTGCTTCGAGTTCTTTCGAAATGCACGAGGATCCGTTCACACGTTCTGGCCAATTGTCGGTACCTTTAAGCACAGCAAGCGCAACTTGTCCGAAGACTAATAAACGGCAAATATCGGGCCAAAATTGGTGGCGCGAAGCACGAACAACGCACTGACAGAGCCTAACCATCGCCGGCGCGTCGAAAAGAACTCGTGTGTCAAGTGTTGTGAAAACACGCCGATCGTATCTACGTGCTTGCGCGCACGCGATACGGGGGTCGCATTTCGACGGAGGCGAAATACTATTAAGCCCGTGTACTGCATGTTCGACGTCAGCGCGCGTTACAGAACGGCAGGTGGTCCAAATTTCCGGAGGCCTCCACTGCAGCGTTTGCCTCTTTTCCACACCTTCATTCCCTCTCCTTTACGCTACAGAACGCTGAGCCGTGCTCCCCGCAGGGGCACGGCTCAACGAAATATATATAGAGAGAGAGAGAGAATATTTTATTGATGACTCCGGAGATGTTAGCCTGGTTAATGGCCTGGCTTGCTACTCCGAAAAATAGTCATTTCCTTAAATGAATCGCACTTCGTAGAGGCGTCCTATTCCACCTGATAAGGCATGCAACTGCAGGAGCGTTGTAGTGTCGTCGTTACGGGATTTATGTCATCTGGCAATAACAACTGGCATCGGTCAGCTTCTGCATCAGTAATTTTGTCATCTTCGTCGCCTTGCTACACCATGTCCATACGCACGCTAGCATCACACGTACGCGTGGACCCATTCGGCAATGATTTGAAGAAGCCGAAGCAGATGCTGAATAGCTAAGTACCTGCAAAGTGTTCCAAAGAAAAAAAAAACAATAGATTCCCCCCACTGCGCGGTATCTGTAAAAAAATGATCTCATTTCAATTGATGCTTACTTATTCGCTAGTTTGTTTGTTTTCGATGGTTCGCCTCGTTCGTTGTTGCTGTTGTTCCCTCCCCCAACTCGCAAAAGGCCTAGGGTTACGAGAACGCGTAAAAATGCATTAACGACCGAATATGCAACACACGAACGCTTCACCTGGCGACACGCCTAAAGTAAGAAAGCACTCAGAGGCTTTTCAATTTACGTCCGAATCGCAAACACCAGGGATCCGCTACAAACCTGAACGAACGATGAACCGCGGTCCCAACTAACGCAAGCAGCCTGTCCGAACGCATACGGCGGATGAACATCTCGCGAGTTCAAAGGACAGGAGGACACTTGAGACACTGCATGTATACTCTAGTTCCTTTCTTTTTCTTTTCCTTTTTTTTTTTGCATTCTTGTACCCCATGCGGCACGAAATTCGATATCCCGTACGACCGCTTTGTCATGAAAACCCGTGCGCGCGGTTCCATCGCACGGAATTACAGCAGTCTCTTCCTCTCAAGCAGCCAAATTCGTTGGTTTCCGGTGACGCGCAGGTTAAATCGGCGTGCGCGAAAACGCGCGTCGGAATTGAAAATGTAACACAACGCCGCGTCGATTCGGGACTTACAAGATATGCCTGCGTAGCCTTTCGGAGAAAGAAATAAACAAAAAAATAATAAACAAACGCGAATAAAGGACGACGCTAACAAAAATTACAAGCGACATCAACACGACACTCAAATACTTCCAGCGAAGCCGAGCAAGACGCATGCATACATACGTCAAAACCAAATCAGGATTTGTTGACTGCTGGAATGCGCCCTGTTCGAGGAACTCTGGAAGCCTGCCATATCTAACCGGCCGTAATAGGAAAACGTCAACTTTCCGCCCCCGCTAACAGCGGGGCAGCACACGAAGCGGCATGTGTATCTGCATGGGGGGGCCTTTATAAATGCACTGCCTGTACAAAAAAAACAAAAAAAAAAAGAAAGGAGCGGGGACTAATACGCGTTCTGAATGTAAATACGCGATTGTGAGATAGAATGCAGTGGAACGTTCGGCGCCCAAACTTCCTTCCGGAATTCAATCGCAGTGAAATTGGTTGCGGGGCCCTCGCTGAATTTATCAAACATTGCACGTGTACGCGTGCAAGAACACGGCGTCTGTTGACCTACATCGACCTACAGATGCTACACCGGAGTCCTCGAGCGAAAGCTATACGATTTCTGCATTCGCAATCACTTTTACCGGCAAAAACAACTTCCGCCAAAATGAAAGGCGGACGTTATCAGGCACAGCTATTCCTGGAAAAAGAAAAAGAAAGCCAAGAAAGGAAATGAGCTTAACCTCCGTTAACATTCCTGACACACGGCGCATGTAAACGTCATTCGCAGCAAACGACATTTATAACTAATGTCGCTGTGGTGTCGCGTTCCTGTTCTACACGATTACACAAGAGACATGTTTTTTACCCGCCGGATACTAGGATAACAAAATGTTGCAAATTATGCCTTTTATTTAAATATTTTCTCTTTATTGTTAGAAACACACTAGTAAACATTGGCAGGCTATGTGAAAGTACATCGCAATACAATACGGCAGCATTAATAGGCAAGAAGTCCGTTCAAGTATCCAAAGCAAGGTTGGCCCAAGGCCGCTTCGATTTCTTCCGCAGTCGGCGAATGTCGTCGACCGTGCCTGCGTTCCTGCCACAGTGGTTCGACGAAAGCGCCGAAACCAGCTGAAGCGGCTCAGGCAACATACGCGTGTTTGTAAACATGGACGACAGGAAGTGTTGGAGTAAACTCAGAGTCCGGGGATAATAACATAGTTGCACAGATTGCATCAACTACCGTGCTGTACGTCAGAAAGTTATCAAAGGGCCACAAGAACAACTAATATGAACCGTAACGTTGTGTACATGTTGCTTCTCCTTATCAGTTTTTCATTTCGTTGCGAAGCCCCTGTCGTCGAGATTACGCGTGTAACGACTGCACGAGTTAGGCGAACGCATTCAGTGGGCGAATGTCGTTAGGTGCGAATGTCATTCGCTATGCACGTGTAGCAGCAACAAAAATGACATTAACACATAACCGCATTCGCCGCGAATGTCATTAGACGTACCGTGTGACAGGGGTATTACTAACACAGGCGACACGTCACAATGACACAAGAAACCTGATACGCGAAGCAGCTACACCGAAATGTCAAGTGTAAAACCTGACAAAGTTGCCCTCTCTAAACGTCCCCATAGGCGCGCGGGAAGGGAGAGGGGAGAGGAGGAAAGGGGTGATTTCTGCATTCGCCACTCCCAATAATCTAAAAAGGGCACCAAGTCTTCCTCACACATCTACAAACCAACCTGCCGTCCTAGCTTAGGGGTTATAGGGCGTTGCCTTCCTAAGGCGGAGGTCGCGAAATCGAATCCCGGCCCCGGCGGCCACATTTCGATGAGGGAGAAATGAACAAAAAAAAAGAAAAGAGAGATCAGTGTACTTAGGTTCAGGTGCACTGAAGAACCCCGGGTAAAAGGACAGAAACCTGAGCGAGTTGGTAAGGGTTCACTATCCAAATAAAAGGCGTGAAAGCACGCACGCAAGAGTAGAGAACACTCAGCCAGTCGGCTTTCGTGTTGTCTATACTCTTCTTCTCTTGTATCCGTGTTTGCAAGCTTTCTCAGAGCAGAATGAGCCACAAGTAGTCATGACTGATATGGAGCCCCTCCGCTATACGGAGTGCCTCATAATCAGATTGTTGTTGTGGCGCATTAAACCGCGGGAATTATTATTACATTACAACATTTACATTGCACTGAGTTCTGACCGTAAGGGCGTCAGTGGGAGGAGGTAGGAAACAAAAGGGAAAAAAAAAGGAGGGGGGGGGCGCTGCCACGAAACATTGCTTCCTTTAATGGACAACCCTGCGCAAGCCTATATGAACACAGAAACACTGGTATCCCATTCGTTTTCTAAATATTCGTGCCAGTCGAAAGTCAAAGGATGAGGAGTTAGTATGTTGACTTAGCCGGTACGCGTAGTCCAGTGCAAAGTAGTACGCGAAAGCCGACGCGTAAAACATTGTCAAGTCGTCTTTCGTCTCTCGATAGCCCGAACTCGCTTCCTTCGCGGTCAAAAAAAAAAAAAAACAGCGAAGCGTGGCTACGCATCGTTACGGAGGAGCAGTATCTGGCCTTTTCAACTGTTCTTGCTTTCTTTCTTCCCGTAACAGTTCCTCGTGTGTCTGTCACAATATGGACAACGGCACCTTACACACGCACGCTGTTCCATCTCTATGCACTCTGTTCGCTCTTTCTTAAAGTATGAATTACAAGCTGGCCAACAACGTCATTTCTTGTTTCATCAATTACGCCGACCACTCGCAACAGACCTGTAAGAGTTCTAGCAAGACTACACTGCGGAGAAACCACTGACGAATAATAATTGTGATTTGGTTAAGAAAAGGACGCTGTTTTATACAGCCTTTACCGGGAGCACGGCTCAGTGTCTGAGGAGGTAGGGGGAAAGGGAACGAAAGAGTGGAGACACGGGGAACGCCGTAGTGGAGGTATCCCGAAAATTCGACCATCTAGGGACCTGTAAACGGACACTAAAGTGAAACAGCAAATCAGTTTATACTGACAGACTGTTTCTTTGAGAACTCCATGGGCGTTGATTTCATCATGGAGTCAACAATAAAAGAGAAAATAAAAGTCAAAGTTTCAGTCTTTCACATTTCGCGCCGAAACTCCTGCGCGTCAATGGAAGCACGACTTCACCGAATTCAAAGTATTCTTTAGTATTTTATCTACACTGGCTTAGCGGAACTTCACGAACCTTCCTACAATACCTGTCTGGCCACCTACAGACACGATGCGAATCAATTTTACCAGAGAATAATTACGTGCACCCTAGAAAGCACCTTTAAAATATATGACTCGAGGAGTCGGTGCGGGAACCTCAAGGCGGTGTTGTTACCTGTATTTTCAGTTAGCGCGCTCTCTCGCTAACCAAGCGCTTTGTCGCGTCGTAAGAGTGGTGCTTTTCGTATTGCGAAAGAGTGGTTTACACTCGTAGGAGAAAAAAAAATTAACACCATCTTCCCAAAGGGAACCCTGATGGGATGCGAAGCAGCAGCGTTGCGCACGGGTGGCGTCACGGGTTGAACGGCGCTAACGCGGGTGCTTCGCATCCCATCAGGGTTCCCTTTGGGAAGATGGTGTTAATTTTTTTGCGCGTGAACCGACCAGTCGGTGGTGTAGCGAGCGGCGGTCGCGGTAGCGGAGCGAGCGGCGGTAGCGGCAGGTGTTGCGGGCGAACGGACGAGGCGGCAGCTGCGGGCGCTGCAGCGAGCGCGCGGCAGGCGAGGGAGAGAGTGACGTCAGCGCGCACTGCGAGGGGAGCGTGACGTCAATGCGCAGCTGCGGCGTGACCTACTTGGCACCGCTCCAACACCTGCGGCGAGGGGAGCGCGTTGCGGCGCGTTCGTACGGAGGGACAGCGTTACACAGGCTAGTCAAAGAGCTGATTCGCATCTAAATCATTTTGGCCTTAAATGTCCCTTTAACGTGCACCGATATCGTACAGTGGACGGGTGCCTAGAAGTTCGCCTCCACTGAAGTGTGACCGCCGCTGCGGGGATCGAAACCGCGTCAGGGCACCCGATCCACGTCCTCCGCTCAGCAGCCGACCACCTGTTTAGTAAGAGCGTGGGTGGCTACCGCCATCTCGGGGAGCCTTAAGAAACTAGACCTTCTCGCGATGGAACAAACTGCAGTGGAAAGTGGGATGCAAGTGTGACGCAAGTGTGAGCAAGCGTGATGTAACAAACTACACTCACCATGGCGGCAAAAGAAAAGGAAATAAATAAAAATAAATAAACGCCTAATACCTGATCCGCAGAATATATTGCCTGAACATATGTGGCGTGTGTATGCGCGTGGTTCTGTAGGTCTCTTCCATCAGCACACAGTAAAAGTTGCAAAGCGTGATGCGAATCAATTCTACGCCGGCGCGGCGACAGGGCGTCAGCGCATTTTGATCAAAGCTGGCAAATTCGGCAGCGCGTAAGTTCTACATACGTTTCCGATATCGCATAAACAAGACGCGGCGCCGCCTGTGGCGAAAGACGGTAACGTGCAACCGACCACTAAAATTTTTTAACGTGGAAGCGTTTCTTGGCTAGGTTGGCGATAGCGCGCGCACAGCTGCCGTCCGCAAAATCCGAGCCCGGAAAGCACGCGACCTCTCCCACCAACCTCTCCCACCAGAAGTGATGCTGGCGCCAACACTCGCCGCAGCGACAGTCGGCGCGCGCTCCGCTCCGCTGCAGCTACCTGCAGCGGCGTGCGGCCGCGTCGCCGCTTTTCTTCGCTGGGTTGGCGCAAGCAAGCGCCCAGCTGCGAAAGCGTTTCTTGGCTAGGTTGGCAATAGCGTGCGCCCAGCTGCCGTCCGCAAAAAGCGCCCGCAATAGCCGTGCCCGGAAAGCACGTGACCTGTCCCGCCGGACACCTACTGAGGCCATCACGACGTGTAGATGTACGTGCATCGATTTCACATTCACCAACGACCCATACATACATTGTGCGAGATGTGTTGTATGTCCCCACCAACTACTCAGATCACAAGGCCATGGTAGTGTCCATGTACCCCGGCACAAGCACGCCGTCATCTACATATACTGCCTGGACGAAGAAATAGAAGACATGTGAAGTGTCGACACCACTTTGATGGCATCAAATAATGTAAATAAATACAATCTGCCTCCCACATTGCCTCATTATAACACAACTCGGCAACACCAGTTTGAGCACCCCTCCGCAACAACATTCTAGCCAAAAGAAACGCTTTCGCGTTCTCATCTCATAAGAATATGCTTAGAGATTGCCGAACTTTCATATCACGCTAGTCATGAAAAAAAAGTAAAATAACAACATAAATAAACTTTCCCATATGGGAAAGTATCCTCTGTGGGTTATTCTGAACGGATTGATATTGATTCCTCGGGTTTTACGTCCCAGAACCACGATATGATTATGAGAGACGCCATAGTGAAGGGCCTCGGAAATTTCAACCACCTGGGGTTCTTCAACGTGCACTAACGCCGCACAGTAGACGGGCCTCAACACTTCGCCTCCATTGAAATGCAGCCGCCGCGGCCGGGATTCGATTCCGCGACCCTGCACCAACAATTAATAAAATCATAAGAACAATTAAGCTTCGTGGGTCGCCACAGTTTGATATTTTTCCAAGCAATGCATTTATTATGAGGACCTGTGTTAGCATAGACTGTACGAGCTGACTTTTCTACTTGTGGCAACGGCAAACAAGTAATAAATAAAGCTCATGAAACCGTCACATTCATTCTTAAAACAGCTTATGTCCGCTCTAAAAAAATGTCTTCCCAACAATGCATCTGTGCTTGCTATGAAGCCGACCTTAACGTGATCGATGTTTAGCTTGGTCTTTGTAAGCTGGCTTTCGCACGCAGTATGTTGCAGTGAAGCCTACTCGTAATAAAATGGTCCTCCGAGTACGTCGCGAAAGGGAGAATGCGGCGCTGCAGTTGGGCCTGGCGAGCAAACATAGGTTAACGTGCACCTCGATGGCGGTGACATCGTCGATATCCCATGGTAGGCCCTGCACAGAGGCTTTAAGCGTTGACTGGCACGTTTACAACCAGGTATTTTATACCAAACTGGCCTCCGTCATGTCCCCTTCGGTGGTCATCCCCTCAAAAGAGTGGAATGGCTCACATTGTTGTTTTTTTTTTTTTAGAGCATTCTTATGGGAAGGGATGGGGCGGGAGGGGGTGTCGTAGTCGTAGTTTAGCGGCGGTGAACTGAAAGTGAGATGCAGACCACGTGTCTGCAGAACAGGACGAGCACCATCTGTTGTGTTTTGACGACCTTTAGTTCTGACTCGCGGTTTGGGTTACAACCGGCGTTCGATGGCCTGATGTTAGTTGAGGACCTGGTGTTAGTTGTCCGCGCTTTCACGGGGTTTTTTCTGTTAACTTGTACACGTCAGTCTCTACTGTTTCCCGTTAATTCACTGCTTAGCTGTGTGACAATGACTGCCGTCATCTGACCTTGACCATTCTAGGCGCTTAATTTCCACCGACAAGGTCAGGTCAGGACTGCTACCTCGCGACCCACTGTTGCCAAACCGGGCGAGTGTACGTGGATAATCATAAACGGTTAAGAGGTGCTGCTGGGCCGCGTTGTGGACGTATTTTCCTTTCTCCTTTGTATACTTGTACACGTGGCACGTGAGGGAGCGTGTACTTTGGAGTTGGCGCCGGAGATAAGGGCGAAACATCGTAAGCCTCAGCGAGCTCCTAGACTCACGAGCAAAACAACGTGAGGCTGAGGAATATACAAGCGGCGCGAAAATAGCCAGGATTGTAGCCATTACAGCCCGAAAACTTTCGACAGCGATAACAAAACAGAAGCTCACCCACGCAAAAAAAAAAAGACAAAAAACACAAGAGAAGCGAAAACTGCACAATGCGTGAAATTGCCAACATCACAATATCGAAGGGAAGAGAGAAAAAAGAAGAATAAAACAACCGTAGGGGAGCACTGTATATGTATCTAAATATAGTATACCATCGGCATTCTTTATTTCGTAAATAAGTTTGAAGAAAAGCAACTACGCTGTCGGATTCAAGGCTCTGGTCGCTCGCAAATATTTCCTTCGTGGCTGCGTGTAACTCCACTTCGCTACAACGCGCATGCAAAAAAAAAAAGAAAGGACAGAGAGATAGATAGGAAAAGGAAGAAAACAAATACCCCCGCGCACTCGATTCGCGAGGGGAAAATTCGTAACTAGATTTCCAAAGCCGATTTCTCGATTCTGCGGCGGAACGAAAAACAGCAAAATTCTTCCCCTTTCAATCAGCAGCTGACGGCGCGCCTGCATTCGTGTCATTTGATATGCAAGCGTACATGTAGCGATGAAATTAGGCCTCGCATGAGGATAAAGCAAAGCCTGCGAAGCGCTGTTCGCCCTCCTTAGAAGAGCCGACGTTGTGGATCGTTGAAAGCAGGAAATGGGAGAACGGACAAGGAAAAAAAAAACCACGCAGGTTAGTGAATCGGTATGATTTCTGCGTGGGAATCCCCTCATCGCGTTGAAACAGCGAAAAAAAAAAGAAAGAAAAAGAACGCCAGGGCGGCCAGGTTCAGAGAGTATGCATCGCCTACGCAGGGTGTTAACGACTGCACAACCTCGTTTTATGTTGTTACATTCTTTACGACGAGGCTAAATCGAAGTTACATTATTCACCTTAACCTATGCATTCCTCTCAGCGACCTTCAGGATTTTCTATGGTTTAAGTTATTGTTATCAACGTATCTGCTGATGTCCGTGTGCACACGGGCATATCCTGTAAGTTCTCCTGGAACACGTCAACCTACTGCACAGCTCTCAGAGTAAAATTACAACACAACACGTATACTCGAGACATTTTATTTATTTATTTATTTATTTATTTATTTATTTATTTATTTATTTATTTATTTATTTACGTCATCTTTAGAACCTCATCCACGTACCACGCCTTCACGAAAACACGCCACTGCCACCCCCCCCCCCCCTGCCGCCCCAACTCTCGACTTCCTTTGCCAAACAAACTTCTTTTAGGTCTTCCTTTTTTCGCTAGAATTATAGATGAGTCAAACATTAGACACGCTCACCAACTTAACTCCCCTGAACAACTTCAAACTCACGTTCTCAAAGTTGCCTAGTCAACACTGCTCTTTTGCACAATTTTGTTGTGCAAAAGAGCAGTGTGCGATGCACTCACTCACTCACTCACTCACTCACTCACTCACTCACTCACTCACTCACTCACTCACTCACTCACTCACTCACTCACTCACTCTCACTCACTCTCACTCACTGAATTCGTACGTTCATTCCACGGTCTTTCCTCTGTTCTCTCATCTTCCTTTCCACAGCGCTGAAGGTAATCTCTTAAGCCTGCATGGCCTGTTTACAAACATACTGGCGCCGTCTACTAAAGAGAAAACTAATCGATACATCGGAATCCTTACTGTCTGACGTACTAGCTGCTTACTAGAAAACCACTCTCGATGGTTCTTTCGTCTCCATGAACAGTGAAACAAGAGAAAGAAAAAATTCCTTAATTAAACCGTATCATAAATAGACTACAGGAAAACCAGGTTGCAATTCCTGCTGCTTATGTTCGTAATTACCAGACAGCCACACGCAGACATCGTCCGCGTACGATGTCACCGGGTGCCGCCGCATTTTAACGATCTAGCCGAGTGGTAAAATATCATGGGGAGGTCAAAATAAACCTATAGTCGTCTGCAACGGCGTCCTTCATAATTGAATCGTGGCAATGGAGCGTGAAACCGCATAATTTAGTTTTAATCCGCATATGGCATCGCGACGTAGAGAAGAAACCCGTATTATAATATTATTTTTTTCTGATTAGTGGCATCCACACAGCGCGTGGCACTGAATGTTTGTCGGAATTTATCGCCACAGGTGTAAACTATGTGTGTGTTCATTTGCAATGTTATCATGAACGAGGAAGCTGTGCAGCAGCACAGAGCGCCCACATAAAACAAGGCGACGCAAGCGTACTGCGGAAGTATCGCGAGGTCACGCGATTCAAGGTTGGTATACTGATCAAAGAAGTGCACTGATTGCAGAATGTAATTAATTTGCACAATGTACAACGCAGAGCGCATACAAATCATTCTACAAAGCACACGCGATGCATGTCTGAGCATTGCCGCCGGCGTCTTCTCGATAATGAACTCGGCCAATGAACCCTCCCCTCCGCCATCCCTCGAGCAATGCTCACCCTGCGATTCGGCAGATTGGCTTTTCCTCACTAGCGCTCCATACGAGGCAGAGCACGCTTTACAGGGGCATCGGTGTGCGAAATGTTTTTTTGCGCAGACTGCTTGGTTCGCACGTGCGAGCGCCGTAATGACGTCTCGGGCAGACCAGAGGCCCTTCGGTTGCCCGCCGGCCATTTCCATCCAACGTACACAAAACGAAATACGGGACCCGGACACGAAAGCGGAACCAAAATGTACCGCAATCACGTCATGACGCACACCGAAGCATCCTCGGCCGCACGCAATTAGAAGACTCGCTTTGCCTGCGCAATACGTCGCAGTTCTTCTTACAGTTAAAAAGTACAGGGGTTTTACGTGCCAAAGCCACAATACGATCACGGGGCCTGCCGTGTTGGAGGGCTCCGGAAGTTTCAACCACCTGGCCTTCTTTAACGTGTACTGAAAACGGACAGTACACGGGCCTCTGGCATTTCCGTCTCCATTGAAAATGCGACCGCCGTGACAGGGATCGAACCAGCGTCTTTTCTCGCTTGCAGTTCAAGCGGGCGAGATGAGAAAGAAAGAAAGAAAGAAAGAAAGAAAGAAAGAAAGAAAGAAAGAAAGAAAGAAAGAAAGAAAGAAAGAAAGAAAGAAAGAAAGAAAGAAAGAAAGAAAGAAAGAAAGAAAGAAAGAAAGAAAGAAAGAAAGAAAGAAAGTCCCACCGTATCACCGCGTAGAGGGTGCCCAGTATTCTGGGACATTACATATTAGACTTACGGAAGTGACCCAATCGCGCAAAACATTTTCAACCACAGCCATTAGGTGACTGCCAGGCAAGGAGGCCACACGCCGATAATCCCAGCAGGCGATTCCACGTGGCTCGCATTATATTGTCTGCAGGATCGATCCAATTAGCTGTCACACTTTCCGTAAATACCGGGGCGCCGACCGTAAATTGGGGCCGTAATGCCAATAGTCTAACACTGAGCGGCACTTTACTTGTGCACGAAATGGCAAGCGCATCAAACATAAAAATTTGGAAAGCTAGGGATACAACCGTTTTTCTTGTCAAAATAACTGCACACTTGATCGCACTTGTCTGGTGCACTGAAGACGTTCAGGTACCGTCTGTTGCGCCGGCGCGTCTGTAAAGGTTGTTCACGTGGAGATACAGTTCCGCTGATTCGAGGACATCGGTGGGGATGGCCGCAGAGGCTTATTGAAAACAGGTAGCGCGGCGGCACCAGGCGGATATATTTCGGCCGAGCTGACCCAACAATTTGCAGTGACACTACAGAAAAAGAATAACCTACGCATTAAAACAAAGGAAGTGCAGTTTGGCCACGCCTATTCCATCTACTACCGTAAAACAGTGCAGGCAACATCTATATAGTGATGTGAAGGTGCAGAAACACCAAGAGGAGGCGAATTAACTGTGTATTGGGGAAGGCACAGATTGATGGATTTCTGGGGTTTTACGTCCCAAAACCAGCTGCGATTATGAGAGACGCCGTAGTGGAGTTCTCCGGACATTTCGACCACCTGGGGTTCCTTAACGCGCACTGACATCGCACAGCACACGGGCCTCAACATTTCGCCCCCATCGAAATGCAGCCGCCGCAGCGGGGATTCGATCCCGCGACCCTCGGATCAGCAGCCGAGTACCGTAGCCACTAGACCACCGTGGCGAGGCATAGCAAATAATTATCTGACATAATGACTATTTGAGGGCCATTCCCGCAGTACGCCACGCTCACATTATCAAAAGCGCGAAGGTAAATAAATAATAATAATAATAATAATAATAATAATAATAATAATAATAATAATAATAATAATAATAATAATAATAATAATAATAATAAAACGGCGGAAGGGACAAAAAGCACAAAACAGCGCCAGTCCTTTCCTGAACCCATCCGTCCTTCCTATTCTTTGTTTTCTTTTTTTTTTTTTTTGTCTAGTGGCTTTTTCTTTCTTTCGCAGCTGCTAGTATGAATGCTCAACAACTCGCCTACTCTACATTTCTATTTTAATATAGTGTTCCGCATGTCTAGAACATATTTTTCCGGGGCCTTCCACAGCGGCGTCTCTCGTAGTCATATCATGGTTTTCGCATATAAACACCCCAGAAACTAAATCAATCTAGAACAAATTATGCCTCTAGTGAGACTGTTAAAATTTAAACTGCAGCCCCCGTCTTCCATGCACCAGTTCGGTGTGGGACGGGGGACACCGTTGCTTCGCCCCGTAACTGACGCCTTTGCTCCCGCGCCCTTGCGGTTCCTGCAAACTGCGAATGGTGAAGCAGGCACGGCTTAAAGGCAGAAGAGAGTTGCCACTATAAGTTTGTCAGCAGAAGGTCTTGCGAACGCACGTCACTGCACTGCTATTTCGTCATGTATGCGTGTGATGTAAATGAAATTATTATTATTATTATTATTATTATTATTATTATTATATTATTATTATTATTATTATTATTATTATTATTATTATTTGAAACGTGGGCAACGGCCGGCAACGTGGTAGGCATGTCAGCTCCCAACATTCCAAAGACACCAAGCGTGCAGTTAGTCCCCGCCAAAATATGCCCGCTGCTGCGGCCGTATTATAAGAACGACCGCCCTTGGTAATATCGCCAAAGTGTTGCCTTTTGTGCGCGTTGATTGGCTGGTTGGGGAATGGCGAGCAAGCAGTTGCCCCTTCGTCGGACACGCGATATTCTACGTCAGGCAAGGCGACACTGTAGCCTTTGCCAATCACCTCAGATTACCGCCCTTGCAGCTAGCACAGCGTCGCTTCTGGATCGGTGCCGCCATCTGCTGAAGGGAAACAATACCACTGCGCAAATTTAAAATTCGCAGCACGTTCACAACGGAAGCCGCAGTTAGCACGACGCAACTCGCGGAGCTGACAGCCACGTGGACTCTATTTAGTACATTACGGGTTTTCTTTATCGAGGCGAAAATGCCAGAGGCCCGTGTACTGTGCGTTGTCAGTGCACGTTAAAGAACCCCAGGTGGTCTAAATTTCCGGAGCCCTCCACTACGGCCTTTCTCTCCTCTATCTCTTTCACTCCCTTTCCCCCACCCCCACGGACGCTTAGCCGTGCTCCCTACATGGGCTGCAGAAATTAGCGTCCTTTCCTAACCGAACCACAATCATCATCATCGTCGTCGTCGTCCTTTCCTAACAGAACCACAATCATCATCATCATCATCATCATCCGCGACTTCTGACGTTCTGCCAGAAAGCCGACAGACCTGACCGTGGAGTTCGCACGTTGACTTACGACAGTGTACCCCGATCGATACAGTTACGGTTCTAAAATTCAAGGGGGTTTAAATGAGCAATTGACAAAAACGGCGCAAGCCGACGCCCCGAAGGCACACGTGCTGCCGCGGCGTTCCGGCTGCGTACGATGCATTAAACCATACCTTCCTGCATACTTTCTGTATAGATAGGCTATAATTAGATAATCAGGACAGTGAAATGCGACCTTTTCCTTTTGTTCGTTTTTTTTTTTTTGCGTATTTAAGCTAGGAAGCTAGTTGCGAGACCGACGATTTTTTTTGTCGTGTTTTTCTTTTCCTTTCAGATTATGAAGTGCGAAAGAAAAAGAATAAATGGCACACGAGGCAAAACAGAAGCCTCTTGGCCTGTCCGCCACCTACGCAAACAAAACGAAACAAAATAAAGTTCGGAAAAGCGTGGGCGCGGGATTTCGGCGACGATGGAGCTAGCTTCATACGCCACGGAGCCATATATATATATATATATATATATATATATATATATATATATATATATATATATATATATATATATATATATATATATATATATATATACGACACGATGTGACAGTTCCCATATCAAGAAACGCAGAAGCTCCGGCCGGGTACGGGAACAGGTACATCCGGGCTCACGGAAATCATTTCGCTTTTATGTTTTTCTACCCCTCCGTTATTTGAGCGCCTCGACGGCAAGCCAGCAGCGATATGCACGTAGCTAGAGTTCCGTGGGAGAAGAAGGGCGCTCAGCAAAGCACGCTTTCCCGACGGCAGATGTATCTGCGCCATATGAAACGACCACGCAAAACGATCTGGTAATTGCGCGTCTCGTCACTTCGAGAGAACGACACCCGCGAGACCAAAGGGAAAGGGACGATGCGTGTACAGGATCGCACGAAATGTCGCGGCGGCTAACTTACGTCCTCGAGGGACAGCTTGCGCTGACACGAACACTGCTCCTTCCACTACGCCAACGCGAAGACGCCCGTACACCACGGTTCGCATGACCATCGAGACGGTCTTAGTTGTGTGAGACAGTTATGGCACAAAGTTCGGCCATTACGTGGAGATGGACAGCTGAGAAGAACGCAGCGTACGTGTGCTATAGCGGGACTGCCGCTATATATATAACATCCAAATTGCAACTATATATAACATCCAAACAACCACAGTAGTTTATGAAACGATGGACGCTTGTGGCGATAAAAAAACTAAAGCCAGTTGCACGCCTGTGAAATCTGTCCCAACAACGAAGCTGGGGCAAGGGTGCTATAACTGTCATGTAGGACTACCATTATTACCATGATGCAGCAGTGGGCTGAGGGCAAGAGCGTGGGCAGTGAATTAAGGGCAAGAGCGGGTCGGTCCACATTTCCCCTCCGCGTGACGGCGGACATTGGAGACATCGAGGGCGGCGGACACGGCGGGCACCTAAACAGCTCCACTATTAAAAAGCAACTGATCAGGGAATGCCGGTATAGCGACATCGTCTGTTCAATTGCTTTTATTGCGATAGCAATTACACGGGCAGTCTCGACGAGTTTTTGCCGTCGCCATCATGTCACGTGTAAGGTACAAATTGATAACGAGCCCCCGCGCACCGAACGTTCTACACGCGGGTAAAAGCACGCCAGTGGGGGCGACGAACACGGCTGAAGCAGAGATCAAACGAGCCCGGCCCATCTCCGTCGCTCGGAAGGCGCATGCGATAACATCACCCCGATCAGGACGCCTGCCCTCGAAGCAGAGAAGAAACGCCCCGCCCGTGTTAACGAGCATGAAAAGACGCGAGCGAAGAAGGAGGAGGAGGAGGAAAAGGGGGCACGGGGTGGGGTGTCGCTCGAGCAGCAACAGGGCTTTGCGCGGTCGCCGTCGCTGGCGCACGGGCTATCTCGGCACCCATCAGCGGGCGGCTCGTAAACGTGCTGCGTTCTCAACGCGAAGAGGCTGCGAAAAGTGTCCCTGGAGCAGCCGTATTCTCTTACACCAGCGTTTTGTAAAGCTACCTGAGATCGTATCCAAAAGAGTTTGCTTGATAGATTGATTTGTGGGGTTTAACGTCCCAAAACCGGCTCTGATTATGAAAGACGCCGTAGTGGAGGTCTCTGGAAATTTCGACCACCTGGCGTTCTTTAACGTGCACTGACATCGCACAGCACACGGGCCTCAGCATTTCGCCTCTATCGAAATGCAGCCGCCACGGCCGGGATTCGATCCCGCGACCTTCGGACCTGCAGCCGAGTGCCATAACCATTAGACCACCGTGGCGGGGCAAAAGAGTTTGCTGCCAGCCTTACTTCCGTATAACATTACAATTTCTTGCTATTGCATTCACTGCTTTGCACATTCGGTGAAACTGATTTTTTTTCACCACTACATGTCTAGAACCAGGGACACCTTAAACGAAAGAGCAGGTGGAGGGGGGGGGGGCAGGGGGGTTGCCCCCTAACATTTTTGCAGAGGGAGCGGGGCCCCTCACTTTCCTACCATTTATGTTAAAATCAAATCTTTGAAAAGGACTTATTTCTTTTCTTTTTCTTTTGTTTCATTTCCTTTTTTACTCTTCTTGCCAATTAGTTACTTGTTTATTGATGTATTTCATTTATTTTACCAACAATTTAGTCAATGAACAGATAGCTAAAAACAATGTACATTCTGACGAAGACAAGTCCACTTGTTGAAACGTTGGCTCCTGCGACACTCCCTGTTCTACATCGTTTTTAGTGACCTGTTCATTAATTCATGCCTCCAACTTCCCCTGAGCTTCTCTTCTAGTTTGAATTTCAACAATTTAGTCACATACATATGCCAATTAATAGATGATTCGGCGCAGTCTGCAGATATGCTCAAAGTGATGGACCACATTGTCAGGTACCTGCAACTCCTGTTTTCTGTGCCTGTGCCAGATGCTTCAGGGGAGTGATCTTTCAGTGCTCTCAGGCAAATGAAAACATTTTTGTGCCATCAAATGATGCAGAGGAGGCTGACATACCTTCTCCTCCTCCACATGCGCCGATACTACCAATACTGCAGTGCGTGACCCCATGAGCAAAGCAATCCCACAACGCAATCCAACAAATATCTTCTTTTCAGTATTAATAATATTTATAGACACATTTTTTGAAACACCCCATATATTTTTATTGGCTGAGCCAGCGTATGCGACGTCGGATAGTTAGACGGCACTAGGAGCGACACGGTGCCAGTTTAAGGATACACGAAGTGATCTGACATTAGCCCATGCACAAGCGATGGTCATGCTCAGGAGCTAACCCACGAAAATAAGAAAACAGGCAGTCTTAGCACCAAACACACCCAGAAATAATCTTCAAAACAATACATCTTTCTAAAAGAAGACAAAATTGGTTATATACAGAATGCCTTACGAGACTGCATGTCCAAAGCCATGTTCCACCTCCACCTTTGATCAAATCAACCATCATACTGCCTTCCCTGGCTGCTTTTTCATGGGGAATGTCTAATATGGCTTTCCTAATCTCATCATCTGTTACACATGGAACTCCTGCAACCTGTTCTGTGGTTTCACTTCATTCACTCAGCAATGAATGACTTTTCTTTAAATGTAAGGAAACGCATAAACAAAACAATAGAACGCACCTAGTAAAATATAAATTGGGTAACGTCATTAGAAAGTTCAGTGACACGTGCAAGGGGCAGGAAACTTCTACTCTGCAGGGATAATAAAAAGCAACGCATGAAAACTAATTCACTGTACAAGTGATGCCTCCCACGTGCGAGGTATCTGGCAAGGAAGCAGTAGTGCCTACAGTCAGAAATATCTAGGAGGGCTTGCACAGAAAGTTTTGCTTTAGAATATTAACATAAAAATACCATTTAGAAATTTAGTTCATTTAATTAAATAGCTTCTGTCTTGTTTCTTCATACCAGCAATATAAGTAGATACTAACTCACATTCACACACAATCATCAACACTCACTCGTATCCGGTATCAATTCATTTCCGACTTACAGGTACTTACATATTCACATTCACTTACCGTGTTTACTCAAATATAATGCGCACTTATTTTTTCAATAAAGTAAGCACAAAAATTCCCAGTGCATCAGAATAGAGTGCAAACAAAACCGAAACCATGTTCACGGCGTGAAGCCTTCTATCTTAGGGTTCAAGTACAGTGTCAGTGCCATCGCAAAACGGCAGCATACGTGGCAGCAGAGCACAATGGTTGTGAGTTCACACTGGTTGATTTCCTGCCCTACTGCAACCGGTTTGCACAGTATTTCTTCCAAAATAAGGGAAAGTGGTAGCGCACCACTTTTACCATGAAGGCCATGTCAAAGGAAACTTACTTTCTTCACTGAAGATAGCTGTGTCGGTTAATTATTGCATACCCGAGGCCTGGCGCCATGAGTAATGCCAGTGTCACAAGTTCACTTTTCATCGCAATCAATGATGGTCACAGCTATACAGTCCAAACTGATTTGGATCGGGTTTGTTGCTGACATATGCCAAATCACAAGCTGGGACACATATCACGATGCACAGATCGCGTTTAAGTGCCTGTGTAACACCGGTATAAGGTAAACAAACTCCATTATCCAACTATATGTCGACAGGCAAAAGTTTCTACAGTCGAAAATGGGGAACAGCCGGACCTTTGAGAGAAGCTTGCAGGCTTTCTTTAGCAACTGCTTGTAGGCTGAGCTAGCCACTGTGATTAACGACTGTTGACATAACAAATTTCTTATTCTGTAAGGGCAAGCAGTACCTGTCTCTTTCTGCTGATCACCAACACAGTGCCATACCAAAATTTTATCTTAATACAATACATTCAGGTAAATTTTTGTTTTGAACCCATGAAAAATTGGGTGCACATTAGATTCGAGTAACTACGGTCGACTCACTGACAGTCATTCCCACTACTGCTCACATCCACTCAAACTCACTGTCTCTCGCACTGATTCATGCTCACATACACTACAAGCTTCTGTTCATCTTCAGGTCGAGTCGTATCCACATACCAATACACACATGTGCTCACACCCACTGTCACTCAATATCACCGTGTCCAAAGCCAGCGAAACGAGTGCGGGGCAAATGTGAATCCGCGCACATGTAAGTATGTGCAGAATGTGTGAAAAAAAAAAGTGCAACAAGATAATCAAATTGTTCTCGGTGAACATCCCTTTTTTTTTCTTTGTCACAAACAAGTGTAGTTGTAACAGGTTGAGAGCTCCTTGCACTGGCAGCTCAGGCCATAGGCTATGCAATCACAAAGGGTCCTAGCTTTCCTCGATTCTAACAGGAATCGCAATATTCAAGTGTATGTGCTTTTTTTTTTTTTTGCATAAGTCCGAAAGAAGAACGAGTAAAAGCCTCACTTTCGAAAACAACGGAGCAACGCTGCTCCTTCCACTCACTGGTACAGGTTTTGGGGTTGCAAAGGAGAGTCAACGCAGCTACCTTCCGCGCGTAAGAAACTAGGAAACGTGCAAGTATACGAAACTTCGAATATGAATAGAACATTTTTCTTATTTAAGGCATGATCGATTCAAAAAATGCATATTCAGATGTTCCAAAACATCAAAACATGTGGACATTCCAGGCAACAGCAACCAATATACAGACGATTTGTGCTAAGTATCATTTTCTCAGTGGAACATCATTAATACTAGGCTTGTTTGGATATTTCAACGAATATTAGAGTACTGTTCTAATTCTCTTTGACACAAATTTAATTTCCAAAATTTCTAAGTATTGAAAACGAACGAGAGACATTTTTCCACCTGTAATTTGCCTGTAAAAGTGGTTTCACTGCAGCAAGGACCCTTCTGCCGCGAAACAGCCTTTCCAGGACAAATCTGCACTGCCGTGAAGACAAACTTCCTGGTGTAATGAGGATATTCCATGTAGTGCAATTAAACTGTCTTAGTGTCTCTAAGCGGATCACATATGCTTACATTGAACTATAGTACATTTTAAAACATAGCATGTTTTACTGCTGATAACTTACTACTATTAAAATCCAACTACTGTATTATAATCCGACCGTAACAATTACAATTCACTGCAACTCTGCTTGAACCAAAAAAGCCTAGCCTTCAGATTCCCTTTTTAAGTGTCATTAGCTCCTGGAAGGAGCGAACTTTGCTGAAGGTACAGCAGCTAGTGTGTGTTGCAGCTTGTTGAATGTAGAGAGCGAAGCACATTCTCTTACTGCAGGTCACAAAATGTGACATGAAGCTCTATGCCTGAGCATTACAAAATACCCTAGCACGACACTCTGAAGTACCCTTAAATATCTATCAATGCACACAAACTCTGCTGACACAGAGAGATCATTCATTTGTTATCGTAGCACTGTGTCTCAAAAGTGTCATAAGCATTGCCCAATGATCTGCCACAACAGCTCCCTTCAGTTTCAATTGATGCAGGTATGTTTGGAGCCTGAAACTGTTTATTAAGTGGACTGTTGCATTTACCTTATACGTGTTCAATATTCCTGCAGAATTTTACAGTTTCCTCAACCTGCCATTTACAGAATTTTAAAATATCCACCATGTAAAGTGAGGGGTCCTAGCAATCAACAATCATGACACAATGACACCCCCACTACAAGTTTGCTCACCTACACTCCAATTTCAGTGGAGGGGAAAGTTCAGCTTTTACTGCATTGGCAGCAAAGAGGCTTAAATGAATCGGTAACCTCACAATGATAAGGTTACAATGCTTGATAGTCAGAAAATGTTGACTTCGACACCATAATAAAAAATAACAACAGACACAACAAATCTAGCTTAGGGACTTCAACTGTTTTAAATGTAATTTTCAACCAGAAAATGAGCAGCAATAGAAACCACATGCATAGCCTTGTAGCATCATGTGCTGTGGAAGCTGTGCACATGAACAGTTTGTCACTACATGTACACACAATGCGTTTGGCAATGCATTACGAATGTAATCTCTCTCAAAAGAAACCAGAAGGGTACCTAAGCAATTCTTATGATTTAAAGGTGAACATTTGACAGAGATCTGTCTGGTTGGGACGAAATTAAAGGTGAAAACAGGGGGACACCAACCAAATTATAAACATTTAAAAGTAAAATTTTACTTCTAAACATGAAGAAACCCGACGTTTCGGGTCCCACTCGGACCCTTCTTCAGGGGTGACTGGAGGGCACCAGACAGCAGTAGTGCTTATAAGGCCTTTTTTCTTCTCTCTTCCTTCCTTTCTCACTTTCTCTTTTTTTCCGGTTCTTCAAGCCGAGGGGTCATGCTACTAATGTGGCTAATTGGGCGTGTTGGTACATCATTAACTACAACCTGCAGCGCAAAAAAAGGACAAGGACGACGACAAGAACCACACGGGACAAGCGCTGAACTTCCAACAAGTGTTTATTAGCACGGGGATCACGTATATATAGGTGCAAATCAGTTCATGTAACATTGCCGCACATGCGTAAAAACGCCATCTCTTTATCAGAAAGAGCTATCGACGGCGTGCTGACACAGCTTTCCCCTAACCTGCTAATACGTTCGGTCTCGGCAATCTCTCTAGTGAGGCATGAATTGTTCTTCAGAATGACAGCAGTGTTCTTCAGGTCCGGTGAACAATCTTGGCAAGTTGCGCAATGGCTAGCCAAAAAACCTTGAAATTCCTTCCCTTGGCGAGCGTTTTTTACATTGTTGGCATGCTCTCTTAGCCTAATATTGACGCATCTTCCGGTTTGGCCAACGTAAGCTTTCCCGCATGTTAAAGGAATTTCGTACACAACACCTTCTGCACAATCAACAAAGTGGAAAGGGCGCTTATGCGAAGTGCCACACGCTTGCTGCTTCCTTGCCTCAGGATCGGTCATTGTGCAGAGTTTGGACAACCTGTGAGGAGCGGAAAAGACGACTTGTACGTCGTACCGCTGGGCCACCTTTTTGAGATTGTGTGAAAGCTTGTGAACATAGGGTATCACAGCTACGTTACGCCAGCGTGAGGCGCCGACTTCACACACTTGCGGGTGACGGCGCATTTTCCTCAGCAGGCTCTCTGCTACCGAAATGAGGAGATGCTGGGGGTACCCAGCATTCAGCAGGCGCTCCTTCTGGAGGTCAAACGCCTCTGAAATATAATGCGGGCAAGATTTTTGAAGAGCATTCTTGAAGCATAGCGTGGCAATTGCTCGTTTGACGAGCTTCGAATGGGCCGAGTTGAAGGGCAGAAGGGGTTTTTTTGCGCGCGGTTCATAGCACCAGCAGACGCAAACATCTTTGAAGCCAATCCGTATGTCCAGATATCTAATATGGCCATTTACCGGGAGTTCGTGTGTTAGGTCAAGCGGGCTCATTACTTTCGAGAACAATGCCAGCAGCACTTTACTCACAGGTTCAATAGCGAGCGGATCACAATTTACAAACACCAGAAAATCGTCGACATAGCGAAACACTTTAAGAACATCTAGGTCACATAATGAGGCGTTGATAAGACGATCGTGATCACGCTGGCGATCACGCTGGCGTAACGTAGCTGTGATACCCTATGTTCACAAGCTTTCACACAATCTCAAAAAGGTGGCCCAGCGGTACGAGATGGCGTTTTTACGCATGTGCGGCAATGTTACATGAACTGATTTGCACCTATATATACGTGATCCCCGTGCTAATAAACACTTGTTGGAACTTCAGCGCTTGTCCCGTGTGGTTCTTGTCGTCGTCCTTGTCCTTTTTTTTGCGCTGCAGGTTGTAGTTAGTCATGCTACTGTTGACTCAGGTGCCGGAGTCCGCTAAAATAGACACTTGGCATTGCACCTGCAGACCGGTTCACGTTTCCAGGTGTCGCCTGAATGTGCCATGATTCCACAAAGAGCCGCTTGTGAAAACTGGTTTCCAAGTCGAGGACGCGGGAGTTGTCAAAATTGATGCGGTGGTCGTGCACCTCACTGTGTTCAGCTAATGCAAGTTCGACAGACAAAGGAGTGCATTAGCTGAACATAGCGAGGTGCACGACCACCGTATCGATTTTGACAACTCCCACGTCCTCGACTTGGAAACCAGTTTTCACAAGCGGCTCTTTGTGGAATCATGGCACATTCAGGCGACACCTGGAAACGTGAACCGGTCTGTAGGTGCAATGCCAAGTGTCTATTTTAGCGGACTCCGGCACCTGAGTCAACATTAGCATGACCCCTCGGCTTGAAGAACCGGAAAAAAAGAGAAAGTGAGAAAGGAAGGAAGAGAGAAGAAAAAAGGCCTTATAAGCACTGCTGCTGTCTGGTGCCCTCCAGTCACCCCTGAAGAAGGGTCCGAGTGGGACCCGAAACGTCGGGTTTCATGTTTAGAAGTAAAATTTTACTTTTAAATTTTTATAATTTGGTTGGTGTCCCCCTGTTTTCACCTTTAATTCTTATGATGTATAAATATAAGAGCATTAATTGTCATTGAGTGTGGTCCCTGAGCTGACATTGCACAAGGCAAAGCGAGTGGCTGCAAAGCAAGTACATCAAGGATGAATTGATGGATGGATATTAGGAGCATCCTCTCTGAATTACGGCGGTGGCTAGTGCCACCAAGCTCTTCATTAGTCCTCTCTATTGGCAACTTCCATCTTCTGTTCCAAAGTTTTCTGCCACCAATCTTGCAGCCTTCTTTTACTTGTCTGTACAGAAAATCTATTTATGTTCACATAACTGCACTTGAAACTTCGTATGTCAAGTAGACTCACTCTTTACTGCAGCATAATCTAGTGAACTGGCCAAAAGGCAAAGTCCAATCACATGCACAGCCATTTGCCACAGCCGCCAGTTGGTATAATGAGCAATGCAACATCGGCACATCGGTTAACATGCTCTGCAAAGGTGTGGTAGCACTGGCAGTATGGCAAAGGTTTAAATAGGCACCACAGCCACTCTTCTCTCCTTAATAAAGATGGCAGAATTTGTATGCTGTTTTTATACCACAGCCTTTTGACTGATGGCCATTTACACAATGAGCTAATTAACAGTGTCGCATTACAGTAAGGCCTCACATTATTAATATAACTTATTAAATTCAAGTATGGGCCTATGCACTGCACAGTGACAGGTAAAATTTTAAGAAATACACTGAACAACTCACTCAAGCCAAGGCTTGAGGCACCTCTCCTTGTAGCTGTCAATCACCCATTCTTTCGTGACAATCTTGCCTCCAGCTGCTTTCACCTGGCTATATTTTGGAGTGTTCAGGAATGCACATCTGCACAAAGAGAATGCACAAAGAATGAATGGTGTTAACTGCCCAACTGTCATGCATCAACTAACGATACAGCTCTTTTCATCTTAGCATGTTTAAATTGCGCACATTTCGCAGCACTCAGCACACCTTCCACAATGTTTACTGCCCATTGTCGTATGCTCACGACATAAGAGAATGAAAAGCATGATATCAACAGAACAACCACACCAAAGCCTACTTTACACTGCTTTTTCTCAAAGCATGCAAAAGACCATTGTATCCATGACAGCCATTATACCACTTGTCAACACCATCCTTTTTGTTCGTATCTGTATTTATGCTTCAAATCAGATGTAGTGATTCCCCCTTATGCCGCATGTGCAGGCCAAATAACTTTGAAACAGTTTGTTGCCTACAACATATTGTCACGTGGTTATGACGATGAAGGAAGCAGTGACCATGATGTTAAAGATCAAGCTTTTAATTGGGCGATCTTATACCCAACAAAAAAAAGTAACACTGCAAAACTACAGCGCTGAGAATGGTCTCAATCTTCGATAAAACTGATCCACGGTGAAATGCATCAGCTTTTACACAAATGTCGCAGCACATTCTAACATTATTAGTCGCGCTTATGGCCAATCTGGAAGATACTCAAAAATATGCATCGGGCACACAAAGTTTATAGATCAGTTCAAATCATTCGAGAAGCAGCATGCAAGATAAGCGTGGTCAGTGCCAAACGATAAGAAAAGAAAGTGAGAAAGGTGGTTCCCGCAAAACTAATGAAAACATGTGCACATGTCAACATCACATCTTGCCACTTCACCAATTACATTGTTGCGATAGTAAACTTCCAAATAGCTTGAGGTTAGGCATTGTTCCTTACTAGTGCTCGCGTCTAGCAGTACAGCCTACAGACAGACATGTATATCAAGGGACAACATACATTACTGCCTGAAGAAATCTTAAATTCCAAAAAAGGAAGTAATATGCACAGACTGAAACTTTTGCTGCAATACAACAATAAAGTAAAATACAACATATTATATTTTGTTTATCGTTCTGTGCAACGAATGGTACCGCTGTATGCAACAGCGCAATACATGCAAGAGTGACAATGTTCCAGAGCAGCTGTATGGATTTTTAGCTTTAAATATATTTTCTTTTCTTTAAACACTTACACAAGGTGAGTGCAGGAGCGGTCCCAGTCTGCCTTGTACTTGGCCCCCATCTCTAGTGCTTTGTCTCGAATTTGAGAACGAAGTGGATTCTGAAAGCCACTCAGCACGAACACAACACCTTTCATGAGCTCTTCAAACTTCTTTGGAGGCTTTGCTTTTTTCTTTTCTAAGAAAAAATAAAAAAACAAATGTCAGTGATTCATGCTACTTGTTTTTTCAAGAACCAAAAGAAAGTATCTTAAGTTGACAACTAACTTCCAGCAAGGTTACATATATAATGTTAACTAAATAAGCTACAGTTTTCTCTAGCTTCAAGTATTATGAGCATATCAATGCTAACCACATGTCACACAGACTGGTACAACATTTAACTACTACTTACTGCATAAAACATTTGCATATTGTTGTCTAACGCTGCATGCAATGACAATTATCTATGCATGTTAATAATTTCTGTCACGATTGTGTCAACTGCAACATGTTCCTTTAGGCATGACAACTTTCTTGTCCTTCCAGTGTGTCCCTCCCTCAAAATATTGATTTCATAATTAAATGTACATAATTATACAAACTTTCTGACAACCCCAGCCACGCTTGCCTTCTCGAATTTGAAAGTTAGGTGGGCAGATGAGATCAAGAAGTTCGTGGCAATTATTTGGTTACATTTAGCATAGGACAGAGATAATTGGACATCTATGGGAGATGCCTTTGCCCTGAAAAAGGCCTAGACATGATGATGATGATGATGAATTATACTAAAAAATGGCACATGTATTACAAAGCAAGCATGATCCTGCCCCGCATAAGCAAATCAAGGCTAGAAGCTCAATACGTGCTGCCACCCATTCTTACACTATGAGCTTGTTATTGGTGTGTGCAATAAAACTTTACTGAAAGTCACCACCTCATTCATTCTGCTTGTTCATACAGTCATTTTTTTTTTATTGCGAAATGGGCTTGCCCTTAAGGCATAATTTATGGTGCTGCAAGTCGTGTGTTGTATATGAACTGAAGTAGTGCTTTGTGGTATCTGTTGTCCTGTATCCAACGATCATAACTGGTCGAGGCACTGTAGCGGAGACCGTCTTGTTTAAAGAGACGAGAGCACTCCCGATGGAGTCCTGTGCATGTCCATATGAGATGGTGCGCATCTGCATCCATCACAGGAACAGAAAAATACGGGTTCATACAGTCTTATGCGCTCTTTTTCTATTTAGCTTCAACCAGTACAAACCAGCCCAAGTCGGAACTTCTGTTTAGATTATAGCTAACTCAAAGTTGGCACAGCTTTGAATGACTTGCACTGTGAGGGTATCAATTGTGGCTTACTTTATGCCTTAAAATAACATACAGGGGTTTCTTGGCTAGCTGCACGCTCCTGAAAGGATGTACAATGTGCAGCTTGTGGGTGAAACAATGTTCCATATCTACAGCCATGGCCATGAGTGGCACTGGTAAGCACTCCCAAAACTAAAGCTAGTAAAATGCACAAACAACAGAGACACTAAATCAGGGCCTTCGGGATTCCAAATACCAGAACATTACAACCACAGTATTGAAGACGTAACAGCAAATTTCCATATTTTCATTTGCAATCATTTTTCCATTCCCTATTACTTCTGCATATTTATTTAAAAAAACAATAATATTCCACTATGCCCTTAGTTTATATGTAAAACATTTAACAGTATCATTCACTGAAAACTGTAGCTCACAGATATGCAGTAAAGTATTATTTTGCAAAAACAAAAGGCTAACTTCTTTACAAAAAGAACAGAAAAATATTTTTTCATCATCCTTGTAACTTCTACACAAAGCCCGCACATAAGATGGTGCTGCTGCTCCACAAATCTGTAGCATAATCATTGCGAAGTGGCAACTGCAAACTCACTCTGTGCTTTTGGCGTCTGAGGCTTCTGCATCTCTTTTGGCCTTGTCTGTTCAGTCGCAGGTTTCTTTTTCATCTCAGGTGTTGCAGCAGGCCTCTGAGTTGTTTGCACAGAGGAAGGAGGCTTGTGCGGCTTTTGTGTGGCCATTGATGAAGAACTTTCTTCAGGTTCCTGCGTGACCTCCTTCCTCTAAGTTCAGCAAGACGTTTTGTGAGAGAAGAAGAAAGAACAGTGCATCCATCATCAGACACGAACCAAAGCAGCCCATGTTCTTAAACTTCCTGCTTGCGAGTGCTATATCTTGTCTCAAATTGTTTCCCACATTGTGGTAGCCTTACTATGATCATCACCTAGTGCTCAATTAAAGAAAAAAAGCTACTCTGAACTATCTCCAGTTTACTTCACTCCCTTGAGTGAAGTGATCCTTTCATCTTATTTTTGCAAATTTCCTCACGTTATCTTAACCTAATGAATTCATAACGTAAAGAACAGGCGTGCAAAACACAGACACAAGGGAAGAAAAAGTGGACAACACGAATGCCAACTATCAACTGAAGCAGAGCACTGAGGCAAAAAAGAAAGATCCACAACTTATCTGTGTATGCTCAGGAATGGTAGCGCCACCTGTCAAATGGGTGCATGTGCAGGTCTACGTGAGCGACAACTGTTAAGGCAATCTATCTCTTCCCTGTTTAAGCTAACCAATGACTGACTCATACACAGCTTCCACTATTATTGATAAGCCAGGCCTCTACCATTAAACGCGTTTCTTCATTCTTACGCCTATACAGAATCGCACATCTGTCTAATTTGGATGTGCAGTTACAGTCACGGCAGTCCAACAATTGATTACACGGCATTCCATCTGATAGCAACCTTCCATGTTCAATCAATCTCTGATTAACACAACACGCTGTTTGCCCTACATAGAAGCGTCGACAGCTAAAAGGAATCTTAAAAAACCACACCCCTGCAATAGTCAGTAAAATTATTGTTGGCAGTGTGCTTAACTAGACGAATATATGTTCTGTTCACTTTTTTCTTTGCAGCGGCTCATTTTTTCTATGCACAGCAGCATGAATCTTACCTAACTTATTGAGAGCCATACACACAATTTTAACCCCATATCTGCTTCCACTTCCCTAAACCCGCATGAAACTGCATGGATATATGGAATACCCACAACTCTTTTCTTGTTAATGTTACTGTCTGCTATGGTGAGTGCTCCGGTTGAAATCGACTTCTTTAGACGTTCAGCTACAGTGGCTACTGCTAAGCTGGAGTAACCTGCTTCTAAAAGGCGCTCGACCGATGCATCAAAGCTTTTGTTCAATTGGCGCACACATGATTTCATTAGGGATGGCTTTAGACATTACATGGCTATTCCATCTTTTACAACTTTAGAATGCTTGGAGTGAAAGTGGAGTGAAATGACGAGTTAGATGCTTTAGGGGAATACTGCCAACACACGTGATCTTGCTCAAATGTCAAAGAAATACCTAGAAATTGTATTACGTTTCCCTGAGGCAGTTCTTTCGTAAATCTTAAACCACCTCCATTAACATTAAATTGATCACTTACATAAGTGACGACGAATTTAAAATCATCCTTACTACAACAAAATCAAGTAATCATCAGCATAACAAAATGCTATAATGATGTGGTCACCTAAGGCCTCCTTGAAGCAGCCATCAAACTTGCTCAAGTAAAGAGCACTAAGAATAGGGGCGACCTTTAAACCTATAAAAATCCCCAATTTCTGCAGAAACGCCTTCTCTATATCCAACCAACGTTGACTGTAAGTACATGGAAAGTATTTCTAGAAATGCACACGTAGAAACTCTGCACCTAGCTATAAAAACCGATGCTTGCCCTTGTTCCTCAACACATTCTCTTATGCAATTTAACAAATGTTAAATTGTGTGAATTCTGTGTTTTGCATGCCTGTTCTTTGCGTTATGAATCCTTACAAACTCACTCAGCTTTCTGTCCTAATGAATTCAACAAACAACGAAGCCAAGGAAGGTATAGAGGACATTAATTGGCATGATTTGCAGTGTGTAACTGTAGCATAGCAATCATGTTATAATGCCACATAATCTACAGCTTGCCTCACATGCATTTTCCTTTCATCAGCACCCATTCTGCAACCGTGGTAGATCAATTAAGTGGCCCATCCAACTCTATTTCATCCTCTCGACGTCAGTGCCAATACGGGCCACTTGGTATCTAATTCACACCACCATTTTTCGGCCTTCTAAAGTTACACCCACCAATTTCTATTTCACCAATTTCTATTCCACCACTTCAAGCACGGTCCTTAGCTTCCCAGCACTAACCGTGCAATTATTTGAATTGTGGTCATAAGATACTTGAAAACCGGCCTGACAATGTTGTGAAAATCACTCTACTATCAATTTCAAGCAAAATGACAACTAATTCTTGCAAACCGTAGGCTAGGCATGGTCCTAGCCGTAACAGGAAAACATGCATGCAGCAGAGTATTCAGTTAATTATCTTCTAGTTCTAATTACTTCACAAACATAACAGGGAGTGCGATATCAGTAAGTCTGTTTGTGATAGATGTGTTACAGTGTTCTACGAACGGCAGCATTTTATGGATGCAGCAACACTTCAATAGGGGACAATATCCTGATGAACAGAAGACACAATGATGTGTATCTCCTGAAATTTTATTCAAAAATAAAACCTCATGTAGTTACTAGTCAGTGCTTCTAGATTACTGCGTTTGTTGCTTAACCACAGTACAGCAGTGACCGATTATGCAGACTTCAAAGGCTGCTAGTGCACACTGCCTTATCACACACAACGAAGCGGGCTTATTTGTGACATGGATATTTAGACAATGCGTGCTACGATTATCTCAGGTGTTCAATACATTTTCCTTCTAAATTAAAAAGTGAGAACTCCGTGAGATTGAGCCACAAGGTAACAATTTAAAGGTGTGCACAAGCGACTGCTTTTTTCTGTCTAAAGTATGGCAGCAGATGCAACACAGCTTACACAGTGAGTGTAGACAACAATGAAAGGGAGCTCTTACTTTTTCTTTAGTAGGGTGTCAGTTACTTTAGAAAGTGAAAACATAGCAATTTGTAAAATAGTGGTTGCACTGGAAGGGTGGATAACCGGGCCAGTTGGTATAAACTCATGGCGATAAATGCGCAAACAAACACCGGACTAAGTGAGGAAGTGCGCTTGTTTGTGTTTCCTCACTTCGTCCGGTGTTTGTTTGCGCACTTATCGCCGTGAGTTGCACTGGAAGTCAACTTGCAATGTTCCGTCACACTGTCCCTCACAGCCTTAAGATGGCTTTAGGATGTAAAAGCATATTAGTTGATGCTTCAACCAATCTTAGAAAGATATAAATTTTTGCTTACAGTGATGGCAGGCTTCGATGGCTTCAAAGTCTTCTCCTCTGCTGTCCGAAGTGCCGTAGCTGCATAGGAGGCAGCCTTTATTGCAGCAGGACCTGCAAGGCAGTCAGCCATTCGGCAAGGGGAACAGAAAATGAAAAGAGATGCAATGAAGGATCATAGCACTGAAACAGAAGCTTCTATTTATCCAGAGCAAAAAACCAGAAAAAACAACAGGCGTGACTGAAAAAAAAAAAAAATCCAAGGTCTATTGCTTGATATGCAGGTGCATGTAACACTGAAAAAGAACAGCATTCTAGGAAGCGTGGACTTACTTGTTGAAGAATCAGCAGCTGCTTTTTCTTTCCTCTTGGCAAACCACGCACCAACAGCAAGATCAGTTTCATCTTCTTCCTCTTTTAATTGGAAACCCCCTAACGTTGCCTTTGGTGAAGGCTCTGCCTAAAAGCCATAATAGTTTCATCAGTGGTGGCATCTTCATCGCAGAAAGTATCACAGTTGAACCTTGATATGACGAAGCTGGATATAACGAGTAACTACTTGTAAGGAATCAAATGTAAAACAGTATTGCCATTAAAGGGGTCCTGAACCACACCCCAGGCTTAGTGAAAAGCCACATTCTACAGTTAGCATGTGATGCAGTAAACAGCTCAGCCAAATTTGCAGTCGCGCGTGGCGCATAGTACTCAAAACGAAACACCATGTTGCCACTCATTCAAGATCCCTCTTTATAAAAAAGGGTTAATCTTCGCTCTCCTAGTAGCTGCACTTTTTGTCATACAGCAAACTGCTGCTACATACAAATAGCTAACATAAATTGTCCAATTCGCTACCACCCACCGTGCCCGCACATGGGCTATACATAGTGCATGGTTTTTCATCGAAAGCGTGTGCGTGCCATGCCCTCACTTTTTGTCAAGAGTGCCTCGGTAAAAATAGATTTGTTAAGGAAAAATCCTCAGTAAGTCTCACTGGAAGTTGTCCTTGAATGACCGTGACGTCAACATGAATGGTACAGTACAAAATGTACAATAAATACGATGTTTCCCAAGAAAGCCCGGAAGTGAACCAAAGCATGCCAACCATCCATAAAAGGTGACGAATGATTACAAACGTTATTTAATTAATTATTCACGAGTGACGGTAGACGTGTCATATACCCTGCGGGACTCAAATGCATAACCTTCTAGGGCTCAAACTTAAAACCTCGATAGGAGTCAAACCCAAAGCCATACTCAAATTAAGGTGGATTAAGATGGATTAAGATGAATGAAGGTGCATTAGAGTGGATCCAAGTAAATTTGAGTGTACGACGATGGATTAATGCCAATTAGGGTGGACTAAGGTAGGTTTGAGTAAACTAACGTACCTTTGAAGTGGACTCTTCGGGAGAGTGCAGTTTGATAAAGGCAAGGCCATACTGGATACTCTGGAAATAAAGAAAAAATGCAACATAATGGTCAGCCTTGTTTCTGAGTGACAAATCAGCCCACATAACATAGCAGTTCTTCTCTATGCCAATTTACACACCAGCTCCGGTTCTATGCCAACTTGTGAATCATTATCTCTGAATTTGAGAGCTGTACCTTATAAATGATGAGACGGCAATATAAAACTTGCTTACAGTGCCCTTAAATCTCATGACAGCAATTATCCGATGCACGCATGATCTCTCTAAAGCCATACCGTAAGTATGGCTTTAGAGAGATCATGTGTGCATCGGATAATTGCTGTCATGAGATTTTATGGAAGTGCTATTTCAGGGCAGCGTAAGGTTCATTAAAAATGTACAAAACAGTAGTAGTTAACAGGTTTATTAAATTGGTTTACACATTTATTCATACAGGTAGATTTATGGCAAATAGTGAAATAAACAAGTTATATGTGGTAGAGTTCATGAGTTCTCAAGCTGTACCTAGTTGGAATGAGTCGAACGGCAGATGCCAGTTCCAAGATATGTTTTGTCAAAATTTTAATGAAATGTAGATGTTTCCTGTTATTTTTGAGCTTTAATGCATAAAAATGGTATTTCATTATAAAAATAAATGTAACAATGGTGCTAGTCTGCCTGTGTTTATTTCAAAACTGCTGCTATTTTCAAAATGTGTTCCATTTATAAATATGCTTTCAGCATCTGCTGGCTTCAATATGTGAATTGCGACATGTTCCCAGAGGTTCAAAAGCTGGTCAACCATTTTTCTTAATTAGTAAATTATGCATACTGATTTCTTATGCAAGCAATGTCCATCTTTCCCAGCTATCAAACTCAATAAACAATCTTGTGCCACATATATACAACAGACAATGTTTAAAGATAAGTCAAAGTTTCTAGAGAGCCCACACACTTAACATGTACAAAAACTGTCGATTATCAAGAATGAACAACAAATCACGACAGTGAAATGTACTGAAACGCACCTTGTTAAAAGGTTGAGTGCACACAATCTTAATACGGTCCCACTTCTCCTTAACAAAAGACTGGGATAACTTTTCCGTCCCAAACATGCGAACACGGTTTAGGTTTGTGCCTTGACGAGCATCCATCGGTGTCATGAATGATGATGCCACAAGGAGAACCTGTGCAAAAGGGTTAGAAGGTATTTAATAAGCACTCAACACAGATACTTACTTTGAGTGTCCCTTGCAAGGTTAGCGAATTGCAAACAAACACAAATGCATGCAGATCACTCAATAGCAATGACATTTTCAGAGTGTGAAGTGGGTGTATGGTGTGAGAACAGCGAGATTAAATACAGTCAAACCTTGCTATATTGAACACGGATATATTAAATTAGTGCCTATATCAAACTCTCCACTTATCACCTCGAAAATCCCATGCATTTTAAATATTTTATTTTGAACAGGGTCAGATGTTAAATAGATATATCGAACGCCGTAGGCACAGAACACGTGCACCCTGTTGACAGGCGGCAAGCTTTCCCGCAGCATCGCCTCATCAGGGCTTATTTTTATGGTGCAATTCAGGCTTATTTTAGGCGGTGGTATCCACCCCTAATCTTTTGTCCTTTTGCGATGGTATCTACCTTTTCTTGGCGCCATCAGAGAAGACATTTTGGTTTCATCGTGTGTGCATATAGCTAACTCGCTCCACCTGATTTTTGTGTGAGTGGACGCGGTAAAAACTGCGGTTTCCAATTAGGAGCAGGCCACACTGCTTACTTCCAACTAATGCAATAAATACTTCGTTTTATGTTCCACATGAGTATTTACTGTGCGACTAGTGGTTGATCGAATGATTTTGCATAAGTTTTATGCATTTTTATATGTGCTTTTATATATCGAATTCTGGCTATATCGAACTATTTTGTAATCCCCACGCTGCTTAACATACCAAAGTTTTAGTGTAGTGCCTCAAAACTTCCTGTGCATAAGTAAAATTTGCAATAGGACCTGGCAAGGCCCCTTTTTAGCTCTAGTTTGTTTTATGTCACTTCGCTCTGAAAATGGAATAGATCCTCCACCCCTAGTCACAAAGGGCTTTTCTTTGGTTACAGCTTAATAAAGTACAAGGGTACATAAACAGAGATAAGTCATTGCATTGCCTGATTCTCACTGAAATCCTTGCTTGCTACTTCCTATTTATTCAGTCAGGATGGCCCGCAGTGCACAAGAGCAGTACCTCATGTCTTAGAAAGAACAGCGCTCTTGCTATCATACTGTTTACATAAAGGATTCAAATTTATTAAACGTTTTAAATACCATCATCATCAGAATCATCAGCCTGTCTACGCCCACTACAGGAAAAAGACCTCTCCGGTAGACCTCCAATTATCCCAATCCTGTACTAACGCGACCACTTTATCCCCGCAAACTTCTTGATACAGAGGGAGAAGAAGTTATGCCTATTAAAGCACATAAATTATCAATGTCATCATTAAATGACATGTGCAATGAACCATGAAGAGCCAGGAAAACAGGAAAGAGTAAATACATTTTTGTGAGCAAATACATTCCCGTGAGTGATCTCGCTTGTTTAAATACAATGTCTGCATTCACAAACCAGACCACTGTCTGTGTTACAGATTTCTAAAAGCTACCACGACAATTTCAGCATAGATTGCCAGACAACAAAATGCCCTTTCCAGTGATATCAATACCATTATTGTAATGCAGTAGTTTTATCTACACTTAAGTGATAAAATTTAAATCACAATATCACTGCTTCCATTTGACTTGCATCAACATATTTAAATCAGTTAGCCAGCATTCATGGTACATCCTGATAAATCTTGTGTAGATACTTGCATGCTCTACACCTCCAATGTCGGGTCCAGCAACAACCTAGGCGCTGGCCGTACCTGCTAATACAGGTGCTATGAGATCTGTGCCACTCCACCAGCTCAGGGCTTGGCAAATTAGAATGGACAGAAGCAAGGATATGACAACATAAAAAAGCAAAGCTTGAGTTTTAGGATTGGCAAATGAATTCTGCGGAAGCCCGCAGGGTGGAGTAGCATTTATGAAAGGGAAAATTAGCATCCACCCGTTTTGTAGCACAAGGCGGCAAGGAAATCCATACGGATTTCTCAGAAATGAAAGTTTCCTAGTTGCCGAAAAATTCGTCCTGGTCTAGGGCCAAGACCAATTCATCGTGCCCCAGACCAGGACAAATTTTTTGGCAACTAGGAAGATTTCATTTTCGAGAAATCCGTATGGATTTCCTTGCAGCCTTGAGCTACAAAGCGGGTGGATGCTAATTTTCCCTTTCATAAATGCTACTCCACCCTGCGGGCTTCCGCAGAATTCATTTGCCTTCATGCCCATGTGGTTCAACTTGTCGGTGGATTCGCCCTCGTGCTGTCAATCGCTAGCCTCATGGTTAGCTCAACTGGCAGAGCGAGCACCTCGGACAGGCGTTGGTCCCGGGTTCGAGCCCCGGACCAGGATGAATTTTTCGGCAACTAGGAAGCTTTCATTTCTGAGAAATCCATATAGATTTCCTTGTAGCCTTGTGCTACAAAACGGGTGGATGCTAATTTTCCCTTTCATAGAATTTTAGGATTGGGTCCTACTGAATGCAAGGTTATCTCATGCACACAGTCATTGAGCAAGCACTTGTACGAAAAATTTCAGAGTGTGTAGTAAAATGTGGATTTTTATGCCGCCACCTCAGGCACTCATAGTAGAGCACCAAGTTTCCCTTTTGCATATTGACCTGTGGCACTATCTAGTATCTGAAATGTGCATCACATATCCCAGGCATTGCGGCTATGGCCACACAGCATACACAAATCTGACCAATGCCCAGACCACCATACATTGAGTGGACTAACGAACTTAAGCATCACAACTTCTGATTTACAGGAAAATATGGACCACAAAGGTATAGCACAGACAGCTGTGAAACTTCCGTTTTATCACTTGTACTTGCAATTTATTTGTTTATTCAGAATATGCCTAAAGGCCTTTATAGGAGGGTGTTAGTGCTTCATTGCTGCTTCACCAGTGTTCTTTGCCCTCAACAACCAGCCAGGACACAAGCTGCCCATTACATGCACTGTACGGCAGCTTCTCATGCACATCAAACTGTAAAATGAAAAAAAGTGAAAGGTTCTAGCATATGAGCTGAGAGCAAATATTCTTATTCACAATTTGCAATTATTCAGATGTATAACTTTCCACATGCTCTCACGTATATGCATGTGTCACACGAGAGCATCAAAGTTAAAAGGAAGCTGAAAAGGTAAACAAGATGTTGTAGTGTGCCAGAAAGTCGCTTGCCATCGTAAGACACTTTCCACTAAAAGCAAACGAAGCGGATAAAAGGTAACGGAAGACGTAATCGTTTGTAATATAGGTGACTACGAAAATAGCGGCCACACCAGTTTTTACGCATACAAACTCTTTTATCTCTGTTCCATCATACGTAAGCACGACTCTGTTGACAGATAAATATAGAACTGTCATGTTGAAAACAATGACGGTGCTTCGTGTAAACTTTTGGTTACATGAACAGATATACTGGCAAGCTTGAAAACACAGATACTGGTAACACTTTCGTCGGCGTACATGAAAATCCTGCGCAGGGTCTGAAGACCTGGAGACGAGGACTTCTATGAACGCGGAACTTTCGTTTCCGATATCGATGGACGATATTACGGATGCCTTTTCCAGCTGCAGAATCACAGAGGCCTGTTTTTCTCCCGGTGTAGCGCATTTCCACTTCCTGTACGTTTCGGGCTTCAGAAGATTCTCCGCTTTGTGCACCTGTCAAGATAGTGATGGAAAAAGCAAGCAAGAGAAGCCGTGAGCAACTTCATTCCCAGCCCTCGGGTATGTACCCGGGGATAAGCTAAACTGCGATAACACTCTTCAAAGGGACAACAGTCAGTACTTATTCAAGGAGCCAATACCTTGTCCTCGCTGCTGAACGAGACTATATGCTGTATTTTCAAAACAGGCATGACAAATCCGAGTCGAGTTCCCGCGTCGCACGTGTCCCTCGTTTGAGTCGCGCGCAACGTTGTTTACAAACAAGCATACCGATTCAGCCATTGCTTCCAAGCGAACAGTGAGTTCTCAGACAAGTAGTTTAGTAGATATAACATATTACTTGACACAATTATGTTAATTATACATTTTTTACTGGTTATTGAAATTCTGTATTACGCGGCTACGCCAGTCAGGCCAGCTACGCATCTGCGCCTCTGCGTACTCTCTCTGCAACACATTGGACATCATGGCGGCTCCCAGGAAAGACGCGTTTCATAGGATGCCAGTGAAATTTTCGAGTGATAGCCGTTCGTCTCACGTCATGCTCTTCAAGGAACACAACGTCCGCGAAAAGAGCGAACACAAGCCGTCGGGGAGGACACTGTTTGTCGTGAACGTGCCTCCGTACTGCGACGAAGACAGCTTGAAGCGCGTCTTCGGTGACTGCGGCAAGGTGGCCAAGGTGTGGTTACAGAAGTCTCCTTCTTCTGGCAAGCCGCCGGAAAACACGTCGTCGTTCTTCCCAAGCGCGCCTCCAGTGACGGGCTTCAAAGTCGCGTACGTAGTGTTCCACACGGAAGCGGCCGTGCGGCGAGCGCTAGCCTTGTCTGTATCTAAACCACGTGTGCTGTTCCACGACGACTGCGACGAAGTTGTCGGTGTGGCCAAATGGTGCGCCCAGTACAAGTCGACGTTTGTGGACGCCGAGAAAGTGCAGAAGGAAGTCGACACGTACATGGCAGACTACGACGCGCGTCTGGAAGAGGAAAAGCAGCGAGCAAAAGCCATGGACGGCGTTCCCGACAAAGACGGTTGGATCACGGTTACCAAGTACGGCAAACGGCCGGTCATTCCGCGCACCGACGCCGTCAGTCAAAAGATTTCCAGCGCTGAAAAGAAGAAGCGCTCTCAAAAGGAACTGGTTAATTTTTACTCATTCCAGATTCGCGAATCTAAAATGGAAAGGATTGCCCAGCTTCGGAAGAAGTTTGAAGAGGATAAGCGAAAAATTTCACTTATGAAAGCAGCTAGACGCTTTAGACCCGTCTAGCCTTCGTGCACTTTTCTGAAAGTGTTTTGCCAATGTGTATTTAAGTACTGCAGCTGGTGCGTGTCTTGAAAGTGCGCGTTGGAAATGCATATGTTTCAGCATGTAAAATAAAGAGTACCTCGCAATGTCTTATGCATGCATTCGCTTAACTATTGAGGTTGTTATCAAACAGGATGTGTTCTTGTGTCACAAGGTCATTACTGGGAGGAGCTGTATGCCCTCATGAGCTTGGGAATAGTATAACACTTCATGTCTTTGCAAAGCACCTAAGTGCAGCTTTAAAATTCCAATTGTGCATGTGGAGAGAGACGTACGGTAGTTGCACACGTGGGTCAGAATGGGAACCCCTCCGTGCCTTCTTGACATAGTACCATTTTGCCAATAACACACAAACTTGTGTCTATGCAAGCCATGTATGTATAAGGGTTTCACACTTGATCTCCATGGTATTTTCCATCTGTAACATTTGTCTCAGGCAAGTTTGGCCACTGCAGTCATTAACTGCAGGCTGTATTCCATACTAAAACATTACACAAAATGTATAATGATGAACATTACCTCCAACACTATATTACGCGAAAATTTCATGAAATGTCCCTCCCTCTGCACGTGGTTGTGAGTGAGCAGTATTTCTGGATTACGTGAGTACAAACTTGAAACACTGAGAAAGGATATATGCTTGCAGACATATGTGAGCACTTGTCAAGTTGTTCTCTCTTGTCTGAATGTAACTTAGTGCTTGTCACAATTGTATCTTGGTGAAGTCTATGTGAACAACACCCATTGTCAAGATGTTGATTGAGTGGTGGGGTTTAACATCCCAAGACCACAATATGATTATGAGAGATGCCATAGTGGAGGGCTCCGGAAATTGCGACCACCTGGGGTTCTTCAGCGTGCACTGACATAGCACAGCACATGGGCCTCAACATTTTGCCTCCATCTAAATGTGAACATCAATCTAAGTAGCGGCTATATGGTGTAACGATAAATTATACACTGTCAAGTTCCACTGCCATCTTGTTATGGAGGTATTTATATGGCTGTGCTTTGTGTTCAATACAGGCAGAATGGCCATACAAGTTTTACAATATGCGAACTACCATGAAGTGCTGCTTACACATCCTAACATGCAATGTGAAATATAGAAACCAGAGTGGCTTAATCAGGCTGATTTAAGGGTACTGATAAGCCACAGTCTTGATTGCACCCTGCCTATCCCCAGAGTACCTGTACCTCCCTATTTCCCAACAAGGAACTTAAAATAAATTGTACTTATTAGGAAGAATGGCACACAGGGTGACTGAAGTGGGCATAAACGGGGTTCATTGATGAGCATGTGCATACAGTGGCATATGCCCAATGTTTCCACGAGGGCCATGAAAGGTAAACAGCTAAAGAGATGGTAACTGCATTAAATTTCATATCACAGCAAGATTATACAATTGCATGCTGTACCTTTATTTCGTATCAGCTCTTAGATGGTGTCAACATTATCTTCCTGGGCTGCCCGTATTGCAAGACTCGTTCAAAAAAATGTGCACTTTTCTCTAGGATGTCTTTCAAGCTATAAAATTCAACAAGCTTTGCGATGCACAGCACAGCAAATAATTCTTAGGAGTGGGTGCAGGAAATTGCAATACGTAATGTTTCAAGAATTGAGAAGGTGCTCACGTAGCTAATAAATATGCACATTAGCATTGCCTGATCTCCAGAGAATACAAGACAGAACTTCAAGGGAAGATACAGGCTTGAAGCGATGAATATCATTGAACAGGGATTGCTGCTGCAGCCAACGTTTCAACAAGAGGACATCTCTTCATGAGGGCAGCAGCTGCCTTTCCTAGCAGTGTATGATCATCATTCAGGGACAGAGCTGCAAGAAAGGAAGACACCACGGCTGCTGCAGCTAGTACTTGCCATGGTTGTTATAAATCAATTTCAAGCATAACCATCATCCTAGTAAGACCAAATACCGTGTTTACTCGCGTAATGAACGCACTCGCATAATAAACGCACCCCTAACATTTAGCAGTCATAGAAGAACTTGTTGGTCGAGTTGGTGCATGACTTATTTTTCGAGTATGTTGCGGAAGAATGGACGCGGAGAATGGAGAAAGAGCGCTCTCTTTGCGCTCTTTCTGTCTGCCTTGTTCTTCCTGTGATCGTCCATTCTTTGCGCAACATACTCGAAAAATTTAGCAGTCAAATTGCGGGGTTTCTCTCTCTCTCTCCCGCGTAGTAAACGCACCCCCAGCTTTGAACCCCTGCGGTTCCGCGAACGGCCGCGGTGTTCGGGAGCCGTTCAGCGCGGCGATTCAAAACTCCCGCGTCCCTATAAAACTGCCGCACGTGGCCGCATGCGAGTAGTAGGACGCTGCCCATATCGGGAGCACGGTCCAGCGTCCGGGGAGTAGGGTAAAGGAAATGAAAGAGATAGGAAGGAGAGAAAAGCCGTAGTGGAGGGCTCCGGAAATTTTGACGCACAGTACACGGGCCTCTGGCATTTTCGCCTCCATCGAAAATGCAGCGGTAATATCATTATTTACTTGCATTGCTACATTCTTCCGTGCTATCGCAGTTCCCTCACACCGCTCGCTGGGCCACGCATGCGGCACGGCTAAGCCTAAGCATGGTCGGGGCGTGGTCTCCAAGACTGCCACGTTGCAGTCTCGGACGCAGTGGCGCACCGACGGGGGGGGTTCGGGGGTTGTAACCCCACCCTGAGGCCGACCTAACCCCCCTCCTACTCTGTAACTGCTCCTATGTGCTAGAAGAATATGGCGCTAATGTCTGCAAAACGCCGAAAAATTAATAAAATAATCATCATCATTGATGTTACTATTGTTTGGCATTTTATTTGCTTTTTTTTTACACACGCAAAAACTGTATAATCGCATGCCCGACCCTTCGTGAAAAATTGAACCCACCCCCCCCGCGCGGACACAGAACACGTATACCAACTAGCGAGGATCAATGGCCGACATATCGTGTGCCATGGCATCGTTACGGGCGGGACCCCCGGCGATACAGAAACTATATGCGCGGCAAAGACCGCTGCGTGCCACTTGTTCTTTTTTTTTTTCTTTGCTGTTGACCGTATTACAACGTCGCCATTTTTCCGGTTTTGTGGCGCTGTGGGCTAAGCACGCGTTAAACGCAAGCGAAAGGCCATCGCATTGGAAGCCAAGTCAGCCACCATAAAGACTGTCAAGGCAGGTGCCTAGTTGCGTAGTACCGATGCCATAGCTCTTTTCTTATCGTTTAAATAAAATTTCATCGCACGCGTGGCTCTAGGCATTACCGCTGGTCGCAACGCTGTCATTTTTTTTTTTTTTGCACGTAAAAATGTTTTGCCCACCCCGAAAAAAAGAATGTTCGTAAAATTCACCCTGCGTAATAAACACCCCCCCACCTAGAACTCTACCCCAACCTTGCTTGTTTAGTTGGAGAAAAAGTGCATCCATTACGCGAGTAAATACGGTACTTTCTTACTGGTGTTCCAGGCTTTGCAAATTAACCAGAAGAATGAAAATACATGACATCAATAGAAATGGTGCAGGACAGAAGTATTGACATTTGATGAGGTTTTACATGTCAAATCTTTAATATGATCATGAGGTACACCGAAGTGGAGAGATCCGGATTAATTTTTGCCATCTGGGCTACTTTAACATGCACTTAAATCTGAGTACATGGGTGTTTTTTTTTTGTTTTTTTTTGCATTTTACCCCTATCAAAATGTGGCAGCCATGGCCGGGATTCAATCTCATGACCTCAAGGTTCACAAGCCAACACCATAGTTGTTGAACTACCATGGCTTCTCTCACCTCTATTGCTTGCTTGCAATACAAATCAATAGACATTAAAATGTTAAAACATGTCAACCACACTTTGATTAACATTGCAGCAACATTGCAGAGGCACACTCTGCACACTGTTCTCTTCCCAAATATACAAAACACTCTCAACTAGGCCGACTCTTGCTGGTCGGGTGTCAGCATCTGCATGCCACACTTCCATCCACATTTTCCAGAGTGTGGAGGCCAAGGACCATAACCTTACTGAACGGAACACCTTCTTTGTTATCTGTTGGTAGATACTGGATATGTAGAGGTGTAATAAGGTGTTCTTTCTTTAGTGTACATTGTAAGACACAATGACAAAGGGTGTGCCTAATGTCTCAACCAGTCGCTATGCTACCACGTCCAGTCACAGGATTGGGACAATGAAGGACAAAGGAATTATAGGTGTCAAACATGCTCTTTTATTCACAAATGCCGCAGTGAGAGTTACTTCCTCAAATGACAATATGCACGTTAATATGGCTACTTAAATTCGAATATTTTCATGTGACAGTCCGCACCTCCACTGATCATGTATTTCTGGAGTGACCAGTCGACGACGAGCACCTTGTCTTCATGGCCTGTCATGTCATAAAGCGGGGCCTTGGGGCTGCGCACGTCCCAGTGCTTCATGAAGCCGTCATACGATCCAGAAACAAAATGGTAAGCCGACTCAGGGGCCCAGTGTACCGACGACACCCAGCCAAAGTGCGAAGAATATGTGCATGTGACCATGGCTCCGTCCTTCAGCCTGACATCCCAGAGGCGAATGTGCTTGTCTGTATGGGCTGAAATGATTTGATTATTCAACCTCGAATACGAAATGTCGAGGAACGCCTTTGAGCCAACAAGCTGCGACTTCATGCCGCCCAAGTCGACATCCCAAAGCCGCAAGGTGTGATCCATCGAGCACGTCGCCACCTCTTTGTCGTCGGTCCACTGGACACCCGTGATGGCTTCGTGGTGGCCGGACAGGGTCAGCACGGGAACCCTCGTCCTTGCCTTGCCATCTACGGTCTTCTGTTTTTTTCTGCTGCCTTCGGATTCGTCGTGCGCTTGGTCGTACTGCGTGGTGTTAGGGTCCGCGCTCCATACCTTGAGCATCTGGTCGTAGGAGCCGGTGGCGAAGTTGCTTTTGTCCCAGCTAACGTCCACGCAGTCCACGCTCCTCGCGTGGCCTCGGCAGATCTGAACCGACTCGACAGCGTTCGTCTCCTTGTTCCACTGCCACAACATCGCCGTCTCGTCGAGAGAGGCGCTGACAAATGTGCACAGGGGCTCCCCGACAGAAACCCATTTCACCGACTTGATCGGGCCTACGTGGCCCGGTATCAGAAGCTTGCGAGAGCCGCCGTGGTCCCAGATGTGCAAGCTGTTGTCGTAGCAGCCGGAGAGGATACCGGCGTCCGACGTGTGCACGGCACTGACCCAGTCGTCGTGCACGAGCGTGTCGATGGGCAGCGGCGGAGGGCACTTTTCGACGTACTCAACGAGAACGACGGTTTCCTGCTGTATCTTGTGTGCATCTAGGTGCTCTTGTAAGGTCTCTCGAAGCAACTCGCCCTCAATCAAGAAGTCGAAGGTTGGCTCCTCGCCGCTCTCTGCGTCGCCCGACGACGACTCCCGCAGAAGAGTGTTGATCAGAGAGGACAGTTGTTCCGGTGTCGTACTTCCCGATATAGAAAACGGAGTGTCGGGCACCGAGTACCGTTCATCCTTGGTGAAGAATTTCGCCTGAATTTGCGCGTTTTCATCCATTGTGGAGCACGACAGCCCCACCACGCGCACACGAGAACTTTCGCTCCTTGCGGATGATGGCGATGGCAGTGATGACTCCGGGCCCACGTAAAGACGGGGAAGAGCCCAACATCATCGCTGCAGCAGCCCATCGCAATGTGCTCGACCAAATGCTTAACCCATTTGGTTTAGAAAGATTGTTTAGCATTGTTTTTAGTTACAGCTGTTTTAACAGAAGCGTTCATACAAGTGTTGCTCCATGATCAACAGCGCGCATTAGCGCTTGCTAGCGCATTGCGAAGGTGCCGGTAGCAACAATGAAATTTCTCTTTCGGGGATTGTTTCTTCTTTTGTAGGTGTTTTGACTAAAAAGGAATTCGGTAAGTGGTAACTCTCCGTGTAGGAAACTATATTATTCTTGTGCGTTGCTTCGCTGTGAAGCTGTGCGGCGCAAGTTTATTCGAGTGGCCGTGCTGTTTACCCGCTTCGCCGCGAGTGTATGGTGAATTAGACGACGGAAAAGAAGGGATGTCCCCTAGGTAGCACAGGGTGGGATGTGAGATGCTGTTTATTTTTTTCTTGTTTGTGTACTCGTGCATGTTTATCACCGAGCTGCGTGCTTCTGCTGCGGGGCACAAACGGTGCGTTTGTAGCCGTAAAGCAGAGAATAATCGTGCGGCTTCATTCACGGTCTAACCGTTCCCGATCTTCTTTTTTTTTCCTCCCTTCCTTCGCAACGCTCTGCTCCCCAAGGTTTCTTAAATGCCCGTCGCCGGAAACTACATATTTCGCCTATATGAATTCCTCTTCACGGGTATCGCTTGTATACTGAAGCAGTTCGATGTCATGTCTGGTAAGGCGACCCTCCCGTTCAAGATCGCTGATGTTCTTACTCAATTATTTATTTCTTCTCTCTTCTGCACAGTTCGATTGCCGTTGTAGAAGTTCACGCAACGAAGTGGCATCTGTGGAAGACAACCACACAAATGACGAGTCACTTTACCAACACCTGGTGCGTTTTCATGCCTTTGCTTCGCCGATTTCACAGCTTGAACCGACTACTCTACTAAAGCGAGTGCACTGTTTCGTGCAACTGCCGGTTTCCCGTGCAAGTTACCGGTGTTTGAAGTGGAAAAAGCGCTGTACCAGCGAACTGTGGTGCTTTCGACTCGTTCAGTTGCCGCGTGAATTGTTAGAAAAAAAGCACAGAATGTCTTTAACCTCCTGTATTTCAACAGTAGCCACTGCTAATGCTTATTGAGCCGACAAAGCTTGATCTTGCTCTGCACATGCAGTACTGTTGCTGCAAATGGCGAACAACTTTGAATAATGCCCATTTTTGAGTGTGCTTGTTAAGAACTGAGTATGCTTCCTTTAACACTTCCTCAGCTTCTCTTTCTTTATCGCAGTATATTTGCATGATGCAGTCACGCTTCTTTTAAAAGCCTGCTATGCAGACCTCTTCACAGTAATGTTGTGTTTGCTGAATAACTCAGTGCTTAACGTTCCCGCTTGTGTACATGCAACGTTCCATTCATCATAGGAAAGAGAGCCCGCACTTGAATGCACTCTGCTAGATACTTAGGTTTATGAGGATTGGCTTTATAGCAAACTCGGCGATTGCTAATCCATATGCCTTGAAGCTGCATTGGCAGTTTGTAACAGCTACACAGCAGGCTTATTTGGTGGGAAATGTCGAGCATGGTTTTATGCAGTCTCGTCAACTACATATTCTGCAATTCAAACTGTGACCTCTCTTTGAATGCTCACACTTATTTTCTGGTGTATATTTCACATTCCATGAGTGCTTAAGCAATGTACGTGCAGGATGCGAGATATTTGATTGTAGTGTAAGTGCAGTCTTTTGCTCATGTTGTCAGAAATAAGGCACTGACCAATGCACATTTTTATTGAGTCGCATTGTTAAGCATGTCTAAAGAGGGGCAGAATGACGATTCAGTGTTATTGTAACAAACGCCTCTGCTATGGTTTTCAGTACTATATTTAGCTGCCAAGTGCCATGGCTGTGGCATATGTGAGCGATGAGTGCGACATTAAAAATGTAACAATGAATGCAGTGATGCAGCATTCCCATTTCCTGCTTTGTATCTCTTCCCATCTCTGGTTTGCCTCAGTGTTGCTCAAGCCTGCTGTTCTCCTTCGCCTTTAAGTTCTTGTAAGTTGCGCACTGCTTCTCTTTTTTGCCTGTTTTCATTGTCCTTTTTTTTTTCTTTCTTAAACTGCTTTCTATAATTCTTGCCTGCTCAAGAGCAACGTTGAGCTTCAAGGGCTGCCATCCATCTGTGCCTCGCTTGTAGCAAACTTGCTTCAGGTGCCTTTCACACAGAATGTGGGCCATATTCTGATAAACTGCAATACAATTTTATACTACATAAACCTAGCTTCAGATGGTGCAGACATAGAGGAGCAACTGCGCAAAATATTACATTAAAAACACTAGCGAAATATTTGTGGAAAGCTCACAGAATGGACGCCATTTCATCGCAAAAGCACAAAATAAAACCATTGTCACCGCCCTATACGTGATGTACGATGAGGGTGTGAGCTAGAACATGCTGGTTCTTGGCACCACCTTGAGATGAGGGAGCGCTGAAAGACCTCTGGAGGTGGTGTTCCTGGGCCTACATGACAGCATCAGTCAGCAGGTGCACAGCCTGTCCACTTAGGAGCTGTTTGTAGGGTGTTAAAAAGAAAACATTGCCAAGGTTGCTTCAGTAGTGTATGCGGCTCACCCATAATGAATTTCATCACAGTGAGATTGCATTGCAACTGGCTTTTAAATTGTCTAACCAGTAAATATCCAACGGAAGATACAGCAGAGTTACGAAGAGGGAACAGAAAGGCCGAAGAAGTGGACAGATCACAGGCACTAAGCAGTCAAATGCCCAGTTCATGCATATCGCGTACGTGTGTAGTGTTGGGCACAATTCAAGTAGCACAGATTTTTTTTTTTTTTTAATAAGAGGCTGTTACCTTGATGTGCAAATGTTGTTATAGACTGGCCAGCATTTTGAAATTCCGAAGAAAGTAACAGTAATGTTTGTAAGATTTCGTGAGAGTGCACGGACCATTTAGTGCAATTTTGCAGTATCGTTCTGCCTACCTGACATTGGTAGCCATATTAACTCAGTACAGGCACCACCAGCATAAACTGAAATTCTAAGAATAATAATCTCATCTTAACATCTGTTATGTGTAGTTAACACATGCAAATGTCATGATTTCGTGAAGATTTCGTCCTCACTGCCTTATCTGCTGGGGCCTAAATTAAAGCACCATCAAAAATGTGAGCGAATGTTTAAAGGAAACTGTACACTCCTGTCACATGCAACTTGTCCAGGTTTGAATTTGCACTTGCATTTGTTTTCCCAGTTCAGTGCCAGAAGAATCACACAACAGGACAATAACGATTTGAATCCACCTTAGCCCAACGCGAATTCAGAGGAGGTCACCACAAGCACTACAACTACAACGTGGTTAACATGCTTATGTATACATAGATGAAGTACATTGTGACAGTACATAATGGTTGAGCACAACAGCAGCATAAATTGTACACATGTTGCGATTTGCCGTAGCTGTATGTTGTGTTGGATGTTATATAAAGAAACTAGGATGTAGCCCGAAGCTGTTACTTTTTTGCCTGCTTTTAGCTAACGCCACGAAACAGTTTGGATGGCAGCTGCAGTGAGCGCATGGCTATGCAAGGTGGTAAAGAACATCTTCACAAAGCACGTCTGTGATCGCCGAGCCTTATCTGACATAGGGTCAAGTAGCAGATAAAAAAATGGAGCAATGAGGCTAGTCACAGATTAACAGCGGTCGTAGCCGGCTCATCAGGAAGTGTACGATGAAAGCAAACAGTCTGAAATGTGTTGTCCATGATAAACAACGACCAATGCATGTGGGATTTAAGTGGCATGTTTGTTACTTGTACGTGTCTCAAGTCTAGGAGGCGGTGTAATGTCTGACAGGCAACACTAGGAGCCATGCTGTGGTGGTCCTTCTGTCAAGTCAGTTTGCCTTGTCATTGGGCAAAGCAATAGTGGAAATAAGTGAAAATTTTAACAGTTTGCATGTCAACCTGTACAACTGAAGCTGTAATAAACAGTAAGTCTGGAACGATCAAATAGCAATTGCACTGCTGCATGTGTAATCGTCAAATCGTTCTTTATATATAATTTTATACACGGTTCTGAGTTAGCCCTAATTTTTCTCCTGCTTAGCAATTGCAGAAAGCTAATCTATGCAAGCAAGCTCTTTTTTTTTTTTTTACAATGTTGGTAGCACAGTAATGCAGTGTCTTATTGTAAGCGCTTTTTTAAAATATGCTCTGAATGCGCTGGCTGGCCAAAGTTTACGCTTTGTTGGTCAATGCATTGTTGGACATTTACGTGCCACAAAGGTACCAAATATGGTAGAGTAAGCTAGACAGACACCATGTTTCATTTTAGGTACTGCTAAGCTTCGGTTTGCTTGGAGTCTAAAATACCAATTGTAATTAAGTGTCTTGCACCAGCATTTGATGGCAGCACGCTTATAATGTTAGGAATGTCACCGAGAAACAAATGAAGGGAGCTATCTTGAAGTCGTGTTGGTCAGTGGTCGTGCGTTGTCTGACTCTCCCAATCTTTTCTCCTCAGTCCGAGGCCTCTAATCTCTCCGAGGCAATCCCACTCATGCAGAAGGATCCGGACATGATCAAGTATGAAGCTAGTGTAGACAACTATGAACTTCTTTCTGTGATCGGTGAGTGTTGTTGATCTGTGAATGCATCTGAAACAGACACTGAAAGTGGTTCTATACCTGACCCTTTTAGTTCAAACATGCTTCGTTCAGAGATGCCACACAGTGTTTTACAAGTTTCACACTAGTTTTATTTTAGTGTCCTTGAATAGGGGTTGACACTATGTTCATGTTCATGCTGTACTCCTTATAATTTGAAAACTACCAGCTGTGACTGAAGCGCGTTTCTGGTGACATTGAAACACTAACGGAATAGTTTCTTGCTTTTGGCGTATTGTAAGGCAAGGTGTAGTGATGAAATCAGGAAGCTGCAGCAACAAAATGGAATCAGCTAGCACATGATAGGGTAAATTGAAGATCGTTGGCCTTCATTTTTCTGTGGACATAAAACAAGCTGATGATAGTGTTCACGGGACTACTATGATCTCAACTTACTGCTGTGCCCAAGTTCGCACACCTTAGAAGCTACTGTTATTTTTCTCTGTTGGAACGTTTCTTGCTTTATGCCAGCTTTTTTAAACACAACATGGACTGATGCGCAGACTTATTCACGACTTTGCCCTTAGCTGTCCATTCATTATTTAGCATGATGCAAGAAAGTTGTGTATTCTAGTCTCACGGCCTCTGCTTTGTTAAGTTGCGATCTTTGTCTTTAACTTTCCCTTAGGGAGAGGACTCTTCAGTTCTGCGGTGGTGTCCCTTATTAAGCACATTCCATCTGGTCATCGATTGGCTGTGAAGCGAACAAATTTGGAAGCATGCAGTGGGACCTTCGAGCAATTGCAAGTGAGTGCTGTTAGAGTTATAATTAAATTCAAAGAAGAAGCTTGTCCACTGTGGCTGAATCTTTTCAAGTGTTGCTTAAACACTAAAGGAAAATATCAACTTTGGATAGATCGATATTTTACTTGAGTTGGAGTCTATCACCACTTTCTGTGTGTCAGTAAAAGAATCTTTTACATTGAAAACTGCCACCAAAAGTCCCTGGCCTCGCTGCTCAATTTGAATCACCCATGCCAAAAAGAGGACCTGATGTCACAATTTTGGCTGCTGACACTGTGGTTCAGTGAGCTCCGCAGCCATAAAATGTAGTAACTACTGTGGCTTTCTATACATTGGTTTATTGTCAGAGTTTATATAATTAATTTTTCATTTATAACCTGCAACACTAATCGAGTACTCAAAAGAGACGACAGATGAGTCATAAGTGTCTTATGATTTCTCAGTTTTGTCATTCTTTTTTTTTTTACAAGTGCTCTGTTCTCACCAGCAATGGTGAATTGGTTATTACACAAACCTAATCTTTCAATCTTGCTCAGCTTAATATTGTTTTTAGGAGTGCCATGTCCTAAAGCATTGGGCCCTATGAAGTAGTGTATCAAAGGCCTCTGTGCTAACTCTGGCTGCCAGAGCTACATTAAAATGTCAGCATTTTCTTTTGCAGTCAGATTGCTGCTTCTGCGGCCGAAAAATAGCCCGTAAGCTTATGCCAAGCAATGGAAATGCCACAGTGACAAGAGAAATTGAAGACCCTCTTCTATTCCTGGCATGTGAATTTGAAAGTATCCACCTGTAAAGTAACCCTCTCTTAACTGCAACATGGCTTGTTGGGCCTCAACACTTGCTATAGTAGCAATGCTTGTTTCATTTCCAGTGGCACTAACTTAGAACTTAGTCAACATTACTGTTTCAATTGGAAATTGATTGTATCTTTCATGAAATTAGCAGGATATGCTAGACTGCTTTAATTTCCAAAGCACCAAAAGTTAACATTGCAATTATTTCTTTTTTTTTCCCTTCCTTCCCTTCTTCTAGCATGAAATATTTGTGGTCCGCCAACTAAGGCACGAAAATGTTATTCCTTATTTTTGCACACTAGTGAAAGGCAGTGAAATATGGGCTGTGATGCCACTCTTGACATATGGTGAGTGCATATACTTTTTCGCACAAATGCTGCATTTTGGCCAAAGGAATCAAATTCATAACTTTGTTGTTCTGTGCTGCCATTGCTTTGCAGGGTCAGTCAGGGATATCCTCAATACTCACTTTCCTTCAGGCTTGCCAGAGCATGCTGTGTCCTTCATATTGAAGGACTTAGTAACAGCGCTTCACTACATTCACACAAGGGGCTACATACACAGGTAAGTACCTTCAAATCCTGCAGTACATATACTGCACCACAGTATGTATTTTGCGTGTCTCTCACTGGTTACCATCTGCTGAGGTGGGGTGTTAGCACTGCTCTAATTGTGTCCAGTGGGTTGGCTTTGTAGCTGTGTGTGGTGCGTTGTTGTGAACCCGTCCTGCAGTCTCTTTCCTGTTTTTTTTTTTTTTTTTTTTTGCACCAATGTCTAGTACATTACCAAACTGTGACTACGATATGTTTCATGGCTGTCAGAACAAGAAAAGATAAGAGCCATGCCCAACTGAAAGCAATAGCTGCCCATAGTGCCAACTTCATTGCAGTAGCTGCTCCACTTATTTCACATCCAATCAACATCACCAAGTCAATTGCCTCTTTTGTTACTGCTAAATCTTGTGTCGTTGCATGTCACATTCATTTGAACTTGCTTTTTGTCTTCGTTCTTTTACATCACTGCATCTCACTGCTCATAATTCATTTCAGCCCATAATGAGGAACTATACTGAGCCCTTTTCCTCAAGTTGTTTTTCTATGTAGCAGTTCCCGTAAGATGTCCAGGTGTCTCTTGCTGTCTATGTTTTTGTTACCAGCATACCGCAAATCTGTTGGCAGTGTTGCCTTTTGTGCCATAGCTGTTGCTTCATGCAGGAGTGTCAAGGCAAGCCACTTACTTCTGTCAAGCAAAGGCAAAGTGATGCTGTCAGGCTTTCGCTACTGCTGCAGCGTCATAGAGAGCGGCCGATGGCGTCCAAAGATACACACCTTTCCACAGCAAGCCATCCAGAACCTCAACTGGCTAGGCCCTGAGGTCCTAGAGCAGGTAAGGGCGGCTCATATTTTTCCCAATGTGTCCTTGCACATGGTATGTCAACCATGTTTCACACTTCCAAGCTATGCCCTAAGCGTTAGGGGATGGAGGTCCAAATAAATTACGCACCTCGTCTGGCTTATGGCATGATGTACTAATGAACGGACTGTCAATTACTGTGCAAGTGTTGTCCTTTAACTGCTAGCATGCTTTTCCTGCATAGTCCTGAATGTCCCTGCACTACAATATGTGCATTTTGGACAGTGTAACACAGGCTGAAATTGCCATAGCCAGATCAATTTAGCCACAGAAACAATTTTTTGCAGTCAAGAGGATGGATAGTTGAAAGCAAGCTACAGCATTGCAAAAGCTTGTGCCAGCAGAAAGCAGTGCCAAATTCAAAGGTTGCTGTGTTTTGCTTACAATAATTGCAACGAATGTGAAAAGCCTCGGCTGACAAGATGCTAAAATTTGGTCGAAGGGTGCCCCAGGGACATTCCATTAGCACTTATTCACAGATTTAGCAGGCTTTTGTAAGGGTGACCCGATTTTGGCCATCGGTCGGCACATGTATCGTGGTCTCTTTATGTCCATGCTTTCTTTTGCATTTCACCTGTAGCATGGAACATGAACAAGGCCAAATTTCCACTCTTGTAAACGTATTCGAAGTTTGTAACCTAATTTTATGAGTGATTGAAGGTCATAGCAACAAATGTGTATTTATGGAGTTAGTAGAAGTCAACTAGTACATTTGGCTGTGTCTCTACACCAGGAATTGTCATTTTTATAGAAGCTCGCTACTGTACTATTTGCACAAGCGTACTCAAGAGGTTAGTTCAGAACGTGGAACGGACTTTGTACCAGCTCGCGGCACCTCTTGTTGTGTGGCAACGGGGCTCAGAGTTGCACCACTTGTGCGCGCGGCACAGAACCTGATGGGGTACAACTCCAAGTCTGACATCTACAGCGTGGGCGTGACAGCTCTGGAGCTGGCCAACGGCGTGGCTCCCTTCGCAGACATGGCACCCACACAAGTGCTGCTTGCCAAGATCCAGGGCTGCGTGCCAAAGCTGTCCAGCGCAGCCACCTGTGATGGGCCTGCACACAAGCCCAGTTCAAGCCAAGGTATTAATAAAGTTTATGCATCGCCGATGATTTTTCGTGAGTGCTGCCACAGCTTCTTGGGCATTTACAATTTCTGTTCAGTCAAGGATATACTCTGAACTCTCCCCACATTCCCTCATTTTCTCTCACCTCCGGCGGTTCGAAACACAGTGGTGTGCCTTGAGCTGCCGTATAAGACTTGGAACTTAAGGGGATTGCTTACTGCCCTTCAATGATTTATTTTTTAGTGCAATAAAAAGCACACCATTAAAAGTGTGCAAGCTTGCAGTGGTATCGCTAGAAATTTAGTAGAAATTGCTAAAACAGAACTTTTCCAAGCTTCGTGGTCACCTAACCCACTTGTGTTGGGACACTGGCAACACAGGTTGCTGGGTTTTGACAATATCAATTGCAATCAAATGCAGTTAATATTTGCATTTTTAATTTAATTTTGCAATTAAGTTACACTTACTACTCTCCATCATGAAGAAACGCTACCATATGCATGTAGAACACAATTGTAGGTAATAAATTATAGCTTCTAAGCAAGATGAGTGAACCTGCATGGGTATTTCTTGGTTTTTCGTTACTCTTGGAGTATGAAACACATTACCAAAGATGGCACCACTTTCAGGGCAGAGCTAACAATATGATTTCTTTTTTATGGGGTACAAGCATGCTCGTTTCTGTCAAAGTAAGAAACGACCTTCTCATTTTCACTATGACCAACGAAAATTTTCAGAGCAATGGACAGTCCAGGATGTTCGAAGGTGCAGCAAACTTATATATTGCACTGCGTTCAAAGCCACCGAAAGCCGCATCCTCCAGGATGCTGTAAAAGATTCTGCTCCAGTCGGCAGCATAGCTTTGTTGCCGTTGTCTGCCTTTGAATACCTTGTGCATGACCTTCCGAGCACCTTGGAGCACATTGTTCCTAATTGGCCATCACGGCATTATGTGCTCAGCAAAAAACACAAATATCAGTTGCGTTGCATTGAACCAAAACCAAGAAATGCACACAAGCGATAAATGGCAATGAAAAGCCGAAAGCTGAAACTACTGCTGGACTGTCAATATACAACTACATGTAACACTCACTTTTCTGCAAGATGCACCTTCATAAGTGTATGAAAAAGCCTCACCTTATACACAGGAAAATATATATGCTGTATTTCAAATACATCAAGTACTTTCTGGGATGCCTATTAATTGCGTTCCATTGGATGTTGAAACAATAATATATGCGATGTAAATTTGTTATTAATACATGGATGGATACTAGCATGAATAGGAGTGTGGTGTGAAAGCACAGGATCGTTCAGCATCTGGATATAAATTAAACGAAATTTCATAATTAGAAGTAAAACTCTTCTGAACATGCAAATGAACAATCTTTTCTTAGTGCTGCCGTCCTTACATATATATTTAGCTTTATTGTGCAAAAGGATTTCATAATCCCAGCTAGTCTAGGTCTAAATGTATGGAGGCAGTAAACAAGGATAGTGGGAAAAAACTGTGTTCTGAGAAAATGGGAAACCAATCGGTAACGCTTTATGTAGTCTCATACAGTGAAACATATTAGCAAAAATAGTGGTCAGTAAGGTTCATAGTGAAATAACACTTATATGTTGTGAAAATGTCAGCTTATTGCTTTCTTTGCAATTTCTGACCTGCCAAGGCTTGACAGAGTGTTTTGGCTCTTTGTCAGATATGTGCAAGGCTGGTGGTGAGAGCACATCAAAGGCACACTTCTTTGGCAGTGAGTTCATGTCCTTGACCAACCAGTGTCTCAAGAGGGATCCTACACTGAGGTTGGTACACCCAAACATTGCAAGCATACTCTAAGCATTTCAGCGGACCTAAGAAGCAAGAGAATGCAGAGAGAAAGTGCCAGCACTAGGGCAACACGGCCGTGGTGATGATAGTCAACCAGAAATTTAGGTTGTCAGCAACGCCTGCCATTACCGCCAAGTTCAAGTAAAAATGAAAATAAAGTTGTGTGGACAGGGTACACAACATTGAAGCCATATGACGTTACATGGTTGGCAGAGCCGCTCCAGCTATGTCAACCTGTGAGCAGCTGATTCTGTTGGAATGAAGAGAGTTGAGAAGGAATATGAAAGCTATGTTTGGCACTGACATATTTGCTCCTACTACATCTTTCTGAAAAATTCTTTTGTCTGCATATAGCTGTGAGGCATCGAGCACATTCCATGATGTTTTGAATATAAAGCTTGAGCGAGGGTTCAGGACCTGTTTAGGTAATCCATGCTTGACCTTGAGAATTGATTGTTTAATGCCGGAGAATGAAATTACATGTTTGTCAGAATGGTTTTGTCAGAAAGGATAACAGACTTCTAATTGCTGTATTGGCGCTGCCATACTTAGACAGCCAGTTCTTCTATTGGTGCCTCCCTGTGAAAGTGAGGTCTTGCTCTAAAGACTTTGGTCTGCCCATTATGTACAAGAATGTGTAAACGTTTGTTATGGCTGCAAATTTCGGGAAGTGTGGCAGGAAAACACACCTATATATGCAGTTTTTGCAGGGTGAAGAAGCAATGCGCCCACATACATACGTGCATGGTTTCATATGATTAGGGTTGTTTGTTTTCGTGTAAAGCCTGATTTCACTCGATGTCTTTCTAAATTCCAGCACCCCATACCTGTCTGTTTTTTATGCTGCAGAGAGTTTGTGGTGCCCACACACTATAGCTACTTGACCTCGGGACAACGAAGTTACATCCTGTGACGTCAAGTTTATTTCACAGGCTGCATGCAGCACTGTCGACACTGTATGGCTCTCATTTGTAAATTTAAACTGAGGAAAAAAAAAAACAAATTTGGAATGGTTCAACAAAAAGACAATTTCTCCACAAATATCCACCTTGAATAATAGCACCCAATTTCTAGCCCCTGAATTTCTAAAAAAATATATAGATATAAAACCCTAAACCAAACAACCCTACGTATGATGCATTACGTTGTTAAGCTTGAGGAGGGGGGTACAATTGCGGCCCATGGTGAATGCATCTCATTGGGGTTAAAATGTGATAACACATGTACTTAAATTTAGGTACACATTAAGGAATCCTGTGCAGTCACAAAATCTGGAGTCCCCCACTACAGCATGCTTCATGATTACTTCATGGTGTTTCTTTTTATTTATTATTATTATTTAGATGCGAAAAACATGAAATTGTCACACAAAACCAGATTTCGATTAGTTTTAATGTAATGAGGAGGGGTCGAGGTGTCCTTACAGTGATCTCGTTGCTTTCTCAATTCAGGCCATCTGCACAGCAGCTCATGACCCATAGTTTCATCAAACTCTGCCGCAAGTCACCCTCTTCCTTGCCAGAAATCATTGCAACAGTTACTCCGAGACCTGGTGTTTGTAAAAGTGAGTGTTTATGCTTGTTGTCCTTAGCACGTACAGCGGAGCTTAATTTCACAAAGTTTTGTAAAATATGCAACAAAAAACATACGTTCCAAGTTCACTAAAAAGTGGCGCATTGAGCGAGATATGAAAGGATCCTAGTGTTGCATGTTTTGAGCTGGTGGTTTTAAGAAGACTGAAAACTCGTCAGCTTACTAAAGCAGGGTGCAATGTGCCCGAAGCTCAGACTGCCAGCACTAGCCATCGCAACAGTAGCACCAGCAGGATCAGAAATTGCACGTGCTGCCCTTTGCTTCAACATATAAACTACATCAGCTGTCTAGGCAGACCACGTAACATCCAACACTAGGCAATCATAAAACCCTGCTCTTTTCGCATCTGACATGGCAATTTTCTAGTATGTACTTGAACAGAGCGCACCAGCTGTTCCTCATGGCATGGGCATGCAAGTGTTGCTTCCTCTCAGTTGAACTTCTATTAATTCGAACAAATTTTCAGATCCCTTGAAGGACAATCAAGACTCAACTACACAACCTTATTTTGGCAGTATACTGAGTGTTGGTGCTGAATTAGTGTTTTCCGGAAGCAAACTAACCTGTAAAGAAAGAAGTATAACTGCGTTAAGTCACTTTGTGTTCCCAATGGTGAGCATTGGCACCAGCAAGTTGTTCGAAATGGGCACATATTAACAGGCTTCTACTCTATACACCTGAACCTCATTATAATGAAGTTAATTGAAGAGAGACACGGAATTACTTTGTTGTAATTCATTATTTCGTTATAACCATTATTGCCCTTCACTGCAATATTTGCGGTGTGGGCGCGAAAATTTCAATGTGTAAATAAGAAGACAGCAATAAGAAGAGCCATGCATGTGATGAGGTTTTATAAAAGCAATAAAAAATAATCTACTTGTCGTTACCATGTGAATCGGCAGCCAGCGTGATCGGCCGCACTCTGTTGCAACGAAATTGTCTTTCGCTTTCGTCTAGCGCGTGGCTCGTCCACATTACTGCAAAACAGGAGAAACGGCGACACTATCGGACAGTCAACAGAGAAAATATGCTCATCATGAATGAGCAGCACGTGGCAGACTACCGAGCGCACCCGCCTTCGCCGCTACGAAGCACACGATGTGTTGTAGGCCAGCGAACAACCCCCCACCGGCTCGGCTTGGCTGGCTTGCGGTTCCCAAGGTTGCTGCATCACCGATACACTCTCGGAATCCACACCCAGTTGCAACAGTGTTTGATAGCATTCGCAGGCAGCCGTAACGAGTGAAGTGGATGCAGTAATCATTTCTCACCATCGCACGCAAGCAGAGGTGCACCATCGTGTTTGTCCCTCATATCTCTACTGCCGGCCATTAGACTGTGCATTTAGGATGACCTCCGAGATTGGTGCAGTGTGATCTCGGGGGCCATGCTTTGACATTTAGCTGCTGCGAGAAAAGGGGGGAATAGCGGGGATGGCAAGTGAGGACTGCAATAGGACAGAGGAAGGCAGCAGTACATGTTGGTGTGCACCGCTTCTTGCACATGGCTGAGCAGCAGTTTCACCGGACCGTGGTATTTTTTAATCACCACGCCGAGCACCGCGGGAAGCAATTTTGTTGGCACAGACACGCAGATTTTCAGTTTAAGAGACTATCTTAGTTTGTTATATCCATTGAAAGGTCCATTTTACTTCATTAAAACGAGGTTTAATATGCATGTATGTGATAGGAATTTCAAGGAACATTTTATTCACTTCATTGTATCCGTTATTTCGTTTTATCCTGTTAGGTTATTACAAGGTTCAAGTGTATTATCCGAACTTGTATGGCATTTAAACAGCCATGTAATGGCATGCACAGCTTGCGTGCAGAGGTTTAGAAGGGCTTTGGAAATGCACATTATATTTGGCCACAAAGGCATCGAGGACAAGATGAACTCACTGCCGTACAAAACAGTTGGAATGAAAATTGTAGAAGCCACCACTGCCCCCTCTTTTGTGCCATGCATTGCAATTTCACTCTTGCTCAAATTTCTTGGTGCAGGTATTGACATGGAGGGCCTCGAAGCATCATTGCCCGAAGCTGAAGCTGCCAACTGTGAAAAGTTTGTGTGGACATTCTAGTCTTTGTGTGTGATTGCATGTTTTTGGCTGAGAGATGCCACAAGGAACTTTTTTTTTTTTAACTGCCGTCATTTGTGTGCAAGGCTGCTCATCTTTATATAAATGTGTACCACTGCAAGAGGCAAGCTGTGTGTAAATATACCTCATTGTTTAGAAAGGAGAGAAAGAGTGTAAAAGTGAAAGTTGCGGCATGTACTTTTTTCATATGTGAGCATGCTTTGACGAGGTAGAAATGTAGCAGATATGTTTTTTGGCATGATGCCATAGAGTTTTATCAAGTCTACTTGTCAGCTGACGGCTCCCTGTTCAAAAGGGGCCAGTTGTTGAAGTTTCTTGCCGATGGATCTTCCTAACCCGTACAAGGTGTTTCGGTTAATTAAGAAGTCCTAATTTATTTAGCTTTGTACTCTGCCACGATCGAATTTCAGAGAGGCAGTGTTGTGTGCGGACGTTTCAGAGCTCAGTGTTTCATATGTGAATGAGTGTTGAAAAAATGGTCACATGATTGTACAAGGGAGTGTCAATGTGCCTTATTAATGCCCTCACTGTCCAGAGCATCGCGACACTTGTAAAGTAAAAAAATGAAAGAAAGAAAGAAAAAAAAAGCTTGTTACAATAAAACATGCATCTAGTGTGGCACTGCCTTTTTGTCTTTCTTTCACTATACAGGAGGGTCACTCACATGAAAACAATCGAGTAACAAAAATGCCCCAGTGACATCACTACAGCCAACCAGAAATGAAAGGAGCGAGCGAATAAGGGCCTCTTCAGCACCCAAGCCAAGAGAAGTTCTGAACGTGGCAGGAAAGGTTATGCTGACCCTCTATTCGGACGGGCTAGTCATACTCCAACCTCCTAAAGAAAAATGGTTGTTGGCCTGCAGTTGATTCGAAACACTGAGTGAATTGCTGCAAGCACGTCTCCTGTCGAAAAACTATCGTGCAGTCATATATAGCCTGTGCAACAGCTGTATGCAGTAGACTTCCATACGATTAGACCCCTTAAGGTAGCCACAGGCGACAAGAACTTTCACAAACAAAACGCTACGCAGTGCAGGAGTGGTTGCTCACACTCCCGAATGGATTCCTTTCTAATATGGGCTCTTTCTAAGCTCTGGCAAACGTGCATGGAGTGTTGAAGAGGTTACCATATATATATGTACTCTCGTAATTGGCACACTTTTTTTCACAAATCTAGGACTTTGAAAGAGGGTGCACAAATTATGGAGAGAACCCACAAGCACATCCAAGATAAGTGAATAGGCCCGATATGGACCATACAAAGCAGCTCATTCTCTACTAGGAACCGGGAGGCACACAAAGGTTGTCCAACTCTGTGAAGCTGTAAACAAGTCCCTTCTTTCTTTAGTAGAAAATCCAAGGGACTTATGTACTAGCTGAGATGTGTTGACATCTTTGTTTACCGAGCATGCGTTTGTTACGTGTATCCACTTCATGCATATAAAACCTTACTTTAAAGGGCACATATGATGAACAGACAGTGGCTGAATTGGTTAGTGGTGGTGGTCTTGCAACACCAGAGGTTGGTAGTTAGAATCCATAGCCTGACAGGCAATGTTTATTTTCAGTCTATCTCATTACTCGAAGCAAAAGGGAAGGAGCGCGTGTGCGCTGCTTTTACAATTATGCTTGTTTTCTCATACGATGCTAACACCGACAGTGACACGAGTCGGCCAGTACAAGCATCACACGAATATTTAGAAAATTGAAATACCTAGCCGAGATCTAAAACTCGCAATGGTCATCACGGGTGCTGTCACCTGCCTCTAGTATAGGACATGAACACTAGTGTGGAACGTGACTCAGAGTGGTTGTGGCAGCAGGATTCTCATTTTCTTCAACAAACTCTGTGACAGCGAGTTTCAATTTTGCCATATAAGTATCGCAGCCCATTGCTACTGAGAAGGCAAAGCTTAGACAACCGAAATAAAACAAGAAAGGGTTCTGTGGCCATACTGTAGCACAAATGTAGATACAAGGCCGACACAGCGGAGCCAATGGAACTGGTGCTCCTACACCCTCATGCACTTCTGATGCATTTCAGACTCGAGTTGAACTGCAGTGCGTTCTGTGGTTCCCGGCGGACGTAAAGGGCAAAGCAAAGGGGTTCACAAGGGGTGCAAAACATGCCAGTAACTTTTATTTTCATCACCTTTACTAAAGATTAGGGATGCGCAAATTGTGCCAGTAAATGTCACACATGACAAAAGATAATACAGGCTTGTGCGCATGTGTGCAACTTTTTAAACATATGTGATTTCTGTTTGGCTCATCCTCATACATGGCTACATTCTTTTCACCTGCTTCATCCCTGGAAGTAATAGTCATGAAGATTGTATATATAGACTGAAGACATCACAGCAGATAGCAATTGCTAGCCAGTGTGCAATTTAGTGAAATTCAGAGACAGATCATCGTCGGATCACTATCAGACACCACCGTAACTGTTGTGGAAAGTGGATGAGAGAGTCCCGAGACACGGTATTTGAGATGACGTATTTGTTTGCTTCTAAGCATTAATGTGTACTGTATTTGGTTGGGTATAGCTCATAAGGGCAACACATATCTTATAGAACAACAATGGCATTTCACTACTCGGGACAAAGTTACAGATCAGATTCACTGACCACTGCAGCCATGTTTCAATGGCGACGGAGTGCAAGAACATTTGTGTGCTGAAGTTGAGGTGTGTATTGAAAATGAGGTGCTTAAATTAAATGCTAGTTGTAAGGGAACCATAGGCTCTTTAAAATGCCTAGTGTCAGGTAGCTTATTTACAGAGGAGTCGTCATACTACAAGATCCTGCTTTTCAAATACACCCCTCGAGCTTGGCTTTGAAACGGCCCGGTGTATTGAAAATGTTTCAGAAATTTACAGCCGAAAGAATTTTTCAAGAAGGTTTGTTAGGAGCGAAGATATTGCGACTGGAAAACCTCGCTTTCCAGTTCTGTCTCAACTCTGTGGAACAGAGTGCACAGAGCTGTTGTGGGTGGCGTCAAAAGAGGTGCCCCGCCCACCGCGTTATGTCACCAGGCTTCAACGACGTATCAGAGTGGCTGACCGAAAGCGCGCAACTGCCGGGGGTTGTTGGCAGCATACGCTTGTGGCCGCCTGCCCACTCAGTGCCTGGGCTCGGTTGCACGCCATTGCGATTACTGCATTTTTTAGATCCTCCTAAGCTTTGTTTTTGTTCATCACACATGTTTAGGCTCGGAAGTGTGCGCGCTGCTTGTCTTCGATGCTGCGCACAAGACAGCGTCAGGATAAACTGCGCAACTCCAGCGCTGTTCCACCTTGTCCTGCATAACTCCCAAGTTAGTTAATCGTTGATTAGTGATTGTAGACGAGTTAACGATCCTGTCGGGCTTGAACGCACTGACTACTATGACTCGAAAGGAAGACCTTTACGACTCGAACCCTTGTCGACAGAATAATGTGGAATAAGATGCGTTCAGATGCGGTAAGACGGATGGATTGATTTGAAGTGTGAATACACCCCAATATGTACTTGTTCGATTTTAACAGTGAAGCTGTTTAAGCTATTGGTAAAACTGGGAAATCTGCAGAAAACCCCGCTAAGTTGTGTAATGTTAGCATAACCATACCAAGCTATAGTAAAGCAGGCACTTGGCCGTGGCCCCAGCATGGGAGGCAGAAATTAGTGTGTTCCCTTTCTCACGAATCACTACTACTATAGTAAAGCCAATTAGAACTTCGTAAGACTGCTTAGGTAAGGCCTTATTAAGCTGCCTAGTTCAATGAAGCCTAATTAAGACTATAAGTGAAGCCTAGTTCAGACAGGACTTATCTAACCAAGCCAAATTGAACTAATTCAACCTTAATTAGGCTGACAAATAAGCTATACCTAATTAAGATGAGGCTAACCAGTTAGGAGTAATTAAGGTATAATAATCAAGCCTAATTAAAGTAAAGCAAATTAAGCAGTGTAATTAAGCTGATAAGACAAGTCCAGTGTGAGTAAGCTTAAACTAATTAGACCAGGCCAAATTAAGTTAGTGCTAATTAAACCATGCATATCTGCTACCACTAATTAAGTCGGATGTACATAAGCTACAACTACTTAATCCAAGGTAAATTAGGCTAAGACCAATAATGTCATCTAATTATACTGAGATTAAATATGGCAGGACTAATTGAGCTAACACTAATTTATGAAGTCTAATTAAGGTAATACTCATTAATCGAGGATTAAATATAGTAATGTCTAGCATAACTAGGCCTATTAATTAGGCCGAGCTTAATTAAGGTAGGTTTAAATAACCCAGACCTAGTTATGTCATGACTAATGAAGCCCAACTTAAGTCATGCCTGATTAGGTCTAGTTTAATTAAACCGAGCCTGATTAATTTTAATTGGGCCATGTATAATTAATGTAATACTAAGTCAAGCCTAAATGAGCTCTGACTGTTAAGCTAATCCTAATAAGTCAGACTTAAAGGCATAATCCATTTTAATACACACTAATTCACCTTAGTCAACCCTAACCTGCTGTAATCCTTCTTAGTCGACCCTAATATCTCTTAATCTACCGTAATCCACTTTAATACGCCATAGTCCACCTTAACGCACTTCAATCTGTCTTAATCCATGCTAATGGACCTTAATCAGCTCTAGTCCACCCAAATCCGTCCTAGTCTTTTAATCCACACTCTCAAAAAAAGATTTTGGGTTTGACTCCAGTAATGTTGTTCAGTTCGAGTCCTAAAAGGTGGCACATTGGAATCCCATAAAGTATAAACCCATCTGCAATCACTGATCAATGATTGATTAAAGTTTAGGAATTATCATTTATTACAGGCTGCTAGCATGAATTTGTTCGCTTCTTGGGTAACTATATTTATGGTGAATTTCGCACCGCACCGTTTGCATTGACGCCGAAATAGTTTACGGAACCTTCCAATGGCATCCAGCAACTATTTTGCCTAGGCCCTCACAACGCAAAGTAAAGCGAGCACATGGCACACGCGTGCTTTCGGTTTTAAAAAAAATGCGTGCTGCGAAGGGCCCGCACACAGGCACGTCTGCCATCGGCCAATAGCAGCGACGCTCCTTGTATGTGCTTTATGACGAAATAAAGCATATACAAGGAGCGTGAGGAGAAGCCTCTTTCTAAGTTGAGGGCTCCTGAGGAAGTAGAAACTTTGTGCTCCGCTTGTGCTATGCTTCATGGATGACTACAAAATTTGGCTGAGATGTTAAATGCAGCGTAGACTAGCTGTAGAATATGTTGTTCACTGAGCCCGGGAGGTGGTCCAGGACCCCTTTAATGATGAAATTTACGAGAGCATTACCACTGGCACTCATTGGTAGTGATGGACAACAAAGGCATGACCTCAATCATCGCTCCTCAGCATGACCTTGAAGATAAAGGGGCACTAAAACATTTCATTCTCTGTGTGCCCGGACTTACGTCGTAGTATCACACACTAGGTGCACACATCTGCTTTGGTTCTTAACTGTAGACTCCTAGCAGGATTACAACACTACCAGCACTGTTGAAGGTTGTTTGGTGATATAGTTGAATTACCACCATTACCAGCTTGCAAAGGTTGTTTTGGTGGTATCCCTTACAAAAGTGCCATATATGGCGATATCAGGAATTGGGCATATGTGGCTATATATGGCACGTTCAAGTACGTGGCCGCATTTGCCCCATTCGTGATAGAAACAATATGGCAATGAAAGTCCAACACGATGAATGCCACGTAAGACTCTGATGCATATTGGACAAATACGGCCAAATGTAGACACGTGCCATATATAGCAAATATGCATATATGGCCCCAGGTGGTCTAAATTTCCGGAGCCCTCCACTACGGCCTTTCTCTCCTCTCTATCTCTTTCACTCCCTTTCCCCCACCCCCACGGACGCTTAGCCGTGCTCCCTACATGGGGTGCAGAAATTAGCGTCCTTTCCTAACCGAACCACAATCATCATCATCATGCATATCTGGCTATATATGGCAAGTGTCTGTACATGGCCCTATTTGCCCAGCACGTATCAGCGTCTTGCATGGCATTCCTCGTGTTGGTCTTTCATTGCCATATTGTTTCTATCACGATTGGGGCAAATGCGGCCACGTACGGAACCTGCCATATATAGCCACATATGCCCAATTCCTGATATGGCCATATATGGCATTTTTGTTAGGGATAGTTCAATACTACAGGTACAGACATATAACTAGTACACTATAATGAAGTTAATGACCAGCATTACCATCCAAGAAAGTATTATATATGCTGTGTGTCCACAGCAAAATTATCAGATATAATGAAGTTAACTTGAGTTGAAGTTCCAGTGCAGTTGGTCTTTAAAGGGCCCTTGCAATACTTTTTGAACATAGCAAGAAAACACTACGAATAAGTCGTAGAGGCTTCCGTGGACATGTCAGCCAAACATTATTGTGCTGTGGCTAACGAGTTCTACAAAAACCTGCAAGGTGGAGTAACACATATGGAAGGGAAAATTAGCATACACTCGTTTGTAGCACAAAGCTACGAGGAAATCCATAGGGCTCTTTCAGAAATGAAAGCTTGTTAGTAGACAAAAAATTGATCCTGGTCCGGGAATCAAGCCTGGGACTAACCGCCTGTCTGGGGTGGTCACTCTGCCAGTTGAGCTAACCAGGACTCCAGCAATTGACGGTGCAAGGGTGCAGCTCGAAGGTACGGGCAAGAACTCGTTAGTCCACCTTGCAGGTTTCTACAGAACTCGTTTGCGACATTCGTGCCACATCTGCCATATCATTGCACTTGTCCATTGAAAGTGTAAAAGCTTGTTGTCAGTACCTCAATGATGCAGAATGGCTCTCGGCAATAAATGAAAGTTATGACAAAGTGGAAAAGGTAATTTCTTTCAGCTTTATTTCAACAACCTAGTTATATGCACAAATGACCGCCTTCCTGGACGTTCTGTGCAGCGGGGCAGTCTTGTAGTACAAAATACACTTATATCAGCTCCACGAGCCTCAGACCTTACACATAATGTTGACGAATGTAAACCGTAACCCTACTCATGCCCCTTATCGCTCTATACATTTCTGACATACTCTCGATACTGTACACACAGACTGCTTATCAAACTGGCCCATGGTAGGACGGATTTGCCAGCACCACAAATCATTCGACTCGCATTAATCAAGGCACTGTACCTGCCATTGCAATTTCTCAAAACCAAACAATACTTCCACAGCAGTAACCTTTTATTAAACTCGCGGTTTGGCTTCGAGTATAACAGAAACCTACTAATACTGCTGCCCCAACTCTTTCCACTGGCTGAAATTGTACACATACAGCAGTAATAAACGTGCAAGTGCATACTATATATCAATCATTCCCTTTTAGGCATACTTTTGCAAGACACAATGTTCACTGAACACCTCACTAAAATAACAGATGCCCTGTCAATGCATCCTGGAAGCAGGTAAGTTAAGGATAATGCCAATGGGAGGTATGCTAGATTTCTTTGTGTTTACTTGCACTGGTTCCTAACAATGACTGAGGTTACAGTTGTTGCCTTAGTTGGGAAGTTTTTACTCCTGTGCATAGCAGTCTTCTTGGGCACATAGACATCATGAATGACGGCAAAGCAACTATGAAACAGGACTAACGAGTGAAACAGGACTAATGAGCGATACTAATGAGTGAAAAAGAGGCACACAGAAAGCCCAATACATATACCCACACATAAGTCAAAGCTTTTTTTATTTCTGCCATTATTGGACAAGAATGTTAATCTCACTTGGAAGTTAGCTCGCACAACAAAGGTGCGAAATGCCCAAATATAATGAAAACAAATGTACCTAAAAGTTTAAAAATGCCCGATGTTGCTTACAAATGCAGGAAAACAAGCACGCAGGTTCCAAGCTGTGTGCGTGCACTAAAACACAAGTAGAGTGCACAAAGAAGTGTTCTTTTTTTTTTTTTAAGAATTACAATGTACCTCAGTTGTGTGCATCCTTCTCTTGATCGTGGCATAATGAAAGAGAACATGCATAAGATATTTCTCTATGGCAACATTTATACATTTGAGCACCTAGAATTGCTCTCGAACTTCAATTTTCATTGACTTCGCATCAGTTCTGCACAGTGGGGAAGGCCACATTACATATATGCTTGGTGGGCACGCCATGGTCACACTAATGTAATCACCTTTTCTCCCAGAGGAGGAGAGGAGAGTTGGCTGTAGAAGGCATTTTGCATTGTATGCAACAAAAAGAACTGCAAGTAAAATAAAAGATTTTCACTATGCCACACAAATTTAGCCTTGCATTTTACAGTTTGGCGGTCTTGAACACGGTGTGACCAGGCCTGCAAAGAGTTCCAGACGTGCAAAGTGGAACAAATGTGATGGCACAGAGTTGTCGAAGAATAATTGAGGTACAGCTACTCCGACATGCACACATTCAAACTGTCAGGGGAATGCACTGTAGTAACGGATGACCCATTTCACTGTCCTAAAGGGACCCGCTCTAAATCACCAGGTACAGTTGCATTTATCATTTCTAGTTAGTATAGTGTAACAGCCACAAACGACGACCTCTCCTCGTGCAACATTGACGACTGCATGATGCTTGTAATGACACTACATCCATGCAAATAAAGTATCTCACATTCAGTGAATAACACACCTTTCTTTAATTTAAAAAGAAAGGTTTCTTGGCTGTCCAAAATTATGCTGGCATCACACATGCAGTCTATGACATATGTTGAATGCTACCTTTATATAAGTTATGGGTGACTATTAAGGTGATTAAAAAAGGTAAGCTACCTTTTGCCTCCAAGCCAACTGCCATCGAGTTGTTCCCATGGTGACTTTGTCACTTCGTGTAGTGGCAGTGGCTTCTCTTGAACACAGGGGTCCATGAGATATATGATGCCGATAGTATTCCATGACCTTTGAGAGTACACCTCAAACTCCAGAACAAAAGATAACTTCTTGCGTGATGGGTGATGGCAACAAAATTCTAAGGCCCAAGGATGGAACACACAAAGATGATGTTGGCATTCATCTCTGCGTGTCCCATCCTTGCGTCTCGTGGTGCACTGCCATTGCCCATCGTGGTAAACTGATCAGCCCACAAGTACATCGTCAGAAATTTCTTCGCAGCACTGAAAAGTAGCTTTGGCCGCATCGGCACACTATTCTTCAGGTCATGCAGTATGATAGTGAAAAACCATAACATTTAAAGATATAACCTAATACTGAAATGCAAGATTAGGGTCAAAGGCATTCGACTCGTAATCCTGCACTGAGGGGTGTATTCAGGCAGCTAAAAACTGAGAATGCGACTGCAAAGGCACAACGCTCATAGCATAAGTCATGCTTACCTGCACAAGTATGCTCCCAGCTACCAGCATCTCCCACTTGGTGTATAACTGGAGGAGATAATATTTCTACACAGCTGCTTACTGGGGCGGGTGCAGCTGCCTGTTTAAAAGAATTATGCATTGCCATGATACGAGGAGATGCACAAACCTTAACGTTTGCACCTGAAACAACTTCTACATGCGCCAGCAACTGTACACCATCAGGCTCACTATGAGGCTAGCAATCACGCGAGTTTCTACCCCAACGGCTCACTGTAGATCACATTACACCATTAGTCATAAAAGCATACTAAAAGCATACTAAGCTAAACCTTCTGGAGATAGAAGTAGTTGACTTAAATATCTATGGTATACAACTCAACTCTTCACTAAGTCCTTGCTGCTCATGAAGTCGGGCAATGAAGCTTCACAAAAGTTGAAAGACTAGAGGAAAGTTGCTGCCCCTCCTTCACGGCTATCACATTTTCAGGTGTTCAATTCTACATTAGCAGGGAACGGTGAGATTTCCAGTAGCAATGCAACAGAGATATATCTATCCAGTCATCTTTCAACAGTACTAGTAAAATAACGCAGATGTGGTTGAGGTTGAAAAAGTACAAGCATCCTCAACTGCAACTCTGAAAAAAAAAAAAAAGAGAAAGCTTTTGTTTGTTCCACTACCACTGTAGCCTGGAATGAGCGTCAGCATAATCTGCAAGCCACGGGATTGGTTCTTGCAACATGAGGTACCGCACTACAACTCGCAACCAAACGTCTCAACAACAGTTACAGCCAGCATGCGCTACTGCCACGATTGCTATAGAGTCCAGCAATGACAGAGCTAAAACTCTCGAAAAAGTCAACTAAACAGACTCAGTGACTGCGCCAACGTGTCCAAAATCGTGAGGCCAGTGCTTTCTGCATCGCATGCGAGCTGATGTCGAACGTCATGAAGCTAATGCCGACGGCGATGGGTCCCTTGATCCAGTTCATGCTCAGTCCTTTGTAGAGGCCACCTATTAGGCCTTCGTTCCTGTAGACCATCATGAGGGTTCCCAACACACTTGTGTAGTTTATTCCAGTGAGCGGTGCTGTCTGCATCCGCCTCCTTACAATGTCCAGTGGATAGGAACTCGATTGGCCAAACAGGCCACCCACTGCGCCAAACACCAAGCGCTCCATCGGGTGCAGCTCTGTCGATCCTGTCTGCTCTGTTGAAAGAAAGAGGATCAGATTAACACAGTAAACTTATTAAAAAGAGATCTGTTAAGCCAAATTTCTGGATATGTTGAACAATGTCAGAATGATAACTTGAACTTGTTGCCATCTAGGCTGATATATAAGAACGTATTTTAGCACAAACAAGATATGACTTAGTAAAGCAGAGACCTACTGCTTCCTACTTCCTTTCTAACACTTTGGTTTTCTGTTTGCGCTAAAATGTGATCCTTAAATATAAGAACATATGGTTCATTTCCATGAAAAAAATGTCAAAATATCTACTTCAAGGGACACTAAAGCGAACAATACATTAGTTTAGGCCATGTGTTCTAAAGGTGGCTTCCATTGAACCCACTATAAGGTATAGCAAGCCACTTGAATATTTTTTACGGTTCCATGTTCACTAAAAAGGAGAAGAGAGGTGAGCGGTGCGGATGCGCTTCGCATGGGCTCCTGCATTTTTTGCCAATTTTCCGGACACCTGCTTTCAGTCATCAACGCTGCGGCACTGGTGGAATTGGCAAGGAACATCAAGTTTTTGAGCGGTACGTGGAATTACCATCGTTTTTGGTCATTTGAAGTCTTCACGGCAAGCTAACCGAGCTAACCCTACAAGAGAAAGCAATCAGCCGCCAGTGCGTGGCTCGCGATTCCTGGCTCGTGAGCCGGCGCTCACTCTCTTTGAGGGCGACTCGGCACCGCCGCTCAGTAAGAATGACTGACGCATCACACACATTAACTGCGCGAGACAACAGCAAAGAAAACAACGGTATTTACATGCAAGTGGAGACTTCACAAGATCAGCAACCGCAAGCAAAGTGGATGTATGATGAGAACAGTGGACAGGCAATAAGCATACAAGTGGCAGACATGGCAGAAGAAAGGAAAGAAGACAGGTGCATATAAGACCCACAGTAGAGGATGCGCAACCACAGCGTGCACAGGAGGCTGGAGCAACAAATTCTGCACCGGTAGACGTGCCACGTTACAGAAAACCTAACTTCCGCCACTGCCGCTGGACGACATGAAGATTATCTACAGACCCCAAGGTTGGCTTACAACTTTCCAAGTGGTCCCTACTGGCAGTGACACATGCAAATGGCCAAGCGAGCAAGCTGTCCCTAAAAGACTTCTACGACAACATCCGGATTCAAGTGCAGCACGTTGAGAATCTAATAATTGCACGTACACCAAACAAAGACATAGCATACAACAGTGCTCCTCAAGATCACCAGCATCCAGCTTGGAGGGTCCATTTACATTTACGCAGTCAAAGCCAACGTCATGACACCAGAGGGTATCAGCAAAGGTGCAATCCACATCCTGCCAGGAACAAGCGAAGAAGAGCTACTGAAAGGGATACGAGTATCTGCAAGATACACCGTCCTAGCAGCGCGCATTCTGGGACGATCTTCAATGGCACTCATCTACTTCGATGGGCCACACGTCCCATTCAACATAATATATCAGTGCCGTGACTACTGCCGCAAACCTTACCGTAAAACCGTTCAATACTGCCGTACCTGCGGAGAACTTGGGCATCGCCAAGATATCTGCCCGAAACCTCTCATTAAGTTCTGCTATAAATGCGGCAAGGAAAATCAACTGGAAGACCATGATTGTTGGCCGGCATGTAAAAGATGTCAGCAACCTCACGGAACAACGGGAAAGGAATGCCAACAAAAACTCAAACCGAACCCGCCACCGTACAAGTTCAGACTCTGAGTTCCCGGAACTACCTGCACCCAGCAACGTTTTTCCGTCTACCGAACAGGCCTCCAGAAAAGACTCCACACCATCAGGCAGCGAGAAAGCCAGGTCCAAGTCAAGGTCAATGTCCAGATCCCACACCCCTAACCCAGAAAAGAGAGTCACTTACTCAGACACTGAAGCAGCAAATGAGGGTGCGCAAGAGCCCACAGGAACTGAGAGACATCTGCGAGCGCAACTCCAAGAACAGCAAGCCCTCATCAACAAGCTCATCCAAAGATGCAAAGAAAATGACACAGCTAATAAAGCTTCCAAACCTCTAGGAACTCCACCCCTTACGGAAGATCGAGTCAAGGAAATCATAGCAATAGGGGCGTGAAAATAGACTCGGGAGATCATGGCTACTTTCGCAAGGGAGATTATGCAACAGCTCCAGCAACACATCACCGTTCAGCTGGCTTCTATCCATGCTACCTTCCAAGAATTCAGTACCTTTGTGTCCTATGCAGAGCAAAACCATGTAACAAAAGCCACTGTAGAAAAGATGCTCAACAGCACCGATGCGTCTAGCAAGAAAGCATGTGAAGACCTTCATAATGTGTTCCGGTCAGAACCCATGACACTAGGCAAAGACCACAAAGCTGCCCAAGATAGTGAGTAGCACCAATAGACTCCCACAACCCCCAATGAAGCTGTGGCAGTGGAATTGCCGCTCTATCCGATCCAAAAGAACAAACCTCTAGGAACTGACTAAACAGGAACAGCCAGACATCATCGCCATTCAAGTAATGTGTCACACCAATTTCCGCATACAGGGATACGACACACATTTTGAATCCGAAAGAACAGCCATCCTAACAAAGAAATGTCTCACAATGCACCATCACGCAGTGCTGGGAACAACCGTAGAACACACCTCCGTGGAAGTGCAACCTGAGAAAAAGGTACATCAAAGCCTATACGTACTATGCTTATACAGCCTGCCGAGAGATTCGCTATCGGATTTCGGAAAGTTTGTCTCTGATGTCGGGAGACACATGAAAGGCCATAAACCCATAATAATGGGGGGATTTCAATGCGCCCCACACAGCATGGGGTTACCAGCGCACGACCAAGAAAGGAGCACAGGTGCACAATACAGCGCAACAGAATCACCTAACCCTCTGGAATGACTCTAAACTAACGACTCATATAGGCAATAGCATTTCCAGGGGCACAAATCCCGACCTCACCTTTACAACAGGAATATCAAAGACTGAATGGACACATCTAGACGAATGTGTCGGTAGCGACCACCATATTCTTCAGCTAGAAATCTTGCACCATAAGAATCCAACTAGAACCCGAACGGCAAGGCTGACCGACTGGAATGCGTATCGCAAAGACGACATACAAGAAGACAACACTGAAAATATCGAATAGCGGCTCATAGAAGTGGTCAAGACGGCGCAAAAGCACACTAAAGAAATTCGACTCACAATGGATCAACCAGGAATGGACTCTCACCTATTAAATCTTTGGGATGCCAGAAGAGGACTACTGAGACAGTGGAAAAGGATGAAACACAACCGTAAACTGAAAAAGCAGATCGCCCTTATAACGAAACAAGCAGAAGAATACTTAGACAAGCTCAGCAGGCAAAACAGGCTTAATCTGTGCGACCAACTTCAGGGCACACTCGGCACAAAAAAGACTTGGCATATAATGCGAGCCCTTCAGTCTACTACCAAAACGAAGACCCACCAGCGACATGACCTCAACAAAATCATTCGCAGCTATTCTGGAACCGAAACAGAACTTCTGGAAGAAATCAAGCATAAATTTGTCGGAGACACCGCCCCCATGGCCATCATACTGCGACAGTACAATGGCAAACCAAATCCGGCCCTCGACAGCCCTTTATAACTCCATGCTGCTCTTGCAAAATTGACCTATAACAGATCGCCGGGCAATGACTGACAGAATAAATAACAAAATATTGCGAAATCTCCCTGACAAGGCCATAAATGGACTCCTTGAGTACATGAGTAAGTGCTCGGAGAAAGGTGAGCTGCCACCAGCATAGAAGCATGCTGATATCATCGTGATACCGAGACCTAACAAGCCACTACAAATCAGCAACTTGTGACCCATATTCCTAACTTCCTGTGTCAGAAAGCTCTTCGAACATATGGTTCACGATCACTGCATACCACACCTTAAAGACTCAGGACTTATGCCTAACACAATGTTTGGCTTCCGGGAGCTCCTGTCAGCACAGCATATATTACTACAGCTCAAGGAGGACCTCCTGGATCACCTAGAACGCCACAAAAGGTTCTCAATTTTAGCGAATTATGTAGAAGGAGCATTTGATAACGTGAAGCATGAAGCAATTCTCCAGAATCTGCAAGACGCAGACTGCGGAATCTGAATGTACCAACACGTAGAGAACTTCCTCAAAGAATGCACGGCCACGGTTGGTATCAGCAACCTCCGAAGCGACAACTTCAAGATGCCCAACAAAGGCACTCCACTAGGGTCAGTGGTTTCACCTACGCTCTCGATATTGCCTTGATTAAACTCCCGCGACAGCTCCATGATATCGAAAGTTTAAGCCATGCAGTATACGCCGATGACATAACTTTGTGGACAAAAGCACCGACAACCGGCAGACAGCAATGTGCCCTCCAAGAAGCAATCAATCTGATAGAACAGTACCTCGCAAAAGGCAGTCTCGAATGTGCCCTTAAAAATCAGGGCTGCTTATACTCAAGGCAAGAACCCGAGCAAGAACTCCAGCCAATGTTGTCCCAGATCCCAAGGTTACGCTCCACGAAATCAACATCCCAGAAGTTGACTCCCTCCGAGTCCTTGGTTTCACAATACATATAGACGGTTCTGGTGCCGCTACACTTCCGAAGCTTCAGAAGACCCTAACACAAGTCACTCATCTCATCCGGTGCATAACCACTCAAAGAGGAGGACTCAAAGAGCACGAAATCATCCAGATAATACGAGCCCTCTTCATAAGCCAGATTACATATGGTACTCCGTGTCTACTTCTCAAGAAGGCTGAAATTGAAAAGCTCAATATAATGATCAGAAAAGCAATTAAGAGCGCCCTGATACTTCCTAGTACGACTTCAACCTCCAAACTTCTTATACTTGGCCTCCATAACATATGGGAAGAAATGAGTGAAGCCACAAGGCTGGCCAGCCGGAGCATCTTAAGCTGTCTCAAACAGGCAGAGCAATACTACTTCGTAAACTAGCATACAGCAAAAACTTTATCGCAGCATCCAACGCGAAAGCCTGGTTACCGTCACTTCTCCGAGTCTTCATCTCAGTCGATCGAATACCGCACAACATACCACAAAGACGGAAGACAAGCTAAAATTCCATGGTTAAACAAGAAAAGCTCCAATGATCCAGACACGAGATATGCAGATACAGCAAAGTACCCAGGCAGAAGTGTGTATGCAATAATTGTGACCAATAACCAAGGGAATGAGCTAATCTCTGCTGCCATAGCGGCCAGGAATCCAGAAACGGCGGAGGAAGTTGCCATTGCCCTTGTCATTACCACATGCAAAGAAAGAGCTGTCATATATAACGACTCGCAAACTGCATGTAGAAACATTCAGAAAGGTCATGTCTCTGCTGTCGCAGTCAAGATCCTAAAACAAATAGGCATTCAACAACAGCTTCCTGATGTCCACATCGTATGGACCCCAGGTCACGAACACCTGGCAAGAAACGAAGCAGCACGTGCCGTCGCTCGAGAGCATACCAGCTGGGATTTCCTGCCACAGGGGCTCCGCAAAGCGACGAGGGTTGAAGACATTCCAATCAAGTATGCCAACATATTGCAACACTACCAACTGTAAAGACACCAACACCCACAACCACATCCAAAATTAAGCAAGGAAGAAGCCACATCCCTCCACAGATTGCAAACGAACACATACGTGCATGGAATGATTATGCACCAGATCCACCCCACACAGTTCCCATACTTATGCCGCTTTTGTAATGTACTGGACACTCTCCAACACATGGTGCTGGTGTGCCCACACCGCGAAAACAACGCGGCATCAGCCAACAGCTTTGTGGACTAAGAGAGCTGCCCACCTCGGGCGAAAATGGCCGTTTCTCAAAATAAATGTTTGTTCCTCCTCCTCTATTTTCATTAAACATATTTTTCTGCATGCAGTTCACCTGAAAAGGTACTTTGCTGCAGCACAGGGTCACTATGCCATAATACCGCCTTTTTAAGAGAAATTTGCACTGCTGTGAAGCCACACTTCGTGACGAGGTGTGGATATTACATGCATCTCAACTTTTTTAATATTTTAGATTAAGTCATGCAGGCTAAGGATGGCACTTTAGCATGGTTGAAAGTTGGGTGAGTTGGTAACCGTTCATGATCAAGTTCATGTTCAAGTTTGAAGCAGTGCACAGTAAACGAGGGACATAAGGAAGGTAACAAGTAGACAGGACTATCACTGACTTACAACTACTTTGTTCTTGAAAAGAAAACAGGCTAAAATACAGGTGAACCAGCAGACCTTGTGTAACAATGAATCCCAGTCATAAAACTCACGTTCGTGTAAAAATGACACTTCACAATTGCTGAGCATGAACAATGTCTGGCTGATACAGCTGTTTATGTTTACTGATATGGAATGCCTCTATGATTTTCCTTGTGAGTTCATCCTGATGGTGTGACAGTGTAGCCATCTCTTTGAAGAGTGGCGTACAGCCACAAACAGAGCAATGTCCTCTAATGTGTGAATGAGTGTCCTTGTTTAGTGACCTTTTGTGCTCTGATAACCTCATGTTAATACACCAGCCTGTCTGGCCTATATACAATACACTATATTAGTTTTACAATCGACGAACTTGCAGTAGCAAGGGTGGTTAATTATGCACTGAAAATCACATTTGGCTGGTTTTTGGCAGTCAAGTTTGGCACATACCATAACCTTCAGAGTTTGTTTGGGGCAGAAAAAAAAACTTTCAGGCCATACCTGTTACCCATATTTTTTAGATTACGCGCTACTTTGTGCGCATAAGGTGTTGATATGCATTTTCTCTTTTTCTTTTTATCATTGTGAAACTTTTCTGTACATGAATGTTTTGACGTGGCGCCAGTGCACACGTCACGGACCAATTGTTGTGCTGACTTGCCCATGACATGTTCCTCATATTCAGCACTTAATCTGCCCACCTGTTTGTTGAAGCTGTCACTAAGAACACAACTTCACCAAAGCTGCGCAGAGACAAGAACAGGCTATGCCTTTTTCTTTTATGATTTCTTTGAGTGCCCTGATATGCAGTTGAGGAGGGGCTTCTCCAAGCATGGACTGTACCACCAGCAAACATGATCTGGCTCACGTCATAACCTCACATCTAAAAATTGTAGTTCATCACTGATTGGCAATTCACAGGTGAATTGAACGCCCTGGCTGTAATCTCTGAAAACTTGTTACCTTCCTTGTGTCGCTCATTTTCCTGTGTGCTGCTTCAAATTTCAACATGATAAGTATGGCACATTTTGAAATGTAGCATGTTTTACCAGTTACAAGTTGCACTTTCCCACTATTGAAACCCCACTTCAACATTTGCATTCACTTCAAAATTATTAAATCCTTACAGTCAAACCATTATGAAACATACATGGATATTTTCATGTGGTCATGACGGTGAAGGAGAGAACCTTGCATATGCACCTTGAGAACTCTTGGTGAGAGGCAGTGTTCCTTGTGGACAAATTGCTTGAGAATCCATGGTGCACTTCATACTTTGTCACAATGAGTAGCTTTCAGATCCCTCAAAATATAAAGCACAATTCATGGCGGCAGTTATTTGTACAAAAAGTACAAAGGACGTCCATCTTGGTGAAGTGTATGGTCTACTTTTGAGGAGCACACTAGTACCAAACAGGCTTGGCCAGTTTTTTTCAGTGACTTAACACCACAATGCTACCTAGGTGCATATGGTCAATGAAGTAACTGTGCTTTTGAAAAGCATTTATTACATTAGTGCCAGTCTTCAGCTGAGGCAAGACAATTAAAAAGAGCACAGCATAGGGATGTGTTTTTCTCACCAAATGAGACAGCAGGAAAAGCTGCAGGAAAGTAGGCAGGCCTACATGCGGAAGCATCAAGGACACAGTGTGCTCTTTCGTTCCTTTTTTTTCCTGTCTCATAACCAGCAGCGGCAGCCACGTGTTTTTCTCACCAAATGAGACAGCAGGAAAAGCTGCAGGAAAGTAGGCAGGCCTACATGCGAAAGCATCAAGGACACAGTGTGTTCTTTCGTTCCTTTTCTTTTCCTGTCTCATCACCAGCAGCGGCGGCCACATAAATCCACTGCAGGGTGGAGGCCTCTCAGCGATCTCCAGTTACCTCTCTCTTGTGTCAGCCAACTTCATCCTATATGCCTGCAAGTTTTCTAATCTCACCACACTAGCACCTAATTATTTGCCACCCTCCTGTGCATTTCCCTTCCCTTGATGTCCATTATGCTGCAGTGAGGCCTCATCACGGCAAAGTCACAGCTAACGTAAGGGTTCATCACAGTCTCGGCTATCTTTAACAGACTCTACAAGCAATTTCTGTGATTATACATTCCGAGATTGTATCAATGTAAAAGAAACACCAAACGCATGCCTTGGATGAAAGGGAAGAATCGATACATTATGCTGGCCTCTTCCTCTGCAGCAGAATAAGGGGACTCCAAGACATTTCTCCAAGCCCTCTTTATTTGCAGGTTGCGTACAATGACAGCTGGAAATGCCTTCAGCATACGTCTATACATTACTAGCTGAATATCTAATTATTTAATTATGCAGAGAGATAACTACATTGCTGTTAACCACATCAGCATGTTGCTGTGCTCACCATAAGCATTTCTGGTGGAAATGACGTTAACAAATGCTTTACTGCTTCAAAATCTTGCTTGAGATTACATTTCGGTATTGTTTGCTGTATTTGTACGTTAACACAGATACAGTCACAATAAAGAATTTACAACTACAAATAAAGGTGGGGATGGCTGATTTTTCATCTGTGGTCTCCGAGTATAATGAAATGCGCAGACAAGCAGTGTCTCTATGCAAAAGCTTCTCCGTTATGTACCCTCTTGAACAGCCCTGTTTTACATGTGCTATGCACTTGTCAGTGGCGTTAAGGCAGGGAACAACTCGGAATCTCAGTGCATTGTCCTCGCCTCATCCTTTTCCTTGGAAGTGTGGTGCACTGTTTGCTATTAGGAATTTTTGTTTTCCTACACTGCCTACACACTGAGTGCATCTAGTGCAGAGAGTTGCCCCTTTTTTCTTTTTATTCCGTGCGGATAAAGTCCCGACAGATGAAGCAGGAAGAGCGCTTGGATCCCAGTGACCAGGCGTGAAAACCGGATTCGCACAAAGAGCTCGCAGATCTGTTCTGCCCACTTCATCAAAGGCAAATGAAGCTCAACGCATACTCTAATGGCACAGAGGCGGTGCTCAGACGTTAAGGTCCCCAATTGCCAGGTACACATCGGACGCCCTCGTATTCCACCCATGACAGATAACCGCGCTGACGCCTGAAGTGGATAGCAAAACGTGAAAGTTGGCTAAGGTCAAAAACCCATCGTTAAGGTTTTTCTTGCAGTTAGAGCCATGTAGTGATATAGTGTTCGAAGCAACACTCGGGGCACCAAAGCAGCCGCGCTCAATATAAATCACCGCACAATGTACCTCGCGGTGTCCATGTTTTGCTGCTAATTAGCACGCCGTGCATTTGCTTTTTATGACAGTGACGCCTGCGAGTGGTTTCGCATCGGTGTGAGCAACTGACTCATTGCCTGTCGTGTTGCCACCAATGGACATCGTCACACCCTAGCTCACACCTAAAGATAAATATCTTTCGGTGTGAGCGTGCACTATAGATGCAGGTGGGTTAGCTTCAAAGTTTGATTCATGGATATACACCCATGAGCAAACCAAAGTAGTTCGCAGGACCCAGTCGCACCTGACAAAATCATATGAGTACCGTTTCATATTATTTCAGTCACACCGAACACTTTAGATAGCGATCGATTCTGATGGGCGGCGATCTTTCAAAAACTACCCGGTGTGACACAAGTGCGGTAATAAGCGTTTTATCGTGATGGTTCCTTGACCAAATTTTCGAGTTTGTCAAATAGCCCGTTTTAGGCAGCTTAGAATACGTGTGATAAAATGTAAGTTACGCGTTCATGCAATGTGGCGTTCCGTAGACAAATACACCCCATCTTACTTGAAAAATAGGTGTTTATTATTACGACCTTTTTAAACGGTGTTGTCACAGTAGAGTTAGCTACTTAAGAAAACTAGGCATGCTCCATCACGCTCGACTAGCTCTCAGTTTGTTGCCTTTTTTTTTTTTAGTCATTTTATTGCTGTTTAACAGGCTTGTCATAAAACTCGGCAATATTGCTTAACTTTCGCAATAATTCTTTGCTCAGCTACATTGGTTGACATGCAGTCACACAGATCGTTTGTCAATTCATCATGTAGCTGCCTTTCAGGCTACAACTTCCAGCGAATCAGGCAACTCTTCTCCTTGCCACTGCAGTTTCTGCTTGTACCTCTCCCGTGATACGTTGTCGAGCCCCTTCATGTAGATGCTAGACATCGCTCTAAACACATCTGAAGGAATCCGCCAGAAATAACAGAGCAACAAGCCCAAACACACCAGGTAAACACCGTCGAGACAGTTGAAAAAGTACTGCCGGAAGCGCTGCACCGGAAGTCTTCTTGGGCAGGCCGTTCAGCGCATTCCTGTTTGTTTACAAACAGCGAAACCGTCTATAGTGCTAGTGTAGCACGATAACTGCGCCTCCTACACTGAAGTTTCGGTGAGTGCAGGTAGGTGCAGGTAATAGACGACGCACAAGCAGACATGCGTTGCAGAAGCACAGCGCCATTTTGTCTACAATTGATGGTGTTGTAGGCAGACATGCGTGGCAAAGACAGCAGAGTTTTGAAGTGCTGGCACAACCATGTGCCACAAAATAAGACACTGTATTTTCCAAGGAGGTAAAAATTCTTAGTATGTAGTATACACAAGCTGTTTAGGCCTTTTCGAGGTGAAGTTGTCTTTGTGCACTGCTCGTACTGTTATGAAGCGGCAGAAACATGTAATTGTGTATCTAGCTGAAGTGTGTCGAAATTGGTGCCCTAGGTGAAACTCGTTGCTTTCAGTGTTCAGAAATGGACATGGGAAAAGACCCGAGATAGACAGTGTCAACCTTTGAAGGCCATAAAAAGCAAAAGTCAAGCTTTCGGACCACCAGACTTTCCTGGCACAAACAGTATTCACTTACCGAAACTACCACGATCAGCAGCAATTTCAAGCAGTATGTTTTCAGCACCCATGACCAACTGCACTGATCCAGTTCACACCAACCAGCAAAGTACTAAATAGACTTCTGATGAGCATTCACTAGAACTACAATGCATGTACCCACAGATTTTGAGGACATATGGAACAATACCACTTAATACGTTTTTTTTCTCCCAATTCAGCACCCCATAGATGCAGTGTATTTTCGCACAGCTGAAATGATTTTTGGATGATATGAATTATTTACCGGTTCCCATGAGGATCATGTCAACAAGATTCCATCGTGTACGGATAGTGTTCAGATTCAGTTAATGACAACTTGACTTTAATCCTGCAACTGGAAAACAGGCCAAAACAATGCAAGCAATTCCTTTTCCTTGATACCCATTACTTCTTGATTACCTACAGCTCATAAATGGCCAATTTTGATGACGAGAGAGGCAAATTACCTCTTGAGTCAGTGCTGAAGTGCAAAGAGGAAAGAACAGAAACTGCATCAGAATGTTGTTATGGCACACGGGTGCTGCACCGGTGCATTAATAAACACAAGGGCAAGGGCTCCGAACCACACAATCTGGCACTAGGCACATTTGTCTTCTACCTTCCTCATGCCGTGGACACTAACAATATTATACTGGTCACGTGCCCTGAAGGGGAGATGCTCCTCGAAAAAGGTTTTTCTTTAATCCTTGGCCTAGAACTCTGAAAATTTTGGTACGAGTAGACTTTGTGATGCTGATTTGAAAACTGCAGTTAGTTTTATTGTAGCTCTAATGGTTCTTGAGTTAGAACAGCTGTGATAGCAAGATATTAGGTCTTTTGTACACACTTTTTAGCTTATTAAAAATTTTCACACAGCATTTCAATATGGCTCATCCTGCAGCACAGGGGCAGTAGTGTGCAAAAAACTACCTAAAATGTGGAGATAACATGCTGCGCTTGCTCCATTTCCAACAAAAAACCAGAGGTGCCTGTCGTACACTGCAGATTCCCCTTACATGCACTTCAAATGCCAAACAAAAAATTCTGTAATAGATAACCAAAATTCTGTATAGATGTAAACACTCTATGCTGTCTAGAGATACTCTGTACAAAATTTCTTTAATGTCTGACAACTTTAAGTGCCTGAAAGATTGTACGCAACATATAAAAATTGTCTTGATGTTGTGCACAAGCTTTCAAGTACTTAATATTGGCAACTCATTATGAAATTTTGCACAAAGTATCTCCAGACAGCATGCAATGTTGATGCTCATACAGAATTTGGATTATGTATTACAGAACTTTTGTTTTGTAGTTTGAAATACATGTAAGGGAAATCTGCAGTACACAACAGGCACCTCTGGTTTTTTGTTGGAAATGGAGCAAGCGTAGCATGTTATCTCCACATTTTAGGTAGTTTTTTGCACACTACTGCCCCTGTGCAGCAGGATGAGCCATATTGAAATGCTGTGTGAAAATTTTAATAAGCTAAAGAGTGTGCACAAAAGACCTAATATCTTGTTATCACAGCTGTTCTAACTCAATAATCATTACAGCTACAATAAAACTAATTGCAGTTTTGAAATCAGCATAACAACGTCTACTTGTGCCGAAAATTTCAGTTCTAGGCCAAGAATTAAAGAAACTCATTTTCGAGTAGCATCTTCCCTGAAGTAATCAACAATGTTATTAGGTGAAGCTTTCATGACTGCTGAGGTGATATGTGCCAAAACAACTACATTAAGTTTTATTAATTAACATAACCCTATAAATTGTCTCGCACGTAATGTCCATCTCTTCCAGTAATCAAGCTGACGTGAAGGAATTACAACACCCACTAAGATAAATCGTTCATGGATCTGCTAATATTAAAAAAAAGGTAACCAGAAATATTGTAGGTACGGAAAAAAAACAAATGCTTCTGAGCTCCCATTAAGATAGTTAAGATAGTCTGAAATACTGAAGAAACAGCAGAAAACAATCGTCCACCATCATTCTTGGAACGTAACAACCAAGGCTTATATTTTCAAGGGTGCAGAACACTTGCTTTCATGTCACAAGGCTTCCGTCAACTTGATATGGTGTCCACTGTGTTCTAAACAGCCTAAACGAGCAAGTGCCTTCAATACCTTAACGGTACAGCGTATATAAATACAGCAATATGCAATAAGAATCATAGACTGATAAAGAATTATCCTTACCTGCTCTTAGCCTCTTGAGAGTCTCATACGTAAAAAAACTAGCACCGGCATAGGGGATGACGCCAAGCATTGTGGGTGCAAACCCTCTGTACAAGTTCCTCGGGCCTTCCAATCTCCAGATTTCCCGAAAAACTTCAATTATGTTTCGATACCTAATGGTGTGAAGGGAAGCCAGAAACAAACAACTATGAATCAAGAGATGCCAGCTCTCAGTAAAAGAGTGCAAAGATTTTAACAGCGCAGCTGTTTAGCAAATCATTCCTTGTCCAGCGAACCAGAAAACTATCATCATTAGTTCACGTCCCCAAGTTCGTACACACTTCTTCTATGCAATGCACAATGTGCATTGTTTGCATGCATGCTTCTTTCTTCTCTTGCACACACAACGTCAGCCCACTACTACACTGACAAGATTGGCTGGCGGCCACAAGCAGAAGAAATAGAAGACATAAAGACAGTATGCATCAATTTGTCTGTGTATAGCATCTCACAAAGCTATGGTTTGTGCATAGTGTAGTGTAGCAAGCGGGTAGGACGGCATCAAGCCAAGGCCCCTTTGCATCTGCCACCCCCTGTGGTTCGACAGGAATGTCTTTAAGCTGAGCTCGATGCAAAACATTGAGAACCGTTCGCAGGGACTCGCAGTGCTTTGCGAAGCATTTCCCAAAGCCTTAGACCACAACAAAATCCAGGTATGTCCAAGAGAAACCTGGACGAACCATGCACCCGCCAGCTTTGCCGCTTTGCTAACCTTGCACCGCTCGTGCAAGCTTCGCTACAGCAGAGACCATTTATAACATAACCGCTTATAGTGTAGGACTGGCTATAATGCGGTTTTTTCTGACCCCCATTTACCCTCCCATAGAACTTAATGTATATGCATACCGCTTATTGTGCAGTTCCGTGAGATGAAAGACCGGTTATAATGCAGCTGCCGGGAAATCAACGGGCAATTGAGGTAGCGAGCAGGCTTCACAATGGAGGTGCGCTGCCTGAGAAGAGCGCAATGAATCGACATGAAGGAGGAAAAAGCGCGGAACGAATGAACAAGGAGCGGAGGGAAGACAAAAAAATAAAAGACTGCGGCAGCAGCGTGTTGCAGGCATGCCCTGTGAGGATAGGACTGATAGGATTGCCAAGGCAACGGAGAATGCTGCTACAGTCGTTTGTCAGCTCCGAATGCGCGCTTCGCACGGAGCGTGCACCCGCGATTGCATTATGTCCGCGTCATCGCTGTTTGTCTCCAGTTCTTTTTTTTTTAATCATTTCACGCGCACTGCCCTTGAATCACCCCGTGGGCACGACTTCTTGTGCACCCGATCCCTGTGTTGTCAAGGGCAAGTTTCCCGTGCGGTGCGCCGCCAGCGACCCCTCAAACTAGGCCAAACGAGCGCTACTTTTTCGGTGCTGGCTGCAGGTAGGATGCTGCGGGCGACTGTGGTTCATGGCGGGCGCGTTTAAAATGCGGACGAATCACTTGGACGATGGAAGCGAAGGCCTGGATGGCAGGCGCACCACTCGAATGGCGGTTTGCGGTCACTACGTTTTTGACATCGCGCACGCGTCAGAGAAAACAAAGGATAGCGTGTGCAGCAATCAGTTCCTGTTTCTGTGCGGTCTGGTTCCGCGAGAAGTCCGCATAAGCGGCGACGTCACTATAACGCGTTTTCTTTTCCTTTTTGCAAAGCGCGGCTGTGGACTTAAATCTCTGAAATATCCAGTTTTTCTTTTTCCTTTTTTTTTTAAGCGGTTGAAAGCAGCCCGGTCACGCGCTTCGAATGTCTAACACGCGCCGCTACCTGCTCGACAGTTTTTACACACGTGTAGACTTTGAAAAATGTTGTTTTGGTTATAGTGCAGTACCGCTTATAGTGCGGGTATTCGCGATTCCGGCAACTTACATTATAAGTGGTCTATGCTTGAATTTTTTTCGCATTAGAACAATTTCTCACATCAATAACTCACACAGAAGGAAGGCATTAGATGGCAGAACCGCTGCCTATTTTGTTGTAGCAAGGTGAGAACTACCGGTATGTACAAAACAGTGTTAAAGGGACACTGAGGTGGTAGACCTAATCAATTTAGATTTATTGATTATCCTTAAAGAGCTCCACTGTCATTAGTTTTGCCATTGTAGGTTCATTACTATGATCAGGAATTCATTTTTTAATATGGCACCAAAACCCTCGGCACTGTCAGCATGACATCATCATTTCAAAAACTTTCTTTTTTTCATACTCTGGCCATGATGGCTCAATAAATCTAACTGAGACTTGCTACTATGTTATGTCTCCGGCCCCAATAGCATAAAATGTACCAGGTAATTCACTTTTGCCAATAAAGAATTACGCAGGCCCCAGCACACGCCAGCATAACCTATGACATCACAGTGAGTTGGTTCAGGAACTTCTAGGGCAACAGCGCCACTTTTATCTTGTATTTATTTTTTTAGCTTTTACACATTTTCTGGTTTTACGAGCTTTTTGTCATGGCAAGGGTGACATTCTTGGCATTTTGGAAGGGCAATTTGCTAAAGAAAAGGTACAATCATTTTCCTCTTTATAAATCTTATTTGTAGCATAGCCCTGGCAACATGGCAACAAGACCCATAGGTATGCCAACCAAGTGCCATTAGCAAACATACCCACAAACATAGAGTAAACCCTCGTTAGCATGAAGTTACTTTACTAAAGTTCTCCATTTAATCAAAAGTTCCAATCTTGAGCGAAATGTGTGCATTTTAACCCACATTATCTGTAGGGTACCAATAGCATTCCCCCGCTTAGAATGAATTAGTGAGCCATGGCCCCACACAGCAGCATGGCACCGCAGAGGCAACCCCTCTCGTTGCCATTACGAGTGTGTACAGAGGAAGAAGGATGAGGAAAGATCCTGACGCCATCATTTCGAAGTGCACCACCACAAACAACTCCATGTTCATGACCGCATTTCCTTCTTGCTGCGGCCACGGAGCTAGCTAGCATTGCAACGAAGAGTGCACGCTTGATGGCTTCAAAGCTCCCTGCACATGGGCCTGCACTTGCCACAACTGAAGTGCGCTCACCAGCGAGCCTGACGATGATGACCAGACTTCCAGCGATTGCTACGACGCCGTGCACAAAACCGCTGGCGAAAAAGTGGAAGGCAACTTCAACTTACACTGGCATCGCAGTGTGCTTCTCGATTGCAATTAATGCCGGTGCAGATTAGACTTGACCTGTATAATTTGCATGGAGCCAAAACTGCTGCTACGCGGTCATTTTTCATGACAACAAGGTCTAATCGCGATCACGACGACCGTAATTTGACTAGCATTAATGCCAAACTTGATCCGAATGAGTTTGGACTGTGTAGCAGCTATCAGTAACTGTCCATGGTGATTAAGAGTAATCAGCCCAGATCAGTAGAGACAGCAATTAAATATGCCGAGGTGACACAGGTATCGTTCGCATTAGCTAACACCGCTGTTCCTGCTGCCACTCTAGCTATGAATGCAGAAATAAATGACATTGTTCACAGCTGTCTTTTCTTGCACCTCAATAAAGGTTTGTTCGACTTAATTTTTGATTTCCTCATAACTGTAGAATAATTTAAGTGCAACTTTTGTAGCTTTTATTGAGCAGTCACTTATATCAAATTCCCATTTATACAGAACTTTTTTGCTGTCCTGTACACCTTGTTATGACAAGAGTTCACTGTAGTCAAATGCTTAAATGTTAACATCTATCATGCAGACTCTACTGTAGCCAAATGCTCAAATATTAAGATTTATCATGTCAAAACTAGCAAAACCATCTTAGTTTCCATCAACCCTTTCTCTCTTTTACGACAAGCATGGGCAGTGAATGACTACCCATGCATCCCAAGTCTTGATGTTCTATTGAGTTGTTAACTGGACGCATTTCAATAAGTGCATAACCACAAGATTCTATCACCAGTGCTTGCAGTAAACACCATGAAATAATTTATGGCGGATTTTTAAAAGGCTGCTCCTTTAGCTCATGACACGACAGTGCAGCATGTTCTGCAGAAGCCCAGAGTTCTTGGCAACCACCTATGCTAACACTCGCACATGCACATGCCAGGCATTCATACTGCTTTTTTTTTTTTTTGCCACAAGTTCCAGATTTGTGAGTACAGTGGAATTTTTTTTTGTCCCATTTTATAAACATAAGAAGGTGTCATGTTCAACTGCAACTCTATCCCAGACACCTTCAGTACCTACAGAGTTATCAGTGATATGCATATGCTATTTAGCACATTCTAAATTAGCACATGCTAAAATCTGTATGCAGCACATCGTACCAGTGGAACCCCGCAGGGGCAAAAAGACGTAACAACCGGGAAAACGCAAGAGTGAGGAAAGCTCCGAAAATGAATGAGAACAGGGCCGCTTTGACTTCAAACAATTTGTTTCAGCAAGGTGAGCCATCTAGGTCGCCGACCAATAATTCGGACAGCCGCGCAGTACTGCCAGTGCCCCCATAGACTTAATGTGTTAAGACGACCGATATTTCAGATGGTTTCTAGCTCTAAATTCGATAATTCGGACTCCGTTCGCGGCTGTCGAGCGCAGTGAATGGGCGGCCATTATAGCCTCCGGCTCCCCGATGAGAGAAAGTATGGCCTCAGAGATCGCAATCAAAACTGTGATCATTGAGGCTTAGTTAAAGCGTGACGCACCAATTTTGGAGGCAAGTCGCTCCGTCACTGCGATCACCACATCCTGTTCCGGCACCCCGCGTGTGGTTCGTGATTGCGAGAACAGCTGGTCGGCTGGTCGCGTCGGGTCCGCGATCGCTTGATAGCGCTTTCACGTTCCGTCCTCAGTGCTTGTTTACCGTGTTTACCCGCATAATTTGCGCTCTTGCATAATTTGCGTACCCCTGATATTTAGCCAGCTTTACAAAAAAAATTCCTCGCATATTTAGCGCTGGCTGTCCAGCCCGAACCAGCCCGCCGGCACGCGCACGGACAGACTTCAGACAGCCGCGCGGACGTGCCCCTCGCTGCGCAGGCGAGCGCAGTCATACGCGAAAGGGGCTGCGAGTGTGATGTCCCTTTTTCCAATTCTTTTCTCTGGAAGCCCCCATAGGCCAAAGTACGGTTGCTAGAATAAAAGAACGCGAGTGGGGGCGACAAAAACAGCTGAAGCAGAGATCAAACGAGCCCGGCCCACCTCCATCGCTCGGAGATGATAACATCACCCCTATCAGGACGTCTGCCGTCGAAGCGGGGAGGGAACGCCCCGCCCGTCTTTAACGAGCATGAAAAGACGCAAAGGCAGGAGGTGGGGGGGAGCAGTGTCGCTCGGCTGCGGGGCGATCGCGTGGCTGCCGAGATAGCGCTGGCGCTCGCGCTATCTCGGCAGCCATCAGCGGGCGGCGATTCCTGCAAGCGTGACGAAGACTGTCAAAGTCAGATAAAAAAAAATAGCGGTGTCCGAGCGGCTACGGCGTGCCAGGTTGCAACGCATCATGCGGGAACAGGCCCACAGTTGCGACGTAACAGCGGGGTACGCAATACATGGGATCCTATGGGAGCTATGCCGGGACCGACGAAAAACAACGTAACAGCCGGAAAAACGCAGCAGTGAGGAACATAACAGCGGGGTTCCACTGTACTAAACAGCATACACTAAAACAGTGTGTGTTATTTAAATTATTCTATTAATAGCCACCACTGTGCGTTTCACACATATGTGCTAAGCATTCACTCTTGTCGTTGAATCACTGCGATATAATGTGAGATCTCCTAACTACACTTGACGGTTGGATAATATGCATTACCAGCTTCTGCATAACGTTTCTGCAAAGAGTACTAGTAACTGCTGGAAAATAAATAAATAAATAAATAATAAATAAATAAGTGAGTAGGCAACTAAATTTATTTACATGATCATCATCAGCAAGGATGACACAACCAGGAAACTACCACACAGCCACTTGTTTGATACTGCAGTGAGATTACTATGAAGAGAAACAAAATCTTAATCTGGCATTTTATTTAATGTCAGTGCACGCTGAAGAACAGAGGTGGTCAAAATTCCCGGAGCCCTGAACTACAGTGTTCCTCTACTTAAGGGTGCATCACTGTGCAAGTACATGCGATATTTATAAGTGCATAAATATGATTTGTTACTTTAGTTATGCTAAGTTAGCTGCTTGGCTAATGGCAGTTTTCCAGACTACCTCCTGCATCAATGTTTACTGTATTTCAGTTTTATCAGCTCTGAATATCACAAGTGATCCAGTTCACAAGTTTTCATTTCAAATTTATAGAAACTGTTGGGCCTTAATAGCTTCACCATAAAATGAAACTATGATCACCTATCTGGCATGGAAACCGCCATCCTTGCACGTGCAACATCCAAGGGGTACGTCAGAGTAGATGCTGTGCAACCAGCCAAAGAGCCAGCGAGGAACGTCCTGAAGTAGTGCTTCTTCCTGGAAAGCGCACATTAACGTTATTAGCACACCTTCAATAGACTTAATAGCACAGTTCTTTTCAGTTACAACAATAGCATGTGCATGCTTCAAGAAGGTCTGCAATGCATGTGTCAGCAGTACTTCAATTACAAAACCAAGTGGCACATTGCATGCATTGATGAACACCACATATCAAAATGATAAGGATTATTGCTCCAGGACAAATGAACGTACAGTTGTTGGAAAAGCACCCCCTTAGAAAACCGATCAACAAGGTTACCCTTTACCAAATGGCACAAGACCATGCCAAAGAAAAACAATGGGTGTAGCAGTGGAATGAAATCACTATGCAAAACTTTGCGGCAAAAAAATACTGTTTAACTGCCATTTCTAGAATTCATGTAAATCGACTTTCACATATTCGTATTCATTACTTGAGCATTAAAAGCACAAGTACACCCATCTGGAGGAAATAAGAAGGTTCTTCATATCCGCACCACTGTTCAGAAATTGCTAATGATAACTGCGTGGATTGGGGTAATAGCACAGTAATAGTTTAGTGCAATTGTCAACACAAGCATGTGTGTACTGCCCACCTCCTTTCGTTCGTGTCCACCTTGAGGATGATCTTCCAGTGCTCGTGAGCTGCATACTGGCAGGCAGCAAAGGGGACAACCCTCGCCATGGTGGCTGTGTTGCCCCTCCACCAACTGAGTAGACCATGTTCCTTGTACGATTTGACCAGGAACTGAATTGCTTTGGTAAACGAGAACTGCTCATTGTGTACTGCAATGAGGTCAGGAAATGCCACATTTGGAGAAGCAGAAAAGAAGCGCAATGCAAAGGCATTAATTCAGATACAACAATGGCCACATTGGGAACATGCTAACTTTTTCTTTCACTAGTGCTCGTAGGCACTTGCACTAAGGTGTGAGGGCAAATATGGCCCTCTAGATATTATTATTTTATAGACAGCATAGGAGAGCTCATATGCATTAGTTAAAATAAACTAATAATGGTGACTGTGTGTATAACACGGCTGGATAACAGTTTAGGATAGCATGTGGCTGTAGTTCCCATATACAGGGTGTTTCAGCTTGCACCAGGGTTTAAAAAATAAATGTGCGTGTTGCAAGGATGCAATGATCTTTACTGTCATCTTGACCATCTCAGACTATTTTGTCAATGAGCCAAGGTAACTGACTAATATTAATTAATTAACCAACTTTGAATGTGCTGCTTTAAATATAAAATGTTCAATGGAGCAGTTGTAGAGCATGCTAATGAGTGTCTGGATAATATGATTTTGTAATAATAGGTGCAGTGTTGTTAATTTTTTCGGGGCTTCTAAGAAAGAGGATAAGATTTTTAGGAAGTACCGTGTGACTAGGCACTTGCACGCTATGACATCACCACTCCCAAACACGCTATAACAAAACGATTGATGATGCATGCAGACCATAGGCACAGACAGGCAAATAGGACAAAAGATGTGGTAACATCTTATCAATTTCTCTTGCGGCGCATCCAGTACTGTCTGTCCACATGTACCATCAATCATTTGTTTGTAGCATGTTTAAGGGTGCTGATGTCACTGCATGCACATGGTGCCTTTTAAAACTGAGGAATAAGGAACATGATGAGGAACAACTATTGTGAACAAAGAAGTAGCGAAAACTGGTCACATGGAACACAGAAGGAATAGGACAACCAACATCAGCTTGAGAGTGGGCTGACATCAGTACCTTACAGAATTCTGATAAAAAAGAGGTAGTACTAGTAACAGTACATTTAAAAACAGCAGCTTCTCTCCCCCCCCCCCCCCCCCCCTCCCCCGCAGTGCAAAGAAAATGAGCATGCAAGGCTTAGTACAAGGCATACAGCAGCTCACAATCAAAGTTCATCCAGACTACAAAAAGCATGTATGGACAACAAGCAACATGAGAAGCATGATAAATGCTGCTAGTTTGGCAAAGAATGTGCATTTAGAGGTAACAAGAGTGGTACTAAAAACAACATCATAAACAAGAACAAACAACAGAGTATCAAAAAACGAAAAATCTCCTCGAAGTCACAAGCTTTTTTAGGGTATGAAGTTTAACAAGCCGAAGTAGAAATGTTTATAAACCATTTGACAATGATTTAACTGTTCCATGAGGCTGCATACATTTAAACATGCACACACACACAAAAAGATAAAGTTTTCTGACTGCAAGCAGCACTCAGTGACAAGAAATAAGACAAAAAAAATAATTAGATGCATTTCCACAGTGAAGTGGGTCATTTAAACAATGGCAACATCAGTAGTAATAAGTAAGTTGCCATAAAATGTGTATGTGCTTACTCTGGAAGTTAATCTTTGTGCGATCAAGGGGTGCTATAGTCGTCTTTGCAAGAGATCCAGCTATTGCGCCAGCAATGAATGACGTGATAACCTTATCTCGATTCGTTATCTGCAAAACGAGAAAGACAAAAATAAGAAATCACGACCATTCACAACATTCAGAAAAGGACAGTGACAAGACGCACACAATGAGCAGTTGTCCAAAAATTGAGGGAGAAAACCATCAGAGTATTTCACAGCGTTTAGCACAGAGCACTCAGTCACACTGCAACGCTTCAGGAGTTTAACAATCAACGAGCATCACACACAAGTTAGTCAAACTTTGTGAGAAAGTTGGTACAAACTGGACAAATGCAAAAGTGAAATACTGAGCAGTTGAGCAGCTGAGTGGATATTTGGTTATACCATACACACCACTAGTTAGAACGATCGAACTTTAACAAACCGGGTAAGAAGTCAGTCTGCTACAAAAACTTTCTTTTTGTGCCTCTCCTACGAAAGAAGTAACTCGTCATGTTTGCTACAACTAATGCTGACTAGTACTTAGTTCTCATGCGTAATCATTAGCATGCTGAACACATATAAAAAGTCGCCTTTACTGAATCCTTAAGATCATGCCATTCACATTCAGTGTAGTGTGCTTGTAAAGAGAGTGAAAAGGGAAATGGTGAGATGTAAAATATGTGTCCAGAAGAGAGCAAGCATTGATTATAAAATTATCAGCCTTTACCGCAACTTCTCCCTCAGCCATTGAACGAAAAGATCAGCCTAGGCAAGTGTTGTCTCCAAACCTAGCCAGAAGAATGAGAGAAACATAATATGAGCAAATAAAATGATTTCATAATGGTTTAAATTGAGCTAGGTTTTCTCATAAGTGTGTCATTAAAGGGACAATAGTGAGAGACGATCTTCTTCATATTCGTAAATTACTTTTTCACAACGTGGAAAGCACCACTTCTGCGAAATGAAGATGCTTGCTAAGCTAGAAAACATGCAAAAATAACTGTGCAAATGTCACTGTGAGATTCCTGCACTAATATGTGTGGTGTCTCAGATTTTTATTGCATCCACAAATGCCTACAGAATTATTCAACAGTAAAAACAGCATACATGGTGTTTTAAAGAAGCCAGGGACTTAACATAGTGTGTTTCATAAACATTAACTTAACCAGTGTTGCCAGAGTATGAAAAAAAAATTTGTGACATTGTGTACTCTATGTTTCCATTCAAAATCCAGAAATGACATTTTGACCTTCATTTGCTCATCCAACTTTGATTATAATACGGTGCTTGCTAAGAATTCCCAAGCAGTAATTTAGCACATTCTTGCATTCTACTTTAGTGTCCCTTTAAACGCAATATTTATTTTAACAGCTACGTTGGTTCAGTGTAATTATACTTCAAAGCTATGCTTCTGCATTGGTACATACTACCCTTAAACAATTTGTTACATGAAAGCAGCAACTGAAATGGGTTAGCTGGAAGAATGAAATTTGTGTTACATTTAATGTGAAAGTATGCAATGGATATATGAAGCGTATCTTGTCCTTTAAGAGTCCACTAAGAGAACTGTCAGTCTCAGCATGTGCTGAAGCTCAAGAACTGCCAGACCAGCACCAATTATAACCACTACTCTCACGCCATGTGCGATCAGTGCATGCAGAGAATGACCACCCATGCAGTGGACCTTCACAAGTTACCACTCCCGAAGTCCCGTTTGATGATGTAGTGCACCCAATAGAGAAACTTGCATTTCCGTCCACGTTTGCATATAAGACGGTTAGCTTCACCATTTTGCCACAATGATTGCTGCCTGGTATGCTCAATACATGACAGATAGCTTGCAAAATCTTGACTGTCGATTGACTGGTTTAGTTCTAATATCCTAAGTAGTATACGCCTGGGATACATAGGAACAGTGTACCCTTGGTCCAAGCCTTGTACCACATGGTTTATTCATTGTACACTTAAACATACAAGCACTGGTATCTCTACATTCTGCCTTCACCCTCTAAACATCACCATCACCAGGACAAGTTCATTACTCCTCCATCAGCAAATTAGCAGAACAATAAACAATTAGCTTTGTCTGTAGACACCACTGTATTGTTGCCTACATCACAATCAGAAACAGCAGCAAAAAAGAAAGGGCAATTAACAGCTTCTTTATATTTTGTTCCCCATTGCCAGATGTGCAGGTGTCAGTTGACTGGTATGACATTACAGTTAGTAGTGAGAGGAAGAAACTTTGACAATCCAAAAAGAATGAATGAGACCTCCCCTCAGCTGGTTTATTTCTCTGCCTATACGTTGTCTGTGCATTCCTATTTCAGGCATGCAAGCATTACAAGCTGAATTGGATATCTTTTACAATTATTATTCTTACAGTATTTCTGATTACAAAACTAGCATGTACCACGTCTTAAAATGTCCCTTTTTTATTCAAATTCTGCTTATCACGCTATTAATTAAGTAATACCACTGAAGGCCTACACTTTGCAACTTTCACACTTGACCACAGCCAGAAACCAATTGCACGTGATGCGTTGTGCACCAGCCACAGTACCATAGAAAGTCACGTTAAGCACTTTCCCTTATGCTAATTCTAACAATGCAGTTTCGGTGATGACTGAAAGTGCCATCCTCAACAAAGGATAAGACAGAATGAGAATGACAAAGTAGACAAGCTATGTGTATGTCTTTTCTCTTCCACCTAACCATTTGTTTCTATGTGATGATATTACATCAAATACCGGCTAGCCCATTCTCTAACACTGATCAATTAGAACCTTGATTGTGGCATCTGCATATCATGGCATGTGTGCTACTGTAATTTCTGCTGTCTTCAAAACTGCACGGCCATTTCTGCAAGCAATTATGGAAAAGAAAAAAGGACTGGTTGACGGGCCAGGTGCCCAGAAATTGAAGAGCAGGGTCAAAATACTGCTCTGCTGAGATTATAGACAATGGCTCACTCATAAAGCATTTAAGCAAGAGGCAGTCATTACATGGCAAATGAGACTTGTAGAAATCCACTAGCCTCAGGAAGCTTCCTGAAAGGTAAAAATTGTTATCCACCAAAGGGTGCCATAAAGCTGCAAATGAAGCTGAGAAAGGTTTTTGGGGAATGAAGTTATACAAGTAAAATCCTCTCCACCAAAAGTGCTGTACAGGCATTAGAACATGGCAAGTCAATGCTGCAAATTACTAAGAGTCCTTTCGTTCTCACTTTGCATGAATACTGCTCCACTGTAAATGCCCCTCAATCTCCCAACTAGATCATAGGCTGTACTCAAAATGTCTTAAGTATGCCGAGCAAAGAGATTCCAAGTTGGCAGCACTTATTGCTCCATGACATTTAAGCTTTCAAGCTAATGCTATGGCTGCTGTCCCACTTTGTTCAAGGACACTGAGCTGTTTAAACAATTGAAATACTGAAAGAAAGAAATAACTTTTAGCGCACACGTTCCTTTGCCTTATCATGTGCAGCTACTCTCTAACATGTGCACTACTATCCAGAACTATCAACTGCAACATCATGATGCAAGGAAATCGATATGTGTGTACTACTGCTGGCCTGTTTCAGAATAGCCCATGACCATTGCAAGGAAAAAGGATGCTCAGAAAATCGAAGCCCTCAGCCCAATGTCTCGAGCGTTACCAGTGACTGCGTCACTATTCTTCCTTTGCCTGGCAGCCTTGAGTGCTTCATACAGAAACGCAGGTGGTTCAGTCAGACAAGCTGGCACTGTGTCAGCACAGTGGGTAGTGCCATCCAGCCTTTTTGGCAACGCTTACAGCTGAATTAGAGCCCCTGCTGGAAGCAAAACCACATTCACGGCCGATCTACGGAAACTCGGTGGCCACAAAAGCCAAAGAACCTTCATCTCATAAGCTGCATAGAAATGTTATGCCGTTCATGGCTCATAAAAGAAACCATATAATCAAAGGCATGAAATACTATGCTACTGCTCACCTCATATTGTGGTTCATCATCCCAATGGCTGAATGCATCGGGTGCTGGTTCTGTATTTTCAACAGGTGCAGTGGGGTCTGGTGTTGGCAAAAATTTTAATTTCATACCAAAATTTCATTCAGGCTCCTTCAGTTCTCTAACCTGAAATAACCGATGAGCTGCATGACTTCTCTTCTGCACTGTACAGCAAGTCATCTGACCCAAATATGTCATATTACAGAATGACTCAAGAAGGACGCCAATGCATACAAAAGCAACAAGTTGAAGGCCGAGCCACCAACTTGAGCTGCAAATGCAATACCTTGACCTACTGCTGATGTGTTACTATGTGCAAATACTTTGTTCGTTCATCTCTGTCTATCCCTTCTCTAGCACTATACGCTGAGTAACTGAACATTTGCCTACCTTCTCACAGCGAACACTTGGTACAGAGTGTTTTCACATCGTATCTCCATAAAGATGTAACATAATAACATAATAAATGTAGTAACAAACATCACACGTGCCAAAGCAATGCTACAATAACCCCATTTTTAACACTGAGAGTGAAGTAAATAATGGGCAGTAAATAGCAATAGGGCCCTCAGTAAATTCTCAGCAGTGCATAGTTTAGAAAATGCACCATACATGTTACTGCTCATTACAAGGCCTCGAAAATCTCTAAGCTATGTTAAAACAAAAGTTTCACAACAATAACTTGTCAGCAAACTGGCTCAGCATGACCAAGAGATTTCGTTTCCTTATGTACTAGGTCTTTTTTTTTTTTTTACGTGCTAGGCAGCAGAAACAGACAAATTACAAGCAAGAGAATTGTGAAGGTTATACACACACTATTTCACGAGGTCACATACATGTAAACTGTCAGCATGCCAGCATACAACAAATTTCGTTACATAATAACAAAAAGGCCACAATTCCCCCCAAGAAAGCTGAGTGAGTGCTTCACCATCTGCATACGCCATGTGATAGATGTGAGGTAACAATCTGTACAGGTGCCTCTTGGGCACATTCCTGTACACATCAAAATGTGCGCATTATTAGGTCAGAACCCTGGCTGCTTACTGGAGAGCACTTAGGCAGTACAGAGATTATTTCTTTCTGAGATGTGCTTTTTTTTTTTTTCCTTGTTATTAATTGATCTCGTATTATGCAGCTTTTCGATTGCGTATACGCTTTCTCGCTGATATTCATAGATACCTGAACACTCAAACTTTTAAAATCCGCTCACTTTGTTCGTCACAGTAACACCAATCCATCAATCAATCAACGAATCAACCAAATAAATGCCTGTAAGTGTTGGGCTAATCCCGTTGCTTCTAAGACGGACAAAAAAGAACAATGAAACTGGCCGTTCACTCACCGAAGATTCGCAAGAAAACAGTGCTTTTGCTGTAAGGGCAGGGAATTCTCGATACTCGACCCAGTTTATCTTTCACATCTTCACACGAATGCTAATGCCAAGGATTTCTCAAGCGCATCCAAAGGTGAAGTGCCCCAGGCGCACGGCACACTGACGGGTCAATGCTTTATATAAACGACTACTTCCGACACATTTATCTTCAGCAGATTAGCGCACCGCACGACGACCCCGCGCCGAGCACAGGTAAAAGCAGCTAGAGGCACTACTCACATCAGCACAGGCATAGTACAGGCGGTACAGGTAAGGCAAGGTCGCAAAACAACAGCAGATCTCTGAGCAAACAGTCAATCAATGTTAAAGATATCTCTCACTCGCCAGAGCACAGCATTTGCTACACGTGCTGTACGTTGACCGAGTACGCCTGTGTGTAACGAAGTGTTCAAAATTGCATTAAAAGAGAAACTAGAGAAACGAAGCACAACGCCGACCGGAACTGGCTTGCCTGAGAGCTGCGGCTGTCCTTTTGGGATTGCCGGAACGACGTAAAGCTGACGTCGTCAAACCACGCCCATGCCGCCGTGGGGCGGTTATTTTAAACTTGCTCGCACCCATGTCAAGCGTATATATAGGTGTTCTCTGCCCATGTTTCGTACAAAAGAGCGGCGTTGGAAACTCCGCTCTGTTCAAGCACTTCGGGTGTGTTAAGGTCCCCAGATAAACATCTCGGGACCTTAATGCGATGATGATGAGTTGTGGTCGTACCCTTTATATCGGGTGGACGCATTACTGCATCCTAGCCGGATGTGGAAAAGGTGTGCTTAATAAGAACACCTGGTCTTCATCATGAGAATGCTCTGTTCGTGCTCACGGTCACCACCGTACGCTACCTTCAGCTCCCGCAAGCTTGAGGAGGTGACCATGCTGACGTGGTGGAAGTGAGGAAGAGCATGTATAATCAAATGAGCTTCCGTATCAGTCAGATATGTCGCAAAAGGAACTAAGCTAGGTAAGGGCATGCAGTAATCACTTCGTGCGTGCTATCTGGCCGATAATGGAAGTAGTAGAACAATAGGGCGGGGAAATGTAATAAATGCCAAAAGCAAAAATGAGCGTAGCGTGGATCGTTTCCTTGATAAAAGCAATTAAGATAAGATAAGCGTATATATTTTTCTTAATGCAAATGGAAGCCCCAACACGGACGCAAGGCCTGCAACCAAGGGAGACACACCAGACAAAAGAAAAAGAAAATTAGAAGAGGGAGAGAAGTACGCGTTTGTATGTGTGTTTGTTACAGGGCCGTCGTTCAAGCTCCCCGGCGCGAAGTCGGCGAAGGGAACGACGGCAGTTTCGGTCGTTCCGTACGCAAGCAGACACAGTGAAAGGGTCGGAGTTTGAAAAACAAAACAACAAAATTTAATCTATAGTGATAGGGCAGCGCAAGGAATACAAGGCAAAAAAAAAAAAAAACTACACTTCACTTCAACTAACAATTAAGCACTTAACAACGATGAAGGAGCGTGACAAAATATTAGCACGCGAAAATGACAAAAGAACTAAGACAAACAACTAACATACAGTAACTAGAGCAATGTCAACAATACAGGAATCTAATCTACAAAAGTTAATGAAAGTTCAAGAAGAAAGTTCAGGGGTATAAACATGAGATGGCATACGTGGTGATGACCGGCAGCGCTCAGCATCACGGTCTGGTGCGGCACAGTCTGGTACGGCACCGCGTTGAGGTCGACGGAGTTGCAGCGCTGATGTTTCCGGGGAGCTAGTGCTTGATGGCAAACCCGAGCAGTTTGAACTAACTCGAGCCGAAGTCCCGATGCCTACGTTGCAGACGGTAAGCGCGCATCTCAACTATTAGGCGAAGCGGCTAAGGTTAGGTGGCCAGCCGGTACAAAGCCACTCTAACAACTTCTAGAGCGATACGATGATCGACTTCTATGCCATGTCAGCCAAGCGACTGGAACCCTGTGGCCCTCAGTGCTCCTCGCTTAAATACTCGCATGTTTTCCCTGATTCGCTGTATGCGAAATCGGGGCGTGTTTGTGAGACAACTCCTCCGGCATTGCATTTCTTGCTCCGCCCAGAATATCCCTCTCGCAATTAATGCACTGGAGAGAGCGATGGCCAAACCCTTTCTCGTGGTCGCCGAGCCGGCATCTTCATTCAACTCGCCTGATTGACAGGTCATTAGTGTCCGAGTGGGGGGGGGGACCTTCTTCGCCGGTCACAACAAAGATATGCGTAGTCGTCCCCTCGAAGGCGAGGGGCCACCGACACACAATAGCGTACTGCGCGCACGTGGTCAGTGCGCGCCAAACGGCGCCCCGCTGGCCTGCCCTGCATTGCTGATCCGAAGCACCGCGGTGTTTCCAGAATCATGCCGGGGGTCGCGTGGGAACGCCTCAAGTTCAAGCTTCCCAGCTCAGAAACCCATCTTCTCCTTGTTTTCTCCGAAAAGAGTCGAGAGCTTTTGACGTCTTTGGAGCGGTCGAAGCGCCTCTAAAGTTGCACGTGCGGGCATACCGTGGACCTACAGCTATATTCCACCACGAGGCAATGTCATTCCGTGACTGTTGGAGGCGAGGAGGGGTTGGGGGTTTAGCAGTAGCGCACCCAGGGGGGGGGGTTCAATTTTTTCACGAAGGGCCGGGCATGCGATTACACAGTTGTTGCGTGTGTAAAAAAAAAGTGAACAAAATGCCAAATAATAGTAACATCAATGATGATGATTATTTTATTATTTTTTTCGGCGTTTTGCAGAGACATTAGCTCCACATTCTTCTAGGACATAGGAGCAGTTCGGGAGTGGGAGGGGGGTTAGGTCGGCCTTAGGGGGGGGGGGGGGGTTACAACCCCCGAACCCCCCCTTCGGTGCGCCACTGGGGTTTAGTGAGCCGCGAGAAAACCTAAGAAAACCAGGTTCAATTTTTCTTCTCACGACATGCGCCTTGTACGGCTCCTAGTAGCTGTCTTGGGGGTGGCCCCAGCCCCGGCCCTCTGGATCCGCCAGTGCTTGCAACATGCGCGTACACGTATCTTTGCGTTATAAACCCTTACCAACTCGATCACGTTTCTGTCGTTCTAAGCACATATGTTCTGATGAGGTTATAGTGTACCTCTCGCTTAAAAATTGGAAATTATGCGCCGTACAACAGAGGAAAATGCAGTGTTTACAATTACAGAAAATGCCCATAGCAACGCGCTCCTTCGCCAAAGAACAGTCTAGTCGATCAGACTGCCTGGCAAAGTAAAAAGGCCACAGTCTTAGCTATGAAATTAATTACATTGCGAGGACCAGGACTGGCACGTCATAATCAAGGACTCGAGAGGGACCTGCAGGAATATCCAACAGGGGTACATTCCTTTCTTTGCGCATCCTATTCTTCAAAATGGCAGCTACCTCGGGGTCCCTGCCAAGGATTCATACACCTTCTAACCCCCCCCCCCATAAAAAATTCTCCAGATAACCAATGACTTAATGTCCACACACCTCCGCACACTGGTCACATTATGGATGCATGGGTAACAACCCTCCTCCTCCCCCCCCCCCCCCCCAAAAAAAAATAAAAAAGTATATAGTGTTTCTCTATAAACCCCTGGTCCCGCATCCCGAATAATAGTAAGGATGGGGTCCTCCTCATATGGAATAAACGGCAGACGCCGCTGCCTGCGCGCTCACTCTCCGGGTGAAATCTTCAGACCCTTCCGAAATGGATCCCGAACCCAATCCGGCAAAATTTCCGGAGCCCTCGAGTACGCGCTCGCCATTGGGCTCCTGTAATGAGAAGCCCGCCTAGTGATTGTGAGGGGTGGCCTCTTCGGGCCACGTCACACTTCTCTGTAGTACACCCGCAATAAAGTTTTTTAAGGAAGAAGTTTCCGTCTCAATATCAATTTTCGGGAAATAATTAGCAGCATTTTTTTTTTCGCGAGACGGTGGTGCGCATGCGCCGTCTAAGCGTCCACGAACTATATTTGCTATTTGCCCTTCTCTATCCCCTACTCCTCAGCTACTTCCCTCTTCCACCACCTTGCTGTACCACAGCTCATGGATATGCTTTCTTATTCACCGCGTATACGGGCTTTTTTTTTTCTTTTTCCTTTATTTGAAGCAGCATCAACCACTAGCTGGCATGGCTCTTGGGCATAACGCCTGCCTGCCACACAGACGACGTGAGTTCGATTCCTGCTCTAATCCAGCTAGCGTTCCTGCGATGTTAGCTCGAGTGAGTTGTGGAGTATGGTGCAGCTAAAGCATTCTGCTCTGGATGCGCGATACGTTGTTTCAGTTTAACTAAAGTCTCTAGATATTTTACCCACAAAAATCTAGGGACACAGAGTTTAACCAAAGAGGACACTAATAAGGAATTGTTTCCGTAGCCCTCTGGCGCGTACCCATTGTCCAAGTTTTCTGGTGACAGCAGACATTTTACCTCGGGCTTCGCTGTTAAAAAATAAAATAAAGAATCCTGGCTTTGTCCCTGGCCAAACATATATACCACAGAACACCCACATTACGCATCTATATCCTACTCCACCGGTGACTGCGAGAACTCGGTGTTCATCCTGGCATGATGAACTGCGGGCAAAATGTAGCAAAAGCACACTCTGCGTTGCCGCTCGTTTGAATGCGTGCGTTTCCCTAAACGACGTGCAACACTATAGCCAGGCGTATACGGAAAGGCTGCGCATGTGCAAGGCCACGCAACCGCACCATGCGCCCTATCTCGCCGTAACTCGCCGATAATACAGAATGCAAGATAGGGCGCGCGGCGCAGGTCCGTGTTTTTGTTGTTTTTGTTCTTTTTTTTTTCTATCACGGAGGCTTTTCTGGCGCCGATGACTTGCAAAGCTCATTGGGCAGGTGCCTCCGAGCGCACTCGAGCGCGTTTGACCTGCAAAGCTCAGCCGAGGTCAACGCCGGCGCAAGAGACCTCCAGCGAACGCCATGTTCTCGAAAACGAACAGCGGCTCAAGGAGTTTCAATATCCGTCCATCTCTGTTAATGGTGGTAGTGTGGACAGAAGGGGTCCTAGCAAAAACTACCCAGACAACACACTACATCCAAAGGACGTCCCAAAAGTGTCCCAACATCCCACATCCCAAGAGGGAGGTTCTTAAGATGTCCTTTTCACGTGCGCTTTGGGATCATCCTAAAAACGTCCTTTGTAGGTTCTCATCGGGACTTACGATTAGCCCCATCAATTGTCGGGACTTCAAATTAGTGTGAACAGTCGTTAAATAAGTATGCTGGCTTTAGACAGCTACCCTGTTGAAAAATGGCGATCCTAATTTACCGCAAACTGCAACTCCACCGAAACTCCGGAAGATAGAAGGTGACCGAATTTACGAGCTTCTCTTATAGTCGGTTTAAAATAATCCACAAATCGCCACATTAAAAACAGACAGCACTTGAAAATAATATATATATATTATATATATATATATATATATATACACGGTACATTTTTTACGGACTTGCACATGCTTATTACAATTAAGACAAACGGGAAGTCGATCCAAAATGCACAATCCAATGTGGGTCGCACAGCGGGGGGGCCGGCCCCCTCTAATCGCATTAAGGGGGGCCGACATATCTTCCCCATACCATTACATCTGCATGGCGACGTTCTGACCGAAATGGCTTCATTAGGAGATGGTTGAGAGGAGGACGCGCTACAGTGAATCGCTGCCCCCTCTCCCCAATGGAGAACCATGGGCACGCCTTTAATTGTCAACGGCTGTCGCACCGTCAATAGCGCTCGAACGAAAACTGAATTAATCAACGACGTAAGACGACGTCGACGTTGTCTTATATTCCTTAGGCAATCTTTATCGTGACTGTGTTACGCAATTCAACAAAAATATATAGTAAAAAAATTCGGCACGCTCAGTTAATTGTAGTCGGCGTCCGCGCAGTGCGAAGCATATTGCGTGAAACGTTGCAGTGCGGGGCGCCAACGCGCATCGATCGAGCATAACGAAACCCTCGCGTACGTGTGATTGACATCAAAACACATGGCGTAGTTACAACGTATCTCAGCCTCTCAGCGTACTCCCCTGACCGCCCCGGGATCGGCACGTTAACCCGCGCCTGATCGCCCCACTTCGTCATGACAATGTCTGCAGAGCAAAACTATAGGGTGGACCATCTTGAAGATCGCGAAAATGCTGAACTACGCTTTACTGCGTGATGCCACCGAAAAAGACGCGTTCGGCTAGCAAAGGGACGCTACCGGGAACCTTGCGAGACAAGCGCGCCTGCTGTATGGCTTCGCCACATTAACAAGCATAGTGTGGAGAAGCCCGCTTTGCACAGGCCCATCGTTTCGCTTTTTGCATCTGTACGGGATTATTATAGTATGTGACCGTGTAGTGAAACAGATAAACCCATTAGGGCACATATTATGGCTAATCAAACCTTATCATCCCATTATTGGCCGTGCACACACCTGCTACGCCGTACGAGGCGCGTGAGCGTGAGATTCGCAAAACGCTGGCGGAATTGCTTTCTTGGCGCCCGCGCGGTCCCTGCACGAGAAATACGTAAAGACCACGTCGGCTGGTTGGTCCGTCATGATAGGGAGAGGGCGCAATTTGACGCAGTAGTAAGTTCGTCCTTGTCTAATTGGTCTGTCTTCTGTATCTTGGTGCGCTGCCGTCAACGAAAATTTTTAGTGGAACGGTGGGGCTTTTTCAGCAACTTTCAAGAAATTTATGAATTACTATCTCTGTGTCACCTTTCTCAATGTATGTAACAACTAAATGCTAATTTAGTGCATACATCAACATAGGATATGAGAAAACGTTGCACACTTTCAATCTCGCTTCCGTCCTGAAAGTGCAGTTAGTGAAACCATATGCAACACTGTCTTGGTATTGAAAAAGACTTCAAAATTTCATATTCCTTGAAACTATTGGTATTGTGTGTGTGTGTGTGTGTCACGCACGCCACGTACACAGGAGCATAAAACATATTGGAGTAGGAAGAGAGCCCGCAGGTTTTACTCGCTCACACAATTTTTAGTTTGTATGGATTCCTTATTGTAAAAAATGCTATTACAGTTGTCTGCAGAGACGAAGTCTGAATCCAGGCTAATCACTTTAGTGCTACCCAAGCTTGATTAAAAATTAACATATAATTAACAGAGGATTCTTATACATATGCTTGTTAGTAGCTTCAGGACAGCTGTTTATATGGGCATTGCTGCACGGCACCACAATTTGCGGCACGCTCCTCTTTTGGAGGAATCCAGCAAAATATTACTTAATCTAATTGAGGTATGAAAAATAGAATTTTGAGGCTCCAATTTAGGCGATAACGAAACCGAGCGTGCTGGTAAATAAGCACCAGACATAGGTATAGGTAAACTAATCTTACCGACAAAGATAAAGTTGCGATGAGTGTTCATTTTAATTTCTTTAAATGTTGTCAGGGGACGTTTCAGTGTGACGTCACACGGTAGCCCCATTAACTGTGCTCGCAGCGCGCTAAGTACTAAATTTCGTTAAAGAGAAAGCGCTCGCTGCATATAAGTGCAACAGATGATCTAAATGTGCTGCACATCGAGTTTAACCAACACATATTTCATTGAGGTGATGAACCATTGAATCAAGAGTGAATAAAGGGATGTGGTTTTACCTATCCAGAACTCGTAGGGGGTACACATCTTTATCCTCGTTTGATGACAGTCAATTTTCAACGAGCACTGCAGTCACCACATAATGAATGCCCTGAAATAATCAGGAGTTAACATTTTTTTTTTCACTGTTTAGACAGCTGTCATCACTGTGAAGGAAGTATGCTTTCTCTTGAAAGGAGAATCACAGCCATGACAAGCAAAAACATTTATTCTTTCAAATCCATCTTCGCAGTATTCTCGCATAGAGACATCTCGTAGTCGTTGCAGCAACATGGCTAAGAAAAGCTTCACAAACGCAATAAAATGCCCCGACGACTGAACCGAGTTTGTTGGCTCGACGTTATACAAAATTATAATGACAAGCTCGACTTTTCACATGGAAACAGCTGAAGCTTGGTCCTAATACTTTGGCTACATGCCCTGCACGTCACCAGAAAACAGTGAGTATCTTTTCCTGGAACACATGCCTCCAAGTACTTGAAGGTGCAAGCAGGCACCTTTATTAGTTTCACTGAACACACGTGGCAATGTATATTTGCAGCCTGCATCAAACATTTGCAAACCATGGGAGCTGAGGAAACATTGAATTTTTGAACACTTTATATGCCAGCAACCAGTAAGTGTGAAGTGCTGCTGTTTTCATGCACAAATGCTGATTTGAAGCCTGAAAATTATCAGACAACAGCATAATCATACGGCAGAAACAGTGAAATATCATTCATACAATGCTTCTTAGTACATTTTTTGGGATAATACATTCACTCTTGCCCCCTCCCCCCCGCCTACATTCCATAACTGCAATGTATTTCATATGCTTGATACAATTTTCAGACTCTATATTTTGTTCTCTGGTTCCCATGAACATAGTATCAAGAAGACTTCACCGTATTCAGCTTTTTCTTTTTTTCGATTCCATGGTGCATAATCGTTTGATGCCGAACTGTATAGAGTAAACTGCTGCAACAGGAACAGCTTTGCGTGTGCAAAAACTGTGCATGGCACTTTATTGGAAAATACATTGCAAATACCCGTGCAGCTAGCATTTAACAAGTGACAAATTAAAAAGAGAAAATGACTCTAGGAGTTCTGAAACACAAAAGATGTGGCAGAACACAGCGTGCAAAAACAAAAACAAAAGTGCATGCCGCACTGCAGGTGTCCCAGCGAGATCAATTGTACAAGGCAGCGTCGGACTCGTCCTCATCGGACTTGCTTTCAGGGAATATAACAGACATCTGGATAGGCCGCCGTGGCAACTCCATCTGCTGGCAAGTGAGTTTCAGCAGCTGCTGTATGACAACATTGCGCGCGTCGATTTCCTCTTGTAGATTGTGGTGCTCCTCGAGCAGAGGCGCCAGATCCGTGGAGCGCTCTGAAATGAAGTCCAGGAAACTGTGTCAATACAAACCTACTACCTCATGTGTGAAACAGGAGACCAAGCCTTGGGTACACATTCACCTATACCCCATTTCTAATATGCAGATGCAGGCTAAAGCATTGATATGTGAGGCACGCATCTACTGAAACCTTCAAGCAGTGGTTTCTCCCTTTGCCCCTTTCAAAATAGTTGAATACACAATTTGTAATGTTGTGAAAAACAAATAAAAAAATAAATGAATTAATTATAGGAGGAGCTCTCTTAGAGTTCTCCTTCATATGATAAAAGGAATGGTGCACTAAGTATCTGTGAGATGCGGCATGCGCATGCCTGTGTAGTTGAATGGAAAACCGATTTCTCCATTTTGCATTATAGTCTCAACCTCGGGTAACACTTCCTCCCGAGAAACAAACAAATATAAAATTCTGAAGAATGTTCAACATTTTCAGAGTTTCAGAGGCGAACTTACGTTTGATAAGCTGAGAAAGCCGGGAGCAATGTTGTCGAAGCTGCTCACAGCTTAGGGTAGATACTGAAAAGTGAAAACAGGGTTGCCTGTTGTACAAAGGTACACATTCCAATGTGGCAATGCTGCAATGAAGTGGAAATAAATGCTAATAATAAATATATACAGAGAAAAAATTTAGTTTTATTTGATGATAACCGTCAGGCATACAGTGTGATTTCATGGAAACATAAAACATAACTTAGGCATGTAAACCGAATGCTGCGCCATGCTCTTTAAAAGAAGTTGGGACAAAAGAATGCTTAGTGCCTTTCTCTCTGTTTTTTAGGTAGAGTTCTAATAAATAGTTATATTGTGAGGACAATTTTTCTAGAACCCCACAAGTAACATTGATAACTTTGGTACGACCATTTCAAAACACATGCCAAGCACAGTCCAGCCTTTAATACAGTAGAACCTCGTTATAATGAACCCGGATATAACGAAGTAATCGCAATTCCACTTGAAATTCCTATAGATGAAATTGATATTGGTTATAACAAACTAATGGTTATAACGAAGTAATTACTGCTCCCCCTTCAACTTCGTTATAACGAGGTTGTACTGTATGAGCAGCAGACAAATCACAACAGGGCAACTCAAGTTGCCAGCAAACTAAGTACCATTAAAGTAGAAGCATATGCTGTTCAGCCTTCCTAAGTGCTGAGAGTATAGTACAATGACTGTGTCATTGAATGCTGCCTATTGGCCCTTTCAAATGCACCCTTTCATTGTAAACACAAGGAACATTCCTCTCATGTTATTCTGTTGAGCGCTGAATGGCGATGGATTCTGACAATATGATCACTGTCTGTGTGTATGTATTCATCAATGGCATCTGATACTGCAAGACAGTCATATCAGGTTAAGAAAAAAAGAACTAACTCTTAAGGTTTCATGTGTCATAGCCCCAATCTGCTTACGGGGCATGCTACAGTGTATGGCTCGGATATATGTGAACACAACGAGTCCTCTGACATGCGCCTAAATATAAGTACATAGGTGTGCTTGCATTTCTTCCTCATACAAATGCAGTCACCATGTCAGTGTAGCTAGGAATCAAACTTACATCCCCAAGATTCACAGTGCAGCACATTAGCTACTAAGATATAAAGTTCTGGTAACATGAAGAGTCCATTGTCCAACATAAGAAGCTGTGCTCGATATAACAAGGGTGCAATTTTGAACTGGTCGCGTTTAAGCTTACCATCCTGTGTTCTTGAAGGGTTGAATTTCCACAAAGTGATCAGCCTGTCTAGAGTTATCTGCTGAACTTAAATAAATAAGACAAAGAAATACTTTACAAATAGTACTTTAAAGGGGTACTGACATGATTTTGTGGCGGTGCAAAATGGACACTTTCCATTTTCTTGGCGTGCACTGTTAATGCTTTCCACGCCAGAGACAGAAAACACGCAGAAAGCATATTAATTTGATTTTAAAGTTTTCATCACCCAGTATCTGCAAGCGAGCCACATCGCAATGCACAATACCATGACATGTGAACACAGTTGCCTAAAAATCACCAAAATCTTTATCGTTGCCACCGGCAACTGACAGCATCAGGAAGAACTGTTGTGACTCCATCACGAGTTGCTGTCCCTATGTGACTTAGACCTGAATGCGTTCTAACATCACTATGAAACCACCCCTTGAAATCTCAACTGCAAACGAGTTTGAAGTAGCTGCGTCACAAATATATTAATTGTATTTTGAGGCGTCAGGACACCCTTTTAGGTTTGTGATTATAGTTCTTTCATTTGGAGAAACAATTAAAAAATGCCTCAAATTTGAGTCAGTACTCCTTTAAGGCATCTTGAATAAAGAAGCAGTGCACCTGTAATTTATTGTGCTCACATGCTTAGCATCATAACATCCTTAGCGGTGTCTTCTTCAAAGGAAATACAAACACTATCATCTATTTCTAAAATACCAGCCCTGGTACAAATGTCACATCGACAGTTTAAAGTAACAATGCCACATCACTTTTGGACACTTACATGGTCATGCAAAATTGCAATCGGTGGCCAGAATGAATTAAGAATGCCACTAGGTTGATTAAACCAGTAACTGCTTACAGCTTTCTACAGATTTAAGAAAGCTGTTGCTGAGAGGAATGATCATCAGTAATTTCGAATGTAGTTGCCCTCAGTGATTATTGAGACTAACCATGCAGGCTCTACCACTTAAGTAAAAACTTAACCAGCAATAAAAATGAGGTAACTGGGATATGTACTTTGTTTCCTTTATCAGAAAAGAGTGTCTGACACGATAATTTAGCTGTGCTATGCTATATTTAGCTATGTTATTAACAATGAAAATATTAAAAACTGTGCTGAATAGTGCCGTAGGTTACAGCTTACAAGATTTCATGGCTATAGCAGTTAGCTATATTACGTTTCTTGCTTGCAACCCCTGATTCACCTTCAGACAGGGTTTGTTACAAAAAACAAGAAAAGCTGATAAAAATAAAAATCCTATAAAAAAACATGGTCACAGTTTTGTGAGATGGGCATGAGCATAAGTTTACTGCAGAAAAGAGTAATTTTAGCTATCAGGATAATTAATGAAAATTAATTAGTTTGCTGTAGGCATGAACTGTATTGGATATGCAGGTATAAGCCGGGATTGTTCGGGTATGAGTACCAGGTAAGAAAGAAAGAGACCACATGTGGCTCATTAATGCATTGGAAATGAGGGTCCGATCCTGTAAGCCATGGTAAACTAAACTGAAACTGGTAATTACAGTAACTTATTTTGGGGTCGTCTAAGGTTAGTAGGTACTGTTTAATGGTTATAAGTTTTAAATTTTTCATTTAATGTAAAAAAGATTGGGAAAGTTGAAACTGTCACGTTGGTAGTTCTTATACAGCAGGCCATGCTGCACACCTTACCTTACCCTTATCACAATATTGCGCAGTCTTGCGGAACGAGTTTATGAATCAAGTTTTTCAAGAATGGACATGGACAAAAAAACACCCCTAAAGCTATGCCTCTAGCCATCCTAAGCAACTTGGCTCCAAAAAGCACTGTGTCACATCTCTCTAGCTGCATATACCATTCTCTATATCACAGGCACAGGAAAGTCATCTCAGTAAATAGTTCCGAGACTGAGCTGATGCTTCACGAAAAGTCAGGGCACTCTAGGACACTTTCTCAGCCAATAAAACTGCCTTGATATTTTGGAAAAGGTTCATACACCACTAAGAAATGGCAAAAACACAGCTAACAGCTGTTAGTTCTCACTAGAACAACCATAGAATTAAAGATGCAAATGAACATTAGGCTAACTGGTGGCAGAAAAATCAAGGAGCTGTGACCTACACTCTTTCAAGGATTTCCATTCCCATCGTATGCAGTCTCTCTCAGCTGGCTGGGAAGCATGCAACATGCTGCCTGCAGCGTTTTTGTCCTTTTCAACCCTGCTAGCTGCGCTGTGAACTTCAGCACTCTCCCAGAGATATGGCTCCTGAGGGCTCCCATCTTCGTCTTCTCTGGCACTTTCTATCCCGCCAACTTGAGGCAGCTTGTTGATAATGGGCACTTGACTTGTGGCAAGCAAGGGTGGTGCGCCTTCACGACTGCTATCTCCCGTGGCAGCAGCCATGCTTCCAAAGGGGACTTTCACCTTGCGAGTCAGGCCCCGCACGTGTTGACATGGCAAGCGGCTGGCACTTGCTTAAACATTTACCTGAAAGGAAATTCCACACAAGACAGTGAAAACACGAAAAGAGGGCAGTATATGGAAGCAACTATAGCACACCTGAGCCGCACGTGTTTTTAGGACACATATGTGAACAGTATGTGTGCCCCCATTGGGACCACAGTAGAAATATTAGCCTACATGTCAATAAACTTTTATGAAGGATTAAAGAGAAATGAAATGGTGGTCGTATATCAGTCTTTATAACAGAAATGGCAAGCACTGCATGTTCCCACAATACACGTGCTTAAGGGAAATGTTACACGATGTCACGTATGGGAATATCGGCCACGAAAAAAAAAAAACGTAAAAAAAAATCTTCTCAAAACTTAACTCCTGTAGTTCTAAATAGAGCTATGTGGTTAGCAGGGAACTGTAACGTCTTGCCACGTTAACGTAAACACGCATGCTTGATTCAGGCACGTCTACATAAACATTACGGACACTGCAGCGTTGAATCCCCGATATACAACACCCGATTTAACATACCGAATATGAAAACGTATCGTTTCTTAAGGAAAAAAGAAAGCCGTAGGCACCGGAAGCTGAGACGAAGCACTCGGGCGAGAACCTAGAGCTGGAACCGGGCGCGCGATACGGTAAAGGAGCAAGAAATAAACAATGAGTTCTCAGACGCAAGTGTTTCTGAGACGTACGCGCACATGTGATACCAGCAGGACTCCTACAGCCTCTCGCGCACACCTTCGACAGGACAATTTACAGAGCAGCTGAGAGCGCATTCAAATTTTCAACACTTGCTTCTTTATCAATGTGAGTCAAGTGCTCCACGGGAACAAATTTAATTTCAGCCCCGCCTTGGCAGTTTCGGTATATCGACGCGTCGACAAAACACGACGCGCATTTGAGGAGGCAAACATCAATGCCGTCGCTTTTTTTCAGTCCAGTGCATGCGCTATCTTAAACTTGCAAACTGCATCAGTTTATGCATTACAAAGTCCAGTTCTCTGCACCTTAATTGGTCGCGATTAAATGAAGCCTTACATCAACAGTAAATAAGTGACTCTTACTTACCTTGCTGCGTGGCAGAGCAAACGAAGGCACGACATGAGAATACTGCAAGAAATATTTACGCTGAATCGCTAAAACGTTTTTTGCTTCTCCATCTCGCGCCCGCGTACTATCATATCTCCGTAAGGACGCGAAAAACACGCGAAAACAGCACAACGCAGTATCCGAAAGCGCAACTAGCGCAACAACAACTGGCGCCTTAGTTGCTTGCAGCGCTCGCAACACCAGTCAAATTTAGCTATCAGCATTATAACTTGCGGCTGAACACAAAGCATTTAGCAGTGATAAATCAATATGCATAAATAAAGTCACAAAATTCAGGTGTAAGTAAAAGCTTGGTTGATGTTCTACGACGTCCATAAAAGAGTCAAGAAAATTATGAAAACTGAATTGACGAGACCTTTTAAGCGCTCTGCGGACGGAAACGTGATTAAATATTTACCAGCGAACTTGCATCAATAATTTAAAGCATCTTACTCAGCTGGAGCGCGAGAATGCGGTCATTAATTTTCTTAAAATATCTATCAAAACAACCACGCTGCCTACGTGCGGCCCTACGTGCCCGCATCGCGGATCATCTGGCAACAGCTGAGCAAACGCACCAAAGGCCGAAAAGCGCAAATAAAATGGCCGTTCTGTGATTGATTTTGTTTACGAAGTGGCCAGTTGGTTATGTTGTTCTCCCATTTTAGTTCGTAGCGCGTAAACAAAAGGGACGGAAGCCCCTGTGACCACCCATGGGCAACACCGGTTCGGGAAGCAAGCGTGACCGCGCCTATTCCACGGACACGGACACGCCGTCGTCTCCGGGCAAAGATGACCGCGCTTTCGAGTTCACGACGGGCGGCAGCTCATCGCGCAAGAGCCGCTTCATCTACCAGGCCTCGCTCGACGACTCGGACGACATACCGAGCTTCAGGAAGGGCGGCGACTCGGACATGCGGCCGCGCGCCTCTACGATGGAAGGCGGCGGCGGCCAGCCGAAAGCCACGCTGCCCACCGTGTTCAAGTGGGAAGGCGGCGGCAAAGACGTGTGCATCAGCGGCACGTTCACCAACTGGAAGCCTATCCCGATGGTTCACAGCCACGGCGACTTCGTGGTGATCCTGGACGTGCCCGAGGGCGACCACCAGTACAAGTTCATGGTCGACGGACAGTGGGTGCACGACCAGAACGAGCCGACCGTGGACAACGACATGGGCACCAAGAACAACCTCATCAACGTCAAGCAATCCGACTTCGAGGTGTTCGAGGCACTCGCCATGGACAGTGTGGGCTCGGGCAGCGGTACGCAGAGCGTGTCCGGCTCGCCACCGGGCGAGTACGGCCAAGAGCTGCCGCAGGCAAAGCCGTACGAGAAGGCGACAGGACCGCCCGTGCTGCCGCCCCACCTTCTGCAGGTCATCCTCAACAAGGACACGCCGCTGCGTTGCGAGCCGACGCTTTTGCCCGAACCCAACCATGTCATGCTGAACCACCTGTACGCCTTGTCCATCAAGGACGGCGTCATGGTGCTCAGTGCCACGCACAGGTACCGGAAGAAGTACGTCACGACGCTACTGTACAAGCCAATTTGAAAGAAAAGGCCCCGCGCGGCCAGTGTCACGTAGCCGTATACGAATAGCCACAGTTATATCGTGCCCTCCTCCGCATTTTCGATAATTTTTCCCCCCTCAGTTCAAGACGCTTCTTTCTTTTAAAAGGGGGAGCTTTAGGATGTTATAATTGCCACTCGCTTGTTGTGTTTATTAAAGTCTATTCGGTTGACTTACTACCGGTGATGCATTCCATGACCTGACCTCCAGACGCCTGACTGTTGATGATGACCCTTGCGTTCCTTCAGGCAATAATGAGATCTCAAGTACGACGTCGCCAATGACTGTCTGCGCACGCATTGCCTGCACGAGCCGTTGCAAGATGTACAGTAACTGAGCAGCTAAATGTGCCTGGATGTCCGTCCTATCCTTGCACCTTTCAATCCAACAAGTGTTACTGCAGATGACGTAGCTAACGACTCTTTTACCGTAGGGAGCATCCTTGATTTGTAAACAGTTTAGTAGAGAATTATAACTATAGATAATCAAAAGGTGCCAATTGACAGCAGTACGTTCTGGCTGAACCGATGCAAACAGTCGATCAAACATATTTCATGCTGCTAATACACCCGATTTCCATGTGTGGTACCAAACTTGCTATGCGCCAAGCTTCTAAGAAAAAAAAGTTTTATGTGCTCTGCATGGAATTGTATGTGCCTGAAGTATAAAAGCACAGCAACATGCCTGTGCCATTTCGGTGCTTGCTGCCAGCACTTGTGTGTCTACATCTTATGGCTATGAAAGAGTTGGTCACAGGAGTACGTTTGGTGGCTAATGGTTAATGTGCATAGATGTAACAACAGCAGCATGTCCTACATTTGAAATGGTTGTTACAGAATGTAAATTGACAGTACACAACTCTCTGCGATAAGAGATGACATGCCCATAAAAATCTGTGCAGCCATCCTGCTTTTCCTGATAAAAGAGAGCTTTGTTACTCAAAACTAGCTTGACTCTTGTCTGTCCTACAAAAAACACAGGTGAAATTCACAGTCCAAAATTAAGTTATGTTTTACTTGTATTTTTAACAAAGGAACACTTTCTTAGGGATAAGAATTGAGTGTCCTTTTGCAGGCCATTGTGTTCTGTATTATACACAAAAAATACAGCGCTAACCAGACTGCCTACAGTAAGGTGCTCAAGGATTGAAATGCATCATTTCAGAAATAATCTGTGCACTTTCGCTTCCATTTTCGTAAATTTTTGTCATATCCGTGCGATTTGGGCTTGTACACTTGTGTTGGAGCCCACATCATCTTCAGTGGCCAGATTCTTATTGACATTACATGGTCATCACACACAATTGCGAATGCACGTTGTAAACAGTCAATGTTTACATGCAGAGTTTCATTCTGTGAGCACTCTATAATACAGCTAAAACTTCTGGCTGTGCTTCACTTGGACTGCACACTCAAGTACCATAACTGTGATAAGTTGTCTGTGGGCACTGCAGAACAGTGTCCCTTTATATAATAAATCTAAACTATGTGGGTAGTGGCATTTCAAGTGTGTCACCTGTTCTGCAATGTACCTGTAGCACCGCAGCCGTCACGAAAAGAATTGCTGTTTCTTCCGCTGTAGTGCAACCGGAAACCATACTGTATTTTGCACTTAACTGGTACTGCCCGCAAAAAAAGGTAATAAGCATAATGTAAAATGGTGGCTCTGCGCCCACATTTAGTGTACATTAGACTTAAATAATGAATATTTCAGATGCTCCTATTTTATACTTTTGCGACATAAGGTCCATTTGCCACTGCTTACATAACGCTTTTAATGGCTGTTTTACCTGCAACTCCTTTGAGATGTTTTGAAAAGCTCTGTGCAACTCTGCTTTGGCTATCTGCACAGTGCTTATGTATACTAAATGCTAGCAACCATTATTACATTACACTGTTGCTGCATGTGCTTGCACAAGCACCAAAGTGGACCCTTCACAGACGAAGTATAGACGCGCAGGCATGGAATACCCAAGAACAAGTGACTGACCTGATGGATGGTAGCTTGAATATGGTAGCTTACTTTCACCAGTGTAATTATTAGCTTATGATTCAAGGGTGTCTTACTTTGTAGCAGCTGGCTATGGCTGGTGAAATGTGGCAGTATAATACTGCCGGGTTGTCATGGAGACCATTGGCCTGAAACAGCTGTGCAGACACTACGCCACTTGAGGCAAAAATCATGGCAAACCTGACAAAATAGCGCCATGCTATGACTGGTCATGATATTCCACAATGTTACATGTACTTGAACGTACCAAGTGACTTGAATGCCTAAAGACTTGGCACACGAAACATCTGTGGAATTCATGCATGGACACCATCTCTCTTCAGAGTATTCCCTGTGGGGCATCACACACCACTATTGATGGCTCTTCAATTTCCCTAAAGAAACTCCCATTTTTTTATTGGGTGAACTCTTAGTGGAACTTGGGTGCGGTAAAGGTAAGCTAAAGTGAAGAACGATCTTTCTCGTATTAATAGGTTAGCCTATCACAATACCAAAAAAGCCAATCTTATGAGAAGAGATCCTTAGTAAGCTAGAAAACATGCAAACAGAAAATACGGGCGGTGGTGACATTTTGAAGTTCCAGCACTAATATGCATCACGTCACAGATCATTGATGGCATCTCCCAAGGCCTACATAGCTATTTATCATACATTGTACATTGTATTCTAAGGAAGGCATGCAGAGACAACACAAGGAGTTTTAGAACACTGATGGATCGAATTTGGCAAACATACGAAAAGAAGTTGGCCTTCTGATGTCATGAGCTCGAAGTTCCGGCGCGAATTTTAAAAATAAAACTTTGACATTTATTTTCTCTTTTAATACTGAACACGAAATGGCAAAATTAACGACAGTCGAGTTCACAAAATATAAGTTGTTGTTCTAAACCACTTCACGTTTTCACAATAGTGTCCCTTTAAGCAAGCACACATTGTGAACTTCATGGTTCGCCACTGGCAGATGGGTCCACACCACATTTTTGTTCCTGCACTATAAGTTGGAAGGCAAGACACGTCCCTCTAGAGAGTGTTTTACCAAAAGGATTCAAATCGGTTAATTGTTTAGAAGTTGGAAAAAGCTGAGCAGTCCTACCATCATACCTCCATGAGGTGAGCTTTGCTGCCAGAACACTCTCTCCCTTTGCCTCGGCTAACATTCACAAACAGCTTACATCCCCTGTGTTCTCCCAACTGAGCCCAACGGGAGGCGGTGCCTGGCAATTTATACATAAACAGACTATTTTCTGGTAGTACAGAAAATTGTCACTATGCTTATTAACTATTTTAGTGTTCTAAGACTGGATTGCAATGCACATATTTTTTAGGAATTGCCCATGCAAATACAAATTGCAGTGTAATGTGTGCCTTGTTACACCATCAGCACAGCAAGAAGGATTTCAAGGTGCAAATGTCTCTCATCAGAAACACTTTTGTGCCACTACCCCTACCACTATAAGAGGCCAATTATATTGTTAGATCCTCCTAATGCTAGTTTTCTAATTCAGAACGCTTGCTTTTTATTAATGATAATTCTAGAAGTATCTAATGCATTCCACACCTTTCATAAAAGCATTTATAAGCTTTCAGACAATTCTAAGTACATGGCAAAAGCAATATAGTAGTTGCTTTTCTTATTGGAAAAATGCATAGAATAAAAATGTTGCAATGCTGTGCAAATGGGTCTCAATATATTGCATCAGAAAATGCAGTGGCCTTTATTTGACTGTTTTTTACTAATGTAAGTCAGCTAGTAGGGCACGCCACTCAAAAGAATATCTGTTCCAAGAAAATTCAACACACGCAAAATATGTTTGGCATACTAATCTGCAATTTTTTCTTTCAAGTAATGGGTATTTTTATTCACCACTGACATTTCTTAGCAAAAAGAGCCATAGCCTTAGCAGAAGGAGCATTTGCGTAGGTGCCAATAAGCTGCCTGGTTATATCCTGAACATGGACCAGTCTCGCAGCAAATTCCACAACTGCTCTGGAAACTGTGAATGTAGTATCACGTGGTGTGAATAAGCAACAAGGGAAAGAGTCGAGAGGGATGCCAAACTTTCGACTACTCATTCGTTGTTCGGAGTTGAAAGTTTGGTGCTCCCTTTGACCCCTTGCTTTGTTCGCACTAAGCAACCACAATTTCTATGGTCTATTGAGCAATATAAATTGACTAGCGAAGCAACACATTTTTAAATTCCACTAAGCCACTGCTACAGGAAAAGAACTGGCTATTAGTGCGGGTTGTAGTAGGCCGAGTAGAAGCTATGCAGGTAAGCATAACCATGAACGGCACCTTAGAACTGAGCACCCTTGGCGAATGCTTCTACCATCGTCAGCATCAGACTGCCTACACCAACACAGGACTCTCCCATACTCCTACGATTTATGCAGTCCTGTGCCAACTTTGGCCAAATTCTCTTTACCAACCCAATTTTCTGCCACTCTGTGTGCCTAGCTTGCCTTTCTTTGAAATACAGTCTAATATTATACTCAATGACTGTAGATTATCTCGCTTTCTCGAGCCCTGCCTGTGCCTATTTCTTCTCGATTTCCGCTGGGATGTCATTAATACAGGTTCATTCACAGATCTATTCCACACTCTATCTGTCCTTTAATGTTGCACCTACATTTCCCCTTCCAAGGCTTGCTGTGTCAGTCAGTTTAAGCTAAACTCTTCCTGTGAGCCTTCAGGTTTCTGGCCCTTATGCAAGTACTTGTGAGACACAGCTGTTGCACTCTTTCTTCTTGATGGACAATGGTAAACTGCCCTCTACAGTCCGAAAAGGCATGCCAGCAGCACTTTGCCCAACTCTTATTCTTCAGATTGCTTCAGTCCTCACGGTTTGGACCTGCAATTGCTCACTACCCTTGTTCCTTTATCAGTTCCAGCATCTCACTACCTATAATAAACAGCTACTCTCTCCAAGAACTGTTGAACATTACTGCAATCTTCTACGTGCTATCTTTTAGAATAACCATTCTGGTTTGCCTACCCAGTTCCTAATTATGCTTTGCAATTCATCCCTTGAGTCACCAACTTTCATCAGCAGCAAAAATAACTCACACCGACCTGTTTCATATCCAGAGCTCTTAATACTTCCTGTAAACATGTAGCTAAGAGCACTTGAAAGATCGCATCTCTCTTGCACCCTCCTTCGTTTGTATTTTATTGTGTGCTTCATGGACGACTTTCTTTTAATCTGCGAGAGCTACAAGTAGCAGCTGGTTGTATTCTACACATTTCTCTGTCACCTGAATGACAGTGTTACCATGGTATACTGTCAAATAGCCTTTACATAAACACGCTTGGTCATCTGGATGACTGAAATCTAAAATGGCTAGAATTCTGTTAGTGATTACTTTCATGGCAACTGACAGTAAGCTAAAAGGCAGTAATTTTCGTCTTTGATATCACCTTTAATATAAAGATGCCCTGCAACACTTTGTGATGACAGCAAGAAAACGCCGTCAATCAGACTTGGAGACTCCCGTGAACATGTCAGCCAAATATTACTGCACTGCATGCAGCAGGGAATTTGCAATTTAGTTATAATGCATCTGTAAGTGCCCACTCTTCTTTCAATAGATCACGTCAGTAGGTTGACACAGACATTCTGGGGGGAGAGAGCTACTGTAAGATGATTCGTGGACACAGTTACCGCAGATGCTGTGGGATGGCATGATGTCCCTGCAGTGGCTCTCGCAGCTCGCATGTCGTCACTGCAGAAGCATGATGATTTGATTTCTGGGGTTTTACGTCCCAAAACCAGGATTTGATTAGGAGAGACGCCGCAGTGGGGAGCTCCGGATTGACCAGCTGGGGTTCTTTAATGTGCACTGACATCGCAGAGCACATGGGCCTGAACATTTTGCCTCTATCGAAATGTAGCCGCCGCACCCGCGATTCGATCCCACGACCTTCGGATCAGCAGCCAAGTACCGTAACCACTAGACCACTGTGGCGGGGCACAGGAGCGTGCACACACTCCAAGAAAGAGAAGAAAATGTTCAAGGTCATGATGTGTGCTGGCTTAGCTTCTTGCCCCTTTTTCACCTCCTTCTGCATTGCTTAAAACGTGCCCAGTGGGATGAAAGGAGAGTGAACATGCTCGGGGGATGAAACTCCCTTCAAACTTGATATTGTATTGCAACTACACTAATACCTCTAAATGACCTGAAAAATTTTTCAGGCAGTCAATTCATGAGACAATGAACTCCTTAGGTCATGTCACTCGAGGAAGGTTACTTTGCAAGGTGTTTCAGGGCCCCCTTTAAGAAGTGTTTGTATTCTCCAAAGACTCCAATAAGCCCCAGGTGATGAAGCATTGCGTATACAGGGTTCCCAGTTTTTTTTTAGTACAACATTCATATCATCCTTTAAAAGATCCTCTGTTACCTGAACTATTCTCCCTTCCATTATCATCCCGATTCTCTCAGCCACTTTAATGATTTCTTTTCTGTTCACTTATTTTAAATGCAAGCTCTTTTACTTAATGTCACTTCCATGTGCTCTTGATGCAAGGCACGGACCACAGCTTACAGTAGCTGGCATCGTGCATGTTGAATATCAGATGTTCACAGTGTTCAATTTCAAATAATTCTGTTCTTCAAGCTGGTGCTGGTTTGAACCAGAAGACACCTACAGTCACACATTATTATAATGAGTCTCTATGACATGAACACAGCTTTACTATATCTAACAATTCAACACTAATGCACATACAAAACAATGTTTCAATGGAAATGCTTAATTACTTAACCAAACCTCACTGTGCCCAAGTCTGCCACTAAATGTAGCTGACTAGTGAAGGAATAAAACAAGCAAGCCATGATAACAAGAAATAATTTAATGGTAAAATGTCTCGCATTTTAAAGTTGCACACATAGAATTTCCAATAGGTGATTTGTAAGTTGCCCTCTGCCCAAAACAATCTGATATTACACCTCTACAATCTGTACAAAGGGTATTCAGCACACACGACACAAGATGTGTATTTACACAAAAATAAATTAACGACGGGCAACACGCCAAAGACAACAGCAATTCGTAATTCACTGAAAGGTAAATCCGCCCTGGAAGAAAAATAACGAGACTACAACACCAAACTCCCGTTGAACAGCAAGAGGACCCTAAACAAGTGAAAGGAAACTTTCGTTCGATGGCACAGTTTCGTCACAAAAGCACACTGCAAACAAAACAGGGCCCACACTTTAGTGTTCCAAGCTGAACTTGCACAACGAAGAAATCGCCAGGTGTGACCACGAAGCAAGAAATGTTCAGGATTAGACAGCCCCTCCTTGACACTGCCAGAAAATGTTGCAGATGCTTTGAACATCTCGTAGCTTGATGTATGGTGACGTCGAGTGGTGGCCGAAAATGGTAGCAAATGCAATCCCGCCACATCACTGACTTGACAAGATTGCTACAACAACGAAGTATAAGCTCACAGTAGGCTATTTGCACTTCACTTATGAATGAAAGATGACAACAAACCACAGGTGCAAGCGCATTATGTTCTTGGCTGTCATTCCTAAGCGGTGTGTAAATAGCCTTACCATAAAATTCCCCCCTCCAATGATTTTGTATGCGTAAAATCACCTGGATTTTCACATATGGCACCACCAGAAAAGGACCTCTCATACTTTCCCCTTCTCACTAGGTGGGTGTGACTACAGCATTTACTGTGCTGACAATCGAGCCAAATGATCGTCATTTCAAGCCTAGAAATATCTGAACGGCAAGCTGAAAATTTCAGCCTCGCTTTGTTATGGTTTCAGAAAAAGCACAGGACATGCATACGCTGACGGTCTGAGCATGCTGTGTCACTCATATTGTTGCTGTAAGCACCTGTGGAGCCATTCAGTTACTGAAACTTGTGCTGTAACGCAAGTCAACAAACACAAACAAAAAACCCGTGCATTCTGTAACTTGTCACGTCGGTGCACGACCTAATGCAAACACTAAGCCTATTTCATTACATAAACGTTTGTGAGCAGTGATTATCCTCTTATCTCATGCAGTGCAGCGCATGCAATGAGATTAACTTAAAGGCAAATTACATCAGTCACCTAAAGCATGCTCTCAATCACTGGGCAGTCAAGTACTTGTTCCCTGTTTGACGAATAAGAGTGGATCTGCTTTCTATTTATCAACAGCTAGCTCCATGCTGAATCGTTTTGCTCTACCCTGCTCTGCCTATTAATGTGTCGCTTCACTTCTGCCGGTTATGAGTGAGAACTTGTCACAAATCATGGAGCATTGCATTTTTCGCTTGCAGACTTTAATGTGCAGAATTTAGACAGCTGCTTGAACACGACCTGTGAAGACCAAAGTGCTAAGTGTACAAATACAGAAAGCATGGCAGTCTCTAAAATTGTAAGGCATAGCTAGAAAAATGACAATGCCAGCAGCAGCCTAAATATAGGTAATGCAAAGCCTGATGGTGAGAAAAAGCGATCACAGAGAACCTGTTGGCCAACTGCAACGCTATCATGCAAATTGCACAGTTGACTAACTACGACCAAATTATGGTTTTCAGCAGGGGAAAGCATGTTCTATGAATTTTTAATTTACTTTGCACATCACTCTGCCTGGCACTGACTACATCTGTGCCCCTGCAATGTACGTAAAAATGACATCTCTGTATTAAAGATCTGGCACTCAAGCTAGCTGATATAAATTCATTTGTGGGTAAACAGGCACACAAGAGGACACACAAAATTAGGGGGCGGACTACAGAGTTGCCACGCACAGTTGTCTGTTCCCTCCTCTTCTGTGTTTCACTTCGCCATGTGATACAATACGTTGTCTCTGACCTGGCAAAATAACCTGCCATGCAACTAAGCAATTCTGAAAACAAGTTGCTCAATACTGCAATTTCGTTGGAAAAGCTACGGCTGTACAATGAACTTTTTCTCCCCTGCCAATGACTTGTTTTACTACATACATAATTTCCTTCATGAAACAATGTATTTCCAATCAATACAAAAGTGAAACATAATTTTGAGGCAGAAGCTCGAAAATATTGTAAACTATAGCACATTGTGGCCAAACACAATACCTTAGAAAAACAATAGCATTGCTAGGCCTGGCTTCAACCTGCAGTGCCTACACTTAGCAACAGCACTGGGCAGGCAAGCTAATTCTGGCCGAAAGCTTTCGAAAGTAGGCCTGACCAAACAGAAAAGCATCCTAGGTGCTTCAACATGCAGACATATATGAACAGCGTTACTTCTCTTTTTATAAGCACAGGCATTTTTACGCTATACGCCAAGACCACACCAACTGGGTTGATAGCAGTCAGACTACTGTGGCTAACTTCTGGCATCCGTGGTAGCCATATAAACAATTCAGAAGCTACCTGCAACATTAGACTCGTAACATGTAACACATCTAGCTTTCAAGGCCTGCAGTGATACAGCGATGTATGTACAATGCTCACGGAATGAAATGGGACACGTAAACATTGAATCAAATCGGCTAAAATGTGCAAGCTATAACCGCGTCGTGTAGCTGCGAGTCTGGCCTCTGAAGGTGGTGTTCTTTCTCGTGCAAGTATACGAACCACTTTTACTGCGATGGTACACAAATTGAAGATTGTAGAAACTAAAGTATGTGAATTACTTAGCGCTAACTGTTCCCATTTCAATCCGTGAGCACTGTACATGGTAGACAAGAAGAAAGGGAACACCTGATCAGTGTTTTAGACTGCTAAGCGACTTACAATGTTGAATGTGTCAAGGCACGTGGCAAGAAAGACCTTTGAATTGACCCTGACCACATGTTATTCTTCGACACACATTTCTGCATTTCGCTTTCTTGGTAATGAAGGCACTGTGGCCCCATGACACTGTGCTCTACTTTGGAAGGTGCCATAACCACTGTGCCACTGCAGCAGGTTTCTCTATCAAAAGAAAAAGCTAGAAAACATTCCTTGTGAACATAATGTATACATTGCACACATCAACAAGTCCTCATACTCTGATATGAAATTCTGTAGTAATCATAATTTGATATATAGGTGTTCCCTTTAATCCTGATGCGACTTCACAGTGCTGTCCACTGTTTGTGCGAACATCCAGATTAGTACATGTGTGGCACGCTTGGCTTCCAAGTTCACTTTGCAGCAATGTGTGCAGATCTGGACTGAGCGCAGATGACTTCCAGCAGGCAAACAAGTCGCAAAAATTACAACCCAGGTGCCTTTTGCACTACACTGCACCTGCTGTCAACTGCAGCACACTCCTTGTAACAGTGGACAGCACTGCACTGTTTGAATGGACCCAGAGCTTTCACATTGAATGTGCACAGAATAATTCTGAGACCTCTAAAAAGGATCACTCTGCAGTTACAAACCTTCGTTCCTCTCACAATGAAAGCATCATCTTCACATGGCATCTACATTTCTACAGGAAAACGGCACAAAAGTCTTTTGAGCACAGGAAACCTCAGGTTCGTTAGTAAAGCTCGTTATTACAGCAATTCATTGTATATCTGTCACAGGAGTACTAGCCTGACAAAAGCAAGAATCCTTACGCCATTGGCACTTGCTATATTGCAAATGTACATTTAGAACCTTTCTTGAGTGCATTCACACATGTGAAGGTGCAAAAAACATAGTCAGTGCAGTTGCGGCACGCTCTTGACCACTCGTTTAACAGTGTAGATAGATGAAATTAGCCTTCTAACTGCTCTGTTCACATGACGCTTGGTGAAACATCATTTTAAAATTTCTTGCTTGTAGACAGAGATGCAGGCCTTACAAAAGGGTCGGCTTCCTGCTAATATTAACTACTTTTGCGTGACCCCTTCTGCATCACAAAAACATCACTGCAAATCGCTACACTCATGCTATTAATGGGTGTTCAAGTTTAGGTCAATTCTTTAAAGCAAAAATTAAAATGTTGAAAACTTCACGTCGATACTAATTTAGAGCTGTGTAGGGACCATTTTTAATGAAAGCACTTACACAGCACCACCTTGATAATACAGAAGCTGGCATTGAGATACCCGATGAATGCTGCTGCGGCAAAAGCACAAAAGCACACTGTTACATGTATGTAATGTTGAGAAAACACATAATGTACATTATGCGCTAGGTGTTTTCAGGTGACTGTGCATTTGGAGCAAAAGCGACTACGGCAACTTTTAGCCGCCTCACACCCTTATCACATTTTCAGACTAAATGCTGACAGACCTAGCCATTGTTAAATTAAAACCTGCATACAATTGCAGGCTGTTGTAGCCACATGCAACGAAAGCACATTATCGTTCCTAAGTTGTTTCTGCAGCACTGCCCCAAAGTGGCAGCTCCAATAATGTTCTCAGAATGTACTTATGTCTAACAATGTCATTTAACGACCAGTCTGCAGCAGGTTCCTCATTCAGCTATGTACCAAAGCTACAATGTGAGGCACACAATTACGGGGGAAACCACATTGAGCTTGGCCATTAAATGTGTTTCTGTATCAAAAAGTGGCCATGACAGAACCGGACCCGCATCCTTGAGCTTAGCGGTATGACATTTCAGCTACTAAGATGTCATGTTAAACAGAAAACTTTTTTTTAATGTCATAGACAAGGGGTTTAGCAACATCTGAATTCCTTTGAATTCCTCAGAGCAGAACTTGTCAGCGAATTTGTTTGAGCTTCTTAGATGGTGTACCAACAAATGCACGATGTGTTAAATGGGCGTAGGAGTGGAGCCGTGTTCAACTCTTTCAAGCACAAAATTAGCTGGCAGCTGGCACTCTTTGTGTATGCTTCCCCTCTTTAGTATGCCCTAGTTTTCACCCACAAACAATGCTTAAAAGCACAAACTGTCTTTGTCCTGGCTGGCATGCAGGCCCCCCCCCTCCCCAATTGTCATTTTACAGTTGCCTTTAAAGGGCAACTCCGGTGATTTTTTTTTTAGATCAATGGATCTCAGTGAAATCTGCTGAGTACTTTCCTTAGCACATTTCCATCATTTATGCGAGATTACAGGCTTGAGAGATACTACATGGATTACTTACAAATCAACCTTTACCAATTACCTGAAATGGTACACCTGGCTTCCCACAGTTATCGGCCACACTGTGTGTTGACGTCATCATGGGCAAAGTGACAGAAGAACACAAGTATCGTACCGTGGCCTTCAATATTTGCGTGTGCAGCCTGCCAGCGTGCAAAATCTGCCAAGAGAAGGGTGCATGCACTATTGCACTGTGCGAAAGTCGGATCAACTCATTTGATGTGAAGCCCCCCCCAAAGATGGCACTGCTTGCTTGGATTTCGGTTTCAGTTTAGCGCTTTCTTGCTTATTAAAGATAATTTTTCAATATGTTAAGCATTTCTACTATCAGGAATGTGACAGGTGCATTTGAGAAGCGTAAAATCACCATTACCTCGACGTGAAAAAAATCACCGGAGCCAGCCTTTAACTAACTGTAGTTGGCAACGGACCAAGGACGCCGTGACATATGTGTTGCTTTCCAAACTTAAAGTGAACTTGCACTGATGTGGCAGCCAATTATGGTGGCCATTTTCGTGACATCAAGCTGCACGTTCTATTTTCCCGCATTTCAAGACTATCTCTGGTGCTACAGTGGTGTTACAGGTGTTACAGAGGAAGCTGAACCTCTTGACAAAATTTACGGTGCCTCAAAGTATCAGTGCCTAGCCAAGAGTATAACATTTTGTGTACAAGCAATAGGCTTCTGTCTTCCAGTCAGCCTAGCATTTATGTTGATTCCAATGCACCCAGCTGTGTTCGCGGCGGGAGCAAGCAGCAGCTTTGCTTCTTTCAGACCTTGTGACTTGAAAAGCAGAGGCATGGAAGGCAGGCACACAGCAGTTGAACGGAGGATGTTGGTATCTGATTAGATTTATCACCAAGTCTGATTGCACAGGGACTTGCTGTTTTGCTACACTTCCTATGCACCTATCTGGATAGCTGTTCAAGGGTAGACGTCATCCTTTTAGGCCATTAAGATGATTACTTTGTCCATATTAAACCCTGTAAGTACCACCAAGCAATAGTGGAGTATTTTAGACATATGACATATGGCTGGTATTTTAGCAGAAAATAATCTGGTACACTGGTCAAACTAAAAGGCATAACAGTACCAGGTCGTTCAGCCAGCTAATTGAGAAATCATGAAAACACTATCCTGGTGGGAAGTACACATCATTTCTGTGACCGAGTGTATGCTACAACCTCAGCTGTGATCTGGTACCGTACACTTATTCTCCAGTTATCCCATGGCAGCATAATAGCTTAGGCTTGTTGGCAACACTTCACGGTTACACCATTAGAAGAACAGCACAAGCGATCAACGCAGGTGAGAGCTCCCGTCAAACTGCTGCATGTGTGTTCCGCCATTTTTACAATTTTTTTTTTCTTATTGTACATATCATCTGGCAGACGCTGATATGTGAAATCTGGACCTATGAAGGTAGTGCCTTCAGACCGACCAGCGGGTTACTATGCGTTGTTGTTGTGAATACACCGAATTATCTACACCAGCCCTTTTCAACGATTTACCTGCTAGTGCACCAGTGCAATGACGGTTTGCAAACGACCAGTTGTAAAAGCACGTTGCTTTTGCGTCTAGCTGTTTGCAAATCGGCCCTGAACGCTTCGCAGAGGTAGCAGAGCCACACCACTCCTTTTCTACGAACTTGGCGGATGAAAGCTCCCCCGAGGGCTGACATCTTTTGACACTGCCTGATCGACACTGCCTGATCACGTTGAAAGCATGCAGCGCCAATCAAAACGAGTGTTGGCACTATGGGTCAAAGGAGGGATAGGTGGTGCCACCAGTGCCCAACCGGTGCCTCCAGCAGTACCCTCTGCGGTGGCCTGTGGCCCACAGCTTGGAACCTCCTGGGCCACGCACAGGCCGCAGTATGGGATCTTGTGCACCAGCTGTACGAGCTCCGTGGCTGACCGAGGTTTGCGGCCCGTTAGCTGACGTGTGCACGTCTCTAGAGTTGCTGCATGGCCTACAAGCAACACGTTCCCACCTGTAATAGCATGGCATCAAGACAACAGAACAAAAGAAGTTTGCATGCCTTTAACAGCTTTTTTAATGGACACACAATTATACAATTCACACTGAACATTACGATTCACAATTACACTAAGCTAAACACACTGCACAGGTCATATAGTACAATAGGTACGACAAAAAACTGTGTGCGAACTTGCATGTAAGCTGTGGCACAGTACAGTAAAAATTTTTCTATGTTGTGTTTCTTCATGTTTTGTGCATTTAATTCTTTTTTTTTTTCTTTTTCGAACTTATGTTACCTCCAAGATGCACTACATCTGGGATGGACTCAAGTTTTCTTTGACAGAGATCTTCCAGGAAGTTGGTGATAACAGAATGTTTTGCATTTAACGAAAAATCTGTTCTTCATAAGAGCACTTATAGTATAATAGCAGGAAAAATTCAAGTGGCTGAAACACTCATCATGACACAGAAAGGTAGGTGCGAGAACACTGACACAAACAAAATAAGGAGGACAACACACCAGCTAGCCTCTCCCATGTCTTCCATGTCCACTTCCTGTTCTTATGTTTCTTAAAGAAAGTATTCATTACACAGAGATGATTTCTTTCTGCGAATTCCACTAGCATCTCTCGTCTGCTATTCCTATGTGCATGTACGGTACACATCAAGTGTAGTGCAGCTGCAAGCACACTGCCTGCTTTTAATAGGGCAATGGCCCAAACACGCTTCGTGTGTGCTTCCCTTATAGGAAGCTCGCCGATCGCACATTGATAAGATAAGATAGTCGCCTCATACGTGCGCAGTGAGGAACGGAGCAGGTGCAGAAAACACTCCAATGTGCGGCAGTAGCAGGTCACGGCACAAGTGTGTGCGCATGTATTGGGAAAAGCAAATGACCTCCACAAGAGCAAATACCACTGGGGAAAGCAGCTACATGTGTCCGTGCACTTTAGTCAGCTGCTGCATGTTCCAGATCATGAAAGTTTTGAAATGCCTAATTGGTATTAACCACCACGTGCTATTGGATGTCAGTGCGAAAGACCTGAAGGATTTCCTGTGTTTTGGCAAAAGCAAAGGAAAAGCGTTGGTGCAATCAAATCTAGGGAAAGTTTACTTTGACATCACATTTATTTCACTGTTCGTAGTAACAGTGCATATCCGGAGATGGAAACTTGTTACAAAAAGGGTTACCTGATATCCTAGTTGACATTATGGGAAAAATATCAACCTGGGCAGGCCATGAACTGAGATGGACAGGTAACCAATCGTTAATAAAGGATAGACAACCTATGGCAATGGAATGGATGGCCGTGCACAAAAAAGATGGTGGAATGAAATGAAATTATCGGGCACAAAATGGAATCAGCTAGCGCATGAAAAGTCAGATTGTTAGGAAATGCCTTATCATGAAGGGGATTTGCATTAGGCTGATGACGATGGCCTGGTGGTTAGTACATACCGTATTTACACGATTGCAGGTTGACCCTTTTTTTCAAATTTGACAATCCATGTTGGGGGGGTCGACTTAGAATCGAAGTCGAACCGTGTGCCGCTAGTAACGGCAAGAGAAACGAGAAATCAGGGGTGCTACTAGGTGCGGACAGCTTCGCGACCTCGTTTCCATGGTTACGGCCGAAGCGCAGAGTGTTAATTTACCATTGCATACATTCTGGCGCAAGTAAAGGTGATGCCGACTTTGAAATTGGCGTTCCCGATCTGTGCGCTTTGGCCACCGTACCTAGAGCGACTAACCTCCCAACGTCGCGTTTGGAAGTGTATTAACGTGATATGATTGTGGCTACTGTTAGCGCCGTGCATTGAATCAAAGGATTCGCTAATACTCATTTTGTTTATTTGAGGCGAACAAAACGCTTCTTGAATGCGAGTAATGATCTCACGAATAAATGGAAATCGCGAGCGGCCGCTTCCACCTGCCGCCATGTTTGTTTTGGTATCGCGCGGCAGCCGCTGCCAGTGGCTTTCATGGAGTCATCTCGCAGCGAATGTGTTCTCATAATTGCGAATAAAGTTTCCCGCTCAACCCACAGCGCATGGTTATTGCGTGTTTTTATACAAAAGCTGTTCTTTTTTAAAATCTACCGAGCGCACGGCTCTTATGGGAGCACCAATCGTTGATGGAAGAGCCACCGTATGGGGGGGGGGGTATTGGTAGTTGATGGAAGAGCTCTTTGTGTAGTACAATTTGCTAAGCAGACACGTTGCCGCGTGCTTCTGTGTTGTTGTGCTGAATCATCCTGTCTGTCATGAGTGCCCTGGACCACAAGAACCATCGGCGCTCGTTCACAGCAGCGTTCAAACGGGCTGCTATTCTCCATGCCGAGGAGACTAACAACTGCGCAGCAGGACGCAAGTTTGGGGTCAGTGAACGTGTGGTGCGGCAGTGGCGGCTTCAGCTGCGAGGAAATCTCTCATGCGACTCCAAGCGCCGTGGCTTTCGCGGGCCAAAGTCTGGACGCTTTCCGGAGCTGGAGAAGAAGCTTGCGGCATATGTGACTGATTTACGCGATCGATCGCTGTTGGTCACCTGTGATATGATCACGCAACAAGCCCGTGTCTATGCTTCCGAGGCAGGGATACCAAAGGCTCAGTTCAAAGCTAGCAGGGCTTGGGCATCGAAATTTATGAAGAGGGCAGGCTTTTCTCTGTGTCGACGCACCAGCGTGCGCCAAAAGTTGCCGGCCGCATACGAGGAAAAGGTCCTCGCCTTCCATAGGCACTTCCTTAAATTGCGCGACACCCGGCAGTATTTGCTTGGCCAGATCGGCAATGCCGACCAAACTCCCGTATACTTCGACATGACCAGCAATACGACAGTGAACGTGAAGGGTGCACGCAATGTGAACCTACTCACAACGGGAAATGAAAAGCTCCGTTTTACTGTGATGTTGTCATGCTTGGTGGATGGCACCAAACTTCGCCTCGTACATCGTGTTCAAACGAAAGACGATGCCTAAAGAGGTGCTTCCCAAAGGCGTTGTGGTATGGGTGAATGAAAAGGGCTTCATGACGGATGACATGGTGGTGGAGTGGTACCGTCTGGTGTGGCTCCTGAGGCCGGGGGCATCCCTCAAGAAAGACGTCCCAACCTGCTAGTGCTGGACTCGTTCCGAGGCCACCTCACCGCTAAGGTGAAAGCGGTGCTTCAGAAGGCGCGTACCGACATGCTCGTAATCCCCGGTGGCTTGACGGGTCAGCTGCAGCCTCTCGACGTGGGAGTCAACAAGCCATTTAAGGACCTCCTGCGCCGTGAATACAATGAGTGGATTTCTTCAGAAAACCGCGAACTTACGCCAAGCGGGCGTGTGAGGAGGGCCTCCCTGGCTACTGTGTGCGGGTGGGTCCTCTCTGCATGGGCGGCTGTACCATGCGATGTCGTGGTGCGGTCGTTCGCGAAGTGTGGACTCACACTTGATGACGACGTGCTGTGGGACCGCAGCAGCTATGAGGGCAGCAGCACCAGTGAGGACGACTCCAGTGACGATGAGTAACACTCAGCAACCACATCAATAAATTTTCCTTGCCTAAAATGCGCTTGACATTTTTCTTTCTTCCCCCTTTTTTTTTTGAGGGATGCAATTTTAGGGGGGCCGACATACATTCGAGTCGACTTACAATCATGTAAATACTGTACTACTACTGTTCAGTGTGCTGTTTTGTGGCGTTCTTGGTAGGTGCACATTAACTAGACTTTACTGCATATGTAATCCTTGCAAAAAGAAATGTTAACGGTCCAATGCAGGCAGATGACATGCTAGCTGATATTAACAGGAAAAAGGGAGGGACAACACATGTGGTCAGCGGCAAATGAATAAGTGAGATTAAGGAGTATTAAGGTGAAGAACTGGCTCATACAGCAAAGGGGCAATGTCTTCCAGAAAGATTTCACTGTGGCTCTATAAAGCTACCCTGCACATTTGCATACGACCTTAATTATGCATCAGCGTACTCACCTTCAGGTGCTGTCCTCTTCAAGACATTTTGTGCGACATAGAAGCTCCGCACATAGTACTGGTCAACGGACTCCTTCTTGTGCTTCAGTTCCTCTGTTTCGATGAGTGGCTTGTAGTCGACATTGATGTTGAAGCCATGCTCTTTTAGCTCAGCAGGGGTCATCCATGCTGGCGTGCCTTCAGGGTACCAGGCAAGCCACTCAAACAAGCCAGGCTCCACATTGATGAGCATGTCGTCAAAATGCAATGCTGCAAACACAAGATGTGCACAGAATAACGCCTTCAGTTGGCACTCTGAATGAACCATCACTGCTATTCGTATGGCTGAAGGGCAGACACAAATTCGTTAGTGGTCACAAATTTGAAAGGGCACTATTTACTGCACCAATCGCTAAAAAAATAAAAATATTATGAAGCTTTGGTTGCACGCTAAAACCAAGTTATTTCAACCATCTGGCATTTGTTAAAGTACACCTAAATCAGAACACAGAGCCTAGAATGTGTTCCATATAGAAATATGGCCAATAGAGCAAGGAAATCAAACCCACCCGTGCCTTCATGCCTAGCAGTGCAACACCATAGCCTTCAAGCTACTACGGCAGAGAAAAGCAGATTGCAGATCACCTAAGTATGACAAACTACACAGGAATGCCAGTTCATAACAATGAACTGCATTTATCCAGTTTTCAAACGAAAATATTTCCCTTAACTACAGATTTTGCTCAAAGTACCAAGGCACTGTGCACAAGTGGGACTCAATCTAGCCTGTGCAAATGTATAATGACTGTCTCCACTGTTTCCAATGGTCAAAAGACTTAGAGGTCTTGGCCTGGACCATGTGCTGCTTACCTGTTAAATTAACTACATTTAAAGCAGCAAAGCAGGCTAGTTGAGCAGTTGGACAGTGAAATTTTCTTTGTCATAGAACTACAAGGAGAAAGAGTGCAAAAGCATTTGTCAAAGATGGAAGACTGCAAATTCGTCTTGAATGGAAGACATTCATCTTTCCTCCTCCTTTCATGTTGCTGCATTGTAATTGTCTCAATGTATCTAATGTAACTGCATAATAAGGGAGTGCTCTGATGTTACAAGACTTGCCCATTGCTGGAAGTGACACTGCAACATATAAGAAAAGGAGAAAAAGATTGCCCACCCTGCACACTAAATCTGTGCATTTTCTTGCAAAATGTAAAAAAAGCAAGCTGCACAATGCCCTGTGCTCAACCTGTCTGTCCCCTTCCATGCTTTTAAAAATTGTAAGCTACGTGATACAGACCAGTCCTGCTTACTCTTCTTATCAAGTCAACATTCTGTCATTTTACGTTATCCTTTCTAAGGCAAAGCCGTAGGCATCTGTGTTGGTGGTGACCTTGGCAACAACCTTGCATGGAACCGCGAAATGTACAGACGATGCCTATTCTTCTCTCCATCACTTTAGCAGCACCACTATTATGACAGGTGCTGTCGTGCAGCATCCCACAGCAGCCTACACAGTGTTCGAAATCGCAAAGGCGCAGTTTCTGGCTTTCAGTGGTTTGCTCATCTAAGTCTGGTGCAACGCGAGGTAAAAGTGTACCTTCGTCGATCTCTATTTAGCCAGCATCACTACCATCACTACCACCATCACAGAGTACAGGCTTATTAGTCATGGGTAAATAAAAAAGATATTTAAAAAAAGACCAGAGAAATATTACCATAGCGGGGCTAGCACAAGTGCCCTTTTTGTCACCAGTACGATGTTTTGGCACAACAGCACGAATCACAAATGGCAGCAGCAATTATTATGGTTCAATTGAATTGTAGGTTCTGCACGGGCAGCTGCTGCCCCGTCACTATAGTGCACTGTAGTCACTTTTTTCGCAATAACGTGTAGCACATTGTCCCACATACCCCCGCTCATCATGTGCAGGTATGTACCACGCATGATTTTACATGGAGCAAAAGGCTGATGCATATATGGTAAAGCATTAAAAAGGGATAAGCTCTTGTGTTAGCTGTCGAAAATGTCAAACTAAACACCAACATGTGCATTTCCTCAATGTGGCTCATTAAATCTTGTAAATGTCTTGTTCCATAATATAGTATGTTGTAGAACTATGACATAATGCATTACTTAACGTACAACTCAGTGCATTATCAAATCTGCAGCAGTCTTTTGCCTTGAAGTGTTAGAGAGGTGCGGCTCAAGCCTTTAATATTTTAACATTGACTACAAGTAATGAACGAAGCACGGAGATAATAAACAATGTTAAACATACAGTGTATCCATATGACACACGTTATCGTGGATGGATAAGTCACTTGACACAATTCAGATTAATCCTAGGCAAGCACCTGTGTAATAGGGAGTAGCGAGGATGGATCAGCATTACAAGACGGTGCGAAGGCACCGATGCTCCGTGTGCCATGCAAAAGGGAGCTTGTCACATCATGCACCAAGTCGTACGAGAGCTTGCTAAAGTGACGTATCACCGATACAACTGTTCGAGAGCTCGATTTTGTGTCTTCAGCGAATGCACCTATGTACTTGACGACTTGGCAATGCAGTAAATTCATCTTGATGCTAGAAGCAGCACACAAGAAACGAAACATGAAAGTTCGAGAATGAACACATGGTCAACAATGACTCGGCGACGTCATTGGTCTTTGCATCGTGCATATCACGGCGTCGGTGTTACGGGCGACACTTGTGGCAACATAGAAACTATAGAAACTCGATGTGCAATGAAGATCACCGCCACTTTTCTGATTTCGCGGTGCTGTGGGCAAGCTCCGCGTTAAACGGAAGTGAAAGGTCATCTCACAATGGATCAAAATGCAGCCACCCTAAGGCTGTCGCAGGGGGCGCCGAGTCATGAGGTACCGACACCATATGGCCGTATTTTACTGTTTTGAAAATAAAATTTCATCGCGCATGTCGCTGTGAGCATTATCACGGGTCGCACCGCGGTCTTTCTTGCGCATTAATTTTTTTTTTCAACCCGAAAAAGTTTTCGTAAAATTTAACTTGCACAATAAATGCACCCCCCAACTTTCCCCCTGTTTTTGGGGAAAGAAAGTGCGTTCATTACGCGAGTACATTCAGTATTTCCTGGACTCATTCTCAGCACCGTCAAGCTCCCCAATGGATCAATGTACTAAAAATGTCTGAAATTTGGGATGCTTATAACCTTCGCCGCCCGATTCTCCAGGCTTTTTACCACTAACCCCAGACCCGCAGCAGTTATTAATGTTGCCATTTTGATCATCTCGCAGCCTTGAATCCAGCTGTAATGAACGTGCAGGCTGAATGCCAGCTGTAACCAGCCATAGCACTGCAGTCACCATGCCCTGTCCAAACACACCCCAAACCAGCACATGACAATCCGTTGTGAGCCATACCCAGCTATAGCTATAGCCTAACCTCTTAGTGTTCATTCAGGTGTCGTTTGATCGGGTTTATGATAGATCGCATGGTTGAGCTGGGGTGCTCTATCTTCAACATTCACTGTGGAGTTTCTCACCGTCTGGTGCTGCACTTCTCCTCGAGTGGAACGCTGCAACAATCCCGCAGCCAATAGGTCAAGGTGCAATACGTAACTCGAGAAATCTGTGTACAGGTCACGCATGCTCAGCCGTGGGGTGCTGTATTCAGACAGCGGAAAAAGTTACACCTCTGAGCTTAGGCCTGTCGTTGGCATGCTTGTGGACTCACACAAGACGGTAACACAAAGATGTTTCACAAGCGTTTTCACCACCCAGGCTTTGCACATGACGCCGAGACTACTTTTCTGCTCTGATAGAAGGACAGTGTGCGTGATCAACTTCCTCCTGTGGACATTGTGTATGACAACCTTTGCACCACTGGTGTTTTCAATCCAGCCGGGATAACCTTTGAGGGACTCACTGATGCTGACAGACATCTCAAAAAGCCACCTTTCTTGGGTGACTCTGACAACGAAGCGCCAGTGCTTGCACAGCCAATGAGCTCAGAGTTGATGCAACACTGATAACACTGTTAGCGTACAGCAGGCATCATTGCAATCAAGCAGAACACTGCACAAAATAAGATAAAAGCGAACAGTTCTTCCACCCATATACGCTACAAAGAATGAAGAATAAGTCAAGATGGTCTTCACCAAATGTGTGTTTGTCAGATAGAGGCGCATCGATAAAAGACAGAGGCAGAAAAGGTTGGGCAGATACACATACCTGCTAGGATATTAGTGCACGTCTGTATGCAACGCAGAGATGGAGATGAAAACACATGACTGAATGTGACGCCACTTTCACACATAGCATTCCCTGAAAGTAGAGAAAATGACAGGCACTCTTGACACTGCAAGCTGGTAACTTAGCATGGAAATACACCAGTGCCTAATAATGTATAGCACGACACAGCCACTTCAACAGACAAGTAAGCAGCACCATCAGAAACCCCTCAGTAATCGTGACCATTGAAAATCGCACGCACCTATGCAGTCAGGAAGTCCACAAAGCTGCATTACAAATTATATCTCTTTAGTGATTTTACAGAATGGAGACTTCATATCATGACTTGGTAAAGGAATGTCAGATATGAGAACATTAGCAATTTCATGTGGGAGCGTGTAGATGTTCAAAATTTCGAATAAGAAGTAAGTATTACACTTACTTAAAGCACATTCAATTAGAAATGCACACATGAGTGGCACTGCCATTTACTTCATTACGTATAACAAACAATCTTGCTATATACATATAGTCGAACCCCTCGATAACAAAATCCTGTAGCAACGAAATTCTCACAATAGTGAAAGATTTCACAATCCCCGGCCAAAGCTTATAGGATTCAATGCATTTCATATCTCTCAATAACTCAAAGTAACGAAACTGTGATCCCATGATAACGAAATTTAACGGAACGTTAGACCCCATGATGTATCCAACTAAGTCCAAGGAATGTACTCAAATGCAACATCTGCACACTTAAATTCGCTAAATAACGCCACAGAACGCTTGCATGGACTATGCCATATTAAAAATGTCATGTCCGCTATCATGGTTGTTGACTGACATTGTTGGGTTTGTTAAGTATTGCCGCAGTACACGTGTGAACGAAAATTACTTGTGGGCTTGCTTAGTAGTGTGCACTGAAGGGCAGCCGGGCGTGTCCTGTGGCGGCGCGTCGTGAAGTGCGTGCTTTTACGCTGTTCGCTGCACAGCAAAGTGAACGGCGACGCTGTGCTTTTGGGTTATCACTGGTGCGTGTTACAACAATGATACACACCACACTTACTGCCGCCGAACAGATTGTTGCGATAGACTTGCTGATGATAGGTTGTACTGGCACGTTCGTCGGTTGGCATCATTGTGTATGTCTCCGTGGAGCTCGATATCTGGCATCGCTACATTCTTGCCGTAATCGTAATCTCTCGCACCCACACCGCAAGTTGTTGTTAAGGGGGGTTCAACGTCCTAAAACAAGCTCTGATTATGGAGGGCTCTGGAAATTTCGACCACCTGGGCTTTCTTTAACGTGCGCTGACATCGCACAGCACACGGGCCTCAACATTTCGCCTCCATCGAAATGCAGCCGCCGCGGCCAGGAGTTGTGGAGTGCAGCTGGCATATTTACTCGAAATCTACAGCCCTTACCTTTCTTCGTAAAGCTGCCTGCACCCTTGAATCGAGTACGAAACCGAAACCATGTTGGCAACATTGGTGAGAACTTGCCGTCAGATCAGTTAGATGCAGTGTCGCCGTGCCGTCGCCATCTCAAAATGGTGACGAAGGTAATTTCCGGCTTGCGGTGGTACACTTCACGCTCGACCGAATCTCTGTGCATTGTTTCTGTGTTAAATTAAGTTCACATGGTGGTGCATCACGTTTATTATCAAGTTCTCGTCACAGGAAAGTCATTTTTCGCTCTAACGATAGCTCCATTGCATCTTTGCATGCCCGAGGCCTGCGGCCGTGAGTGAAGCAAATAGTGATCAAGAAAGTAATGAAGCCCGCATGCAGTCATGTAGGCTTGCCAGGGAAAGTTCTTGCAGGCCAGAATCAGGACATAACTTGGACCTCAAAAATATGCCTAATAACGTCTTAATATGCCTTTTTACTGTGAACTCTTGAAAACTGTGTACGTGTTATATTCGAGAACCCTATCGTGAACCTTGCAGAATAAAAGTTATTGCGGCAGCAGGTATACTGTGCGGCAAGCGATACGTGCCCGTGACACTCTATACGTGAAGACTAAATTGTGGACTCGTACCAACTATGATTTACTAAATTTGCTGTGAGCAATGAAGGTCCGAATAGTCTACAGCAAGACTCACCAATGCAGGCTAATGAAATATTTACAACAATGCTTCGCTTTCCAATAATTCTCTCCTTGCCTTATTTCACAACAACAAAATTCTTGTAACAGCGAATTTTTTTCGTTTACACCCAAATTTCGTTATTGAGGGGTTCAACTGTATTCCTTATAGCTCTGCGCTACAAATAGGTGGATGCTAAATTTCTTTTCATACATATATAATTCGTTGTGCGTCAAATTATTTGACTATTTCTGGAACAGAAATCCATCGTGCTTTATTTGGCTTTAGTGTGTAGTGGTGCTGCATAACAGTTTATTGCAGAGACAGTTGTGTCATTTCCATACCTGTCAGTGTAGCCTGATACAGGCCAATATTAGTCAGAGGGGAGTCCTTTGCATAGTCCATGTATCCTCCTTTTCTTTCTGGTACCACTGCCGGCATGTTCAGGTCCCGCCGTGTGTAGTTCCCTGACGGTAAAGCAAACAAAGGGGGGATTGTGATTGTGTATAGCATAATGAATTCAGAGCCTGAAGTCTAGCTATATCTAAGCAACGTAGTGTAATTGGGGCCCTTGGCAACACTAACAAACTGGCAGAATAGAACAACAGGTTTATCTATCAATTTTATAGCGATCTACCGCTTAGAAGAATATAACCTGTAAACATGCAACATGCTAGAGTAGAATCTTAGTCAATAGAAATCACTTAAGGGGGTCCTGAACCACTCTTTGAACTTGTTACGCTAAGTGACTTGGAGCAAGCCTGGTACAGAACACAGAACATGTTTTTTCACCAAGCCCAAGGGGTGGTTCGAGTCTCCTTTAAGGAGAATTCCAACTCTAGCAGAACAAACGACTCTAATTTGGTTGGTTTTGCATTTCAGTACTGCCACTCCCGTATGTCCATCTCAGCAAGTGGAATTCCCACATATTTTCGCAGCCAAGGCCTTCACAGTATGTTTAACACTCTGCAGCATGCATACAATCAAAATGGTTCTTACCAGCAGCATCAAAGCATATTGGTAGCCAGGCTCCAAATGTGAAATCGACTCGCTCTGCGTGTCGAGCAACATAGAGCTTTCGTGGACTTGTGCTGACCTTGGCGTTTTCTTGCTTTGCCTTCGTGAGGGTGAGTGAAAAAATACAGAGACAGGACATGTTGTTAAATCACCCTTTTATGCGAGGTATACGCTCAGGTTAAATCTCATTCATTAGAGTGTGTGCAACACCAGGCAACATGTAAGTCTCACAGGAATTTTTGTAACTTTTTATTACTAAAAATGTAGCTTTGCAACCACACTATGAACCTAGATGGCACTCACTGCTTGATTTAAAAATCCTAGGTTCTCGTAGATAATTTCCTTTGGTGGAGTGGTGACCTTTTCCTCCCTCTCTGCAGCCTGCGGAGGTGTCGGCTGTGCTGCCGCAGCAGCCGATGAAGGCGATGCTGGGGCTACCTGGGCTGCCGGTACTTTGGGACACACCTGCAACCAAACGCACAGCTTGCAAATGCTGCCGTAAAGACCAAAATGGAAAGGTCCTTGTAATGAGATGTTGAGTCGCATGTGCCAGTTGTCTTTTTCTGATGAGTCTTTCTTTTTTTCACCAGCAAGGCAAGCCAAACTATAATCATTTGGCCTAGGTGCATGAAAGCTTTCCGAAATGTTGTTGCTAGTAGTTACAGAAAGAAAGACTTTTCTATAATCAGACTACACGTACGTACAAATAGTAGTGGACATTCATGAACGTACAACAGTTGTATAACATGACTCAGCTTGCCAATATTATCTACCCTGAGTGCCACCTGTTTCTGTAGGCACGAGTTTACACAAATACAGAATAAATGTTTATTCAAGAACAAGCAAAGTTATTTGCACAATTCTAAAAAGCACTTTATTTCACTAAACGTAGCTATCGAATTTTCATGCACATTACAATTCGGCTCAAAACTGAAATCGGCTAGCTGCACTGCCATGGACACCAGCTATCCCCGGACATCCGAAGGAGAAAGACAAATCAACATCATTTTGCTGTGCCTGTGCTGCATGTGCTGCTGCTTCTGCTATTTCCACCTCATTTCAGTCATAATGGTTTCAAGGAGACACTACTACACGGGATCATTAAAGATAAAAGTTACACTGCTTGCTGATGTCAATAACCATCTACCATCATGCACATTAGGCATCCCAAAGACATCTGTGTGAGAGTGGCAGAAACAAAGGACTGCCATATTGTGTAAGGCATCAGGGAAAGGATTTACCGATCCTAAGCAGGGGCATTTCTCGGAAGTTGAAAGATTCCCTGACAGAATTTGTAAAAGAGCAGCGAATAAACTAATGGACTGTCATCTCCTAATTTATGAAGGTAGAGACACTTCTACTTTCAAACAGCTTCGACAATTCCCCACTCTGAATTTAAGGCCAGCAGGAGCTGGATTAAAGGTGCCCTGCAACACTTTTCTTGATCAATCTGGAGTATCCTGTGAACATGTCAGCCAAATATTATTGCACTGCACGCAGCAGGAAACTTGCAATTCAGTTTCAAAATATATCTGGAAAGTGTCTGCCCTTCTTTCAACAAAACACACTGTGAGTTGGACACGACTACCAAATTGGAGGGGGGGCTACCATTGGCTGACTTGCAGAAGCAGTTACCATGGATTCCGTGGGCCGGCCCCACGTCCCTGTAGTGACTCTGGCAGCACACATGTACCTGTGGAAGCGCGAATATGTTTCAAGGAAAAAGAAAAGAGAAAATGTTCATTGTCATGAAGCATACTGGCATGGCTTCTTGCCCCTTTTCACTTCCCGCTGCGCATCTTCCCGTGTGCTTATCAGGATGAAAGTGAAGACGCTTGGGTGAAGGAACTCCTCTCAAACTTGATGCCGCAACTCCGCTAATACCTAATGAATTTGAAAAATTTCCTGGCAGACAACAGTGTGAGGCAACAAGCTCCTTAAAGTTATGTCACTTGGGGATTACTTGGAAAAGTGTTGCAAGGCCGGCCCCCTTAAATTCTTGGAGTGGAAAGGATCTTTTTGCATTGAAACACTAGCATTTGTCAAAGCTACCACAGGCATACAGAGAGAAGCTGCTTGCCTTCTGGAGGTCTGTAAGGGACCTTTGTTGTTCGTACAGCTGCCCGATTGACGTGATCATCTATGCTGACCAGATGGTGTTTTTTATGCCTGCAAACTGCACGACTGAAGTGTGAAGCAAGAAGCGGGTGCAACAGTCATCCCTTGTTACCATGATCATCCCTTGTTACCATGAACTCAACGGTATGGCAAAAGAATTTCATTATAAGTGGGAATCCAATATAAGAGATCACTCATCGAAAATTAAAAAAAATTTAGCTTAAATTGCACTACAATTGCAAGGAAGTAAACTCTCTATATGTTAAGTGATACAAATCTTCATTGAGGTGCAAAAGAAAGACAGCCACAATGCGAACTGCTTCTGCATCGATAGGTAGAGCGACATCAGGAACGGCAGGTCGGGTAATGCGAGACCACCCGGACACTTCTAATCGCAAGCAATGCTGATCCTGTTCAGTTATCTTAATCTCCATCAACAATCACCGCTCGCTGTTACATGGTCCAAACTTATCCAGCTCAAGTTTGGCGCTCATGTCAACCAAACATGATGCGCACGTTGTGGCAGTCTTGATCCCTACCGGGCCCCACTGTGATGTGCGCGCAGTCGGCACCCCAATGCATGCACAGTCGGCACTCAGCTCGGCTCAACCACAGCTAAACGCGGGCAGCAGCATGGCTGATGCGCACAAACGTGAAGGAACTCCAGTTGATTGAGTGACCTTGAGCTAGCGCTAGTGCAATGCATGCTGCGAGTAGTACGTTTGCCTGTTCCGTCGCACACTATTTTCCACTGTGCTCACCGCACTCACCGTCTCCCTGTCGCAAATGTGGGCCAGCAAGGAGGAAAAGTGGTTGCGGCGGTGCGCGTTCACTTGAATATGCTGTATACTATGCATGCTGGTTCCCGTCACCTCTGCGGTGCCACGCTGTTGTGTGTGGCTGCGTAGCCGTGCCTTGTTAGTTCCCTCCAAGTGGAGCAAGCTATTGACGCACTTAGAGTAATGTGGGTTAAAATGCGTGCATTTGGGTCGGGAACGGAAGAAATTTCTAATGAAGAGATATTTCGAGTAAAGCAATTTCGTTATAATGAGGGATTACTGTACTTTCTTTTGCCTTTGAAAATTACATGTGGTGGTACAGGGGTACCATATTTTCCAGCAGTAACGCTGCAACTGGTCATCAATCTTGGAGGTCTGCAAGCGCGCGTGCGCCGATCGAGGCGGCCGTGTCTCTTGTAAGGCAAATGAGAGCCAGAAACGACCTCGTTATAGACTGTCCTGCACTATAGGCAGTTGCAAGTGGTCTGACATTTATGCAGAGAAGACAGAGGAGAGACACTCACTTGAGGGCTTGGCGGAGCTTGAGCTGCAGCAACTGCTGGCCGTCTTTGTAGTACGCCATCGTCCAGACCATCAATAAAGATATCCTTCACAATTGTTATGGACCTATACAGGGTAGAGGACAAAGGAACATGTATATTTTGTGAAACATTCGAGATGATAGTTTTTGACTTGGTGGCCTAGCAGCACAAGTGGCAAACATAGGCACAGTCTCGCTGCCAGCAGCCGTTTCCTGTCTACAACAAGAATAACGAGGCAATGTGGGGCACTTGTTCAGAGAAGAATGTCCATGAAAGATGTGTGCACAGAGAAGTGCAACACATATTAAAATATATCTATGGCCGTCTTATCCATCAAAATAGAGTGACACATTCTTTTCGGGTAACTGGCTGAGTGTGGGCAACATCATCTACCCAGTTGTGCATATCAAGTACACAGTGGTGCACAGAAAATGGCACATGCCCAATGACACTGTATTTGTCCTATAGCCCAGACCGCAGCGAGGAGAAAACTGTCAACATTGACCATGTTTGTGGCACCTGTGTTCCCTATACAGCAAGACAGCAGCCTCCAGTGGCACGAATTCTACATCTGCAGCTCAGACCACTTAACATCACCGCTTTATAGTGCAGGACCGGCTATAATGTGGTCTTTTCCGACCCCCGTCTAGCCTCCCATAGAACTTCATGTATACGCGTACCGCTTATTGTGCAGCCCCGAGGTGAAAGACAGCTTATAATGTGGCTGCCAGGAAAGCCTGCAGACAGTTGAGGTAGTGAGCAGGCTTCACAATGGAAGTGCGCCGTCCGAGAAAGCGTAACAAATCCCCATGATGAAGGAAGAAGCGCGGAACGAATGATGAACGAGTGGAAGGACGAGAAAAAAAAAAAGGCACCGCAGCAGCGCATCGCGGGCGTGCCCTGTGACGATAGGATTGATAGGATCGCCAAGGCCATGAAGGATGCTGCTACGAACATTTGTCGGCCACGAACGCTCCATACCGAATGCACGCCCGCAATCGCATGACATCACCTTATCAACGCTACCAATGCTTGTCCCTGGATTTTTCTTTTCCCTTTTTTTCCAAATCGCGCCTTGGTTCAGCCCGTGAGCGTGATTTCCTGTGCACCCTTGTGCACCCAGCGCGCATCACAGCAAGCTTCCTGTGACGCGCGCTGCATGCGACCCCATGAGTTAGGCTTAACGAGCGCTAGCTGCGTTTTCAGTACTGGCTGCAGGTGCTGCGGGCGACTGTGGTTCATGATGGCTGCATTTAAAACACTGATGAATCATTTCGACATGTGGATGGTAGGTGCACCACTCGAATGGCAATTTGCGGTTGCTACGTTTTTGACATTGCGCATGTGTCAGAGAGAACGAAGGATCGCGTGCAGTAATCTGTTCCTGTTTCTGCGCAGTCCGGTTCCGCAGGAAGTCCGCATAAACAGCAACATCGCTACAGCGTCTTTTTTTTTTAGTTTTTACTTCGTGCTTTTTGTTTTGTTTGCATAGAGCAGCCTCAGACTTAAATCCTTGAATATCCAGAATTTTATGCAGGTGAAATCAGCCCGGTCGCACGCCTCAAATGTCTAACACATGCCGCTGCCTGCTCGGCGCATTTTACACATGTATAGACATATGTTAAAGAATGCCAGGTGGTCGAAATTTCCGGAGACCTCCACTACGGCGTCTCTCATAATCAGAGCTGGTTTTGGGATGTTAAACCCCACAAATCAATCAATCACGTATAGACATATAAAAATGTCGCTTTGGTTACAGTGTGGTACCGCTCATAGTGCGGGTATTCGAGATTCCGGCGGCTTACGTTATAAGCGGTCTAAGCTGTACTCGCTTATACCTTTCAGTCAAGCTTGAGCACACGTAAAATTATTCGACAAAGGAGGCTAGAAAGGCTTTTGTTACGATTAATTTTGCCTGTGAAAGTGGATGCAGAAAATGCCTAAGCCAACACAAAAGGCTTAACACTCATGCAAGTCACTTACTTTCTCAGAGAGACTGTTTCTCACCAAATCGATGACATTTTATTTACATTATACTATTAACTGCCTTTTAGCAGCCTCAACAGTGATGGTGGGTCACATACGATACTAACACAATTTATTACAAGAGAAATTATGAGCTGCAGATGGCAATGCACATGAGAGGACTCTATGAATAGAGGATCTCATGCATTCTACTAAACACAGCGCACACACACCTTACACAAAGCAGGTATACTACAGTTAAGAAAACCAGCAAGCGAACAAGAAATGTAAACACAGCAATCAAATATTAAATCCAGTTATTGTACTGGGCAAAGTAAGACTACTTTATCTAAAACTACTTTATCACAACATCAGGTTGCCATGCTGATCTGTTTCCGTTTGGCTGCCGATAAAAATGAGCTTCCTTAATGTTGGCAGTGGTTGTACCTGTGTAGTGTCCAGGCATCCGACTCTGCAGTCCGTTCAATGTAGTTCTTGGGCAGGAATCCCGTGGCTCCCGTGAGCCACGAGGTGCCCTCTACCCAGCCATCAGTGGCCGCACCAAGGTGCTCTCCGCTCACATACACAAAGTCACCAATGAGAAGCTCCAGCTCATCGGGCTCCTTTGGCACGTGTGAGTACAGCACTTTGTGGACCTGCAGCAAGGAAAGATAAAGCTGAATTACCTAAATGGTTGTTACATTTTTAAGGTTGTGCACTGGAATTCATGTGAGTGCACAAGTAAATATGGCTGAACTTCGTTATAACAAATGCCGATATAGCAAATTATCGGTTATAGCAAAGTAAATATGAACTTCGATTGGTCACGTTTCGTTTCAGTGACACCTTATACTTTTTATAATTTAACTGATAATGTGAGAGCCGCTGGAATATAAGCTGTAAAGAAGAAATATTTGGTACATGTGGGGCTCAAAACTTTGAAAGGAAGCATAAAGAGCAAAATAACCATTGAAAGACAATCCACAATCCTTTTTCTGAAAAAAAAGACATGTTGCCGAAATTTTGGTCCCGCAGCGACAAAAAAGGCGAATTTGGCTGGTTGTGCCTCAAGTAATGACCAATTTAGTTTGAAATGCCACAAGGGGACAGGTAACGATCACCTTATTTATAGTGGATTTGAAGCCTAGAATAATGTTTTGATGCCTAAGACTTGCATGAGCCAGACTGGAAATTTGTTAGAACCAATTTTTATGTACAGTAAAACCTCGTTATAATGAAGTTGAAGGGGAAGCTGTAATTACTTTGTTATAACCATTAGTTTGTTATAGAAAATATCAATTTCATCTATGGGAATTTCACGGGGAATTTAGATTCCTTAATTATATCCAGGTTCGTTATAACAAGGTTCTACTGTATCTACTGTTAGAATGGGTATCAAAGATAAACAAATCAGTGGCGCCCATGCTGTTTTGCTATAATGAGGTTTCATTGTACATAAATATATTCTGGGGTTTTATATGCTAGAACAGATGAATAGCATGGTTTTGGCATGTCCAGGCATCGAAATGCATAAAACGGACATGTTTTTGTTTCTGGCTTCTCGGAGCCTCATTGGCTTCAAACACAGCCCTGAATGATTGCCAGTACAGTTTTCAAACGGTGGCGATCCTCCTGACATTTGCAATTATGGCGCACATGTGTGGAGGAAAATGTCCTTTAAGTATTAAAGGGTCCCTGAAACGTTTTTTTGACATTGTGTCATTGATTAGGCAAGACAATTGTGAAGTCATTCACACCATAAATAAAGCGAAGCACCCTGCGCTAAGGTAGCTACGGGCTTATTTCTGTCGCCTTCCGCATTACCACTGCTGTTCCTCCTCAACTCGAACAGCTGCGGAGTGCGCGCTAGCGACAACTGCGCCTCCCACGCCAGCCGCTGTGCAGAGCCCTCCGTAGCGACATAGCGCCGCGATGTCTTTACCGAGGTCGCCGGCGTCAGCAGTGCTAGCCTCTGTAATAGTGCGCCGGCGACTCGTGTGTGCGCCACCAGATGCCGCGACGATACCGTTGGCTGCCCTTCAGTGCTCGTGACGTCATGTGGGTTCCGCTTCGTAGCACCCATCGCATGTCCCGTGGGAAGGGGCGGTTGAAAATGCTTCGAGTTGAGTCGAACTCTCACGATGTGCATATTTAAAGCTTTGTAGTAAATTACACGCTTAATGCAGAGTGCTGATATTGTTACGCTAATGATCTGAAGGACTCTGGCTATCGGTACAATGCATTTGTACAAAATCACCAAAACCGTTTCAGGGTCCCTTTAACATATGAAAGCTAGTGGGCCCTTTCCACACCTAGCATGCTTCACTGCATAACACTACTGTACGATGGCAGAGCTTTATGAAACAAGAAAGGGGTGTGGAAATAGGGCTATTCTACAGGCAATTCCCACAGTGAAAACAAACTATTGTACACGCGACACTACGTTCGCATAAGAATGTTGCTCATGCTAGGTGGAGCCTAAAACAGCAGTGGTACAGTAGTCGTAGTAGTGCGATGTCATTTCAAGCTGCTCATCGAGATAAAGGTAACACGGCAAACCGCAAAATAACAGACACCACACAAACTGATGTGGCCTCTCCTCCCTTTACATCAGTGGGAAGAGGGGAGAGGCCCCACAGCAAGCTTTTGGACCTCTTCGAGACCAGAGAAGACCGAGTCGGTAACGACTGTGGGATTTAAAACCTTTCAATGTGGTAAAACCATCGTCCAACCTCTGTGTGCATTGGCCAGCACAGTTTCTGGTACAGTCGCTGGCATTCATAATCATGGCGACCGCAATTTTGTCCGCAGTGGCTCCAACACGTGCACCTTGCGAAGTGCAGCGCTCGCCATCCACGAACGTGTCAACACGATGACAATTTTTAACGGACACAGTTTTGTTTGGCCTATGTGTGCATTGGCTGCGTGCACCGCCTTCAAAACGGCATATTAAGCATCCTCAACATTGCCCCACAACAGTGGTCCAGTGGATATGGTCCGAAGGTTGTGGGCATGAACCCCGCCTGTGGCGGCTGCATTTTGATGGAGGCAAAATGTTGAGGCCCATGTACTGTGCGATATCAGTGCACATTAAAGAACTACAGCAGGTCGAAAGCCCTCCCCTAAGGCACCTCTCATAATCACATGATGGTTTTGGGCGTAAAACCCCAGAAATCAATCAATCAATCATCCTCAACAGCAGGCATACACAGCAATTTTGCTTTGTGTCAGCGTAATGAGTGCAATATCAGAAACATGACGGCAGTTCCTGAGTAGCGATTTCACTGTGCCCTGCATGTGTTTCGAACCCTCTGGCTGCATCACGGTTTTGAAGCATGGTACTTCATCCTTAACCCTCTTGATCAGAAAAATATTGATAAAATGATGCGCTTTTTGCAAGCACTCATTGTTTCAAACTGCCCTATTTTACAAACGTTTTTGAATTCTCAAGAGGGTTCGAAGAGTGAGCCTTTCACTGCAATTGTACTAAAATGCCGTGATGCTGCGCACAAGATTTAGGCATAAATGCTTCTTTGTTCTACCAGCTCCGGTCGGTTATATTTTTTCGATTTCACGACAACGAAATTTTTGCTTCAACGAAATTTTTTTCCGTGCACCATCAAGCGAGAGTCGACTGTAGTTTTTTCCTAGCACAACACAAACAAAACTACACACACAGAAGACAGGCAGGAGACAAACTTCCAACTCTTTCTCATGTTTATGTTCTTTTCTTTGTGCGTCGTGCTAGCAAAAAACTGCAGTCATGGAATACCAACTCGCCTGATCAGCAACCCATCTAGCTATCTATTCATTGCACTAGGAAAGACAAGATCCAATATTTTTTCCTCAGTGCCAGCTTTATTCTGCCCGAGGAGATCTGTCCTGCAGCGTAGTGGTTAGAACACCGATTTTCCGTATTCCACGACTTCAGAAATGACACTGTTGAACACCTTTTAGTATGCACACAAAGGTACATGAACACACACACACACAAAGTAAACAATGCAAGAATTACAGTGAAATGGAAAAGCACTTGCATATTGAGATCTGAACAGTAGAAACAATAGCACCCAACGGGCCAAATTACACTAATTGATGTCACTTCACTTCCGTCAGAATCGGCGTTGCCTTGGTATGGTGAAGTTGACAGATTCATTGAACAATCAACCAATCAACCATAGTGCAAATGGTGGCAATATCCTTGAGTTAACAATCGCAAGACCAACATCGCTATTTTGAGATTTGTATGACTTGCTCCCAGATGTTATCGCACACATGGGTAAACATTCCTGGCACTATGCTACAGCGCTATTGGTCACAGATTTTGATGCACTGTCCAGTGCCAAGTTATGCAAAACTGTAAGGAAGTGATCGCATCCCTGTAAATGATTGCTTGGGCTACTGCCCCAGCATAGAATAACACATAGAATAACATGACACTTCGTCGTACCTCACAACCCTTTATCCTGGTGTCACGCGAGTACAGCCTGAGTTCCCAGCATGCCGCAGTGTTGGTGTTGATGGCCTGACTAAGCTTCTCTAATGTGGCGTAGTGCTCCAACTGAAACTGGTATGCAAGTGTGATATGCAGGGCCTTCAGGTAGGGCTCCACTTGAATGCCTACGCACAAGGTCAGTGTAACGACAATGAAGTACAGGCAGATTACCAATACTACCAAGATCGCAGCGATACTTCATCTCAATACGCTTAGATAAGTAAGCCCTTACTTGTTCAATAAAAAGGGCACATGCAATCTGCTGAAGGCTCATCAATGGTTTAACTTATACACTAGAAAAGATATGTTAATGTATAAGAGGTAACGTTAAATGTTTGCTAAGTAGAGAATATATGCTATGGGATAGCCGGCTCTAATGTAGCCTACCTTCCAGTGTTTTTCACATTTAAACAATACAATAATATATGCTGTATACTCCCTACCCCCCACCAAAAAGAAAGAGGATAAAAAAGGGGAGAGAACATCACAAACTTGTTAAAAAGGGTATCTATGAAGGGAAAACTGTGTACACACAATGTTCCCTGCAGATGGTTCAAACACATAGTGGCTCATAACAACAGAGTTCCACTGTTCAGTAGTATAGTTAATGTGCACATATATCTAAACATATGTAACACTGTCACTCACACTGATCACACTGACAACAGAAACAAGGACCTAGGTGACATGTGAAATATGTTAATGACACACAAAAGAAAAAAATTAAGCAGAGGAAGAATAATATATCTCATGCATAAGCAAACATTTGTATATGCACAAACATACACAAAAAGAAAAAAAATCAAAGAAAAGAAAAGAAGACTATGAGCAGCAAACAGCTCATACTGTAATATAGGAAAAGAGAGGGGCACATTATTTGATCAATTGCTTTGTTTGTGTTTATTATGGCTAGTAAAATGAGCAGTCAAGAACATTAATATATGAAAGATATCTAAGCCGGTGCCACTCCTTACCAAGTGAGCACAACTTGTTAGTATTCCCCTGCAAATATGTTTTAATGTTGAATTGCTTCCTTTAGGACCCGTTATTTAGGAATTTAGGAACGGTGTACCTTACTGAAGGTGGCAAAGAAGGAAAATGGAAAGGGGGGGGGGGAGTGAAAAGAGTTTTGAAGACTAAAGCCCTACAAATAAAAAAAAATCAAAAATAAGAGAGAGAAGCTTTTGTATAATGATTAACTGTTCTCAGGATTAACACAAAACCGTTTACATCTTAGCATACTCATAACATTAGCAAGCTTCTCTATTTACATGCACATTATGAACCACTCTTTTTATTAAGAGAAGTAAAGCATTCGGAACAAATAAGCAGTGGATTGGCATGCTAAGGGCTCTATAGTGAGCGTAAGCGATAGTCATCCAGCATAACAAAATGAAACATATGGCTAGTTAGCTTATATTAAGCAATGATGGTAAGAAGAACAATGAAACAGGACCACATTTCCGCGAGGTCAGGTCAATAATATTTGGCTTGCATATCCACAGTAGCCCCCACGATGGAACGGTATCAATTTTCTACTATGTTCAGAAGTGTTGCAGGGTCCCTTTAACAAACAAAGGCATGCAAAAGTGAGAAGCTTATCAGCTAAGTGGTTTCTGTCATAATATATATGACCATGACTTAGGTCATAACAATTGTTTCTATGCCTTGAAACTAAAGCTTGACACTTATAGATGTTTAAACAGGTATTAAACTCTTATAATGCAAGGAAACCAAAGTATAGCTTGTGGGAATGTGGACATCCCCTGATGAGTTTCTATCGCGTGGCGCTCGCGTTTTCTCAAAGCTCCTCTAAGGTGGCTTTCCCGCGGGGCACGAGACGTGACGTCATCGGCATGCGCACCGCTGCGCTGAGGATGGCGCTGGTGTTCCCGCGGTGGCGCTACCTGGCGGTGAGGATTCGCGGGCCCGCAGACGGGGAACGATCCTCGCTCTCTTGGCCTTGGGACGTCGTCGCGCGTGGTCGACGCTCGTGTGCACGGTGGCGATGAGCTCCGCTGGGACGATTCCGCAGATGCCTCTCCCGATCGCCGATTGCGCCTCTGTTCGCGCGACTTATCTCGCGAGCAATATAGGCTTACTGTTCCAGCATGGGCGAACACTACTCGCTCGGTATCCTGCTGCGGTGAGTCGAACGTCATCGATTACGCGTGGGGTATTGCATTAGCATGCCTGGTTTGTATAGTTCGGCTAGCGTGCTTACTATGTGTAGAAGGTGCAAATAAATGCCCTACTGTTGGCTTGCACTGCGGTGAACCGTGTCCTTTGTTCCTCGAGTGTGGGAGAACCCCGTGTCCACCCCCACAAGCTGTACTTGTATAACACATGATGTTATGCAACAGAGATTAGACTCCTTGCAAGGCACAAGGAGTCACAGAGGGCTATACAGATGAGGTACTGAGATGACCTTGTGAAAGCTTGGGACATTCCTCCATCGCTTGCCTCCTCACCAGTGCAACTGCTACAGCTCCATACTGTGGCATAAATGTGTAGTGTGCGCGTGGCTGCCTGTGCAACAGCAGCGGTGTGACTGTGGTGCAGCATAGAGAGGGAAGGAACTGGCTACACATGCACTTTTCTTCTGATTTTTGTACCTTTGACTATGCCTAGCTGTGCTGAGAATTTTTTGCAACATCAAGTCCTTTGTTCGCTCCCTCAAGGTCACAGCCATGGGCAGTGCCAACATATACACTCAAGGCTTTCACCCCTCCTCGCCCAAATTTTTCCTCTTTTTTTCTTTTTTAATATCCCTGGTACCTTTATGGTGGCACAAACTAGTATGCATGCCAGATACTATGGAAAGTGCCACAGTGACTTTCAGTAGAAAAGAATGCATTTCCATGATAAAGAAAAGGACAAGACTAACCAAACATGTTTTCCATTTTATGGCCAAATTGATAAAGGGAAGCTAAAGCAAGACACTCTTGTCTTTAACATAAAAGTGATTCTCAAAGCTGGAAAATCATCCAAGTGCCACTGGACGGGCTTCGTCCAGACTTAAGTAACTGGCCATGTACTTATGGATGATTAATAGCTAGTTGTTCCAGCACGCCACATAATAAAATGCACCAATGTTCAATCATATTTGCAGGTAAAATTCAGGCAAGTTGAAGTGACTACACAGAATGGCACCAACTGATACTTTCTTGCTTAGAAATGTTTTTGACTGCATTATTTGTTTATTGCAGCTACTGGAGTAAAACCACAGAAATCCTGATGTAAAGCACAGAGATAAAACATGAAACAGACAGAGAAAACAAAGAAATGAAATGAAAGAAGGCCGGGCTAGCAAGTACATGCTCATGCATTGTAGCAAGGTAGCAGCTTGGGACGGTGCTTGCTATGCTCCACAAATTTCACTGACAGTGTGTCTGTAATAATGAAGTGCGCCAGCCACATTGAATGCAGTTCTGACAAATCCTTGATGTGGTGTTGCTCGACACCTGTGAATCCAACTTATGCTACACCGTCCTACTAATTTTCAGGCTGAAACAAATTAAACATCTTTCACAAGGCACATACATTCTGATGTGTACTTATTTTGCTATAACAGGGTTCTTATTGCACAGGTATAAATTACTGGACCATACAACAAATCGTTAAATGCTGAGTGCATCTTATTAATATGTCCAATGTGGCTGCTGCTTTAAGATTGTTGCTCGAAAGCAGGAAACACATGGTATAATTTCTCGTGCACCCAGTCATGCCAGAAAAACGGACCACAAAGTTTTTGAAGAGGTTTCAGAGGCAATGCTTTTGCATTATGACTTTCACAAGGTTTCACACTTCACCGCAGCTTATGCATTGTTTTTGCAGCCAAACATCCTCATTTGCACAGTAATCCTACGAAGGTACAGTAGAACCCCGCTGTTACGTTCCCGGCTGCTGCGTTTTCCTGGCTGTTACGTTGTTTTGGGCCAGTCCCGGCATACCTACCATAGGATTCAAGGCATTAGGGACCCCGCTGTTACGTCGCAGTGTGGGAACATTCCCGTATGTTACGTTGCGAATCGACACTCCAAGTAGCCACTGCCGATGGCAATATTGACTTTTCACGTAGCCTGACTTGGCTTGACTGTATTAGCTGCACTATGGGCGACGCCCATTACGTTTCCGGCTTCCGCCAGCAAAATTATGGCACAGCTGAGCAAACTCTTTGTGACGGAATCGCGTACAGTGATTACGTTTCCATCGATGATGCCGTTGTCACCTGCGAGGTGTTCTCTGTCGACGAAATCATAGCCGAGTGTGCCGATGCGTGCACTGAAAGCGCTAGCACTGAAATAAAATTGTGTGCCGATCACCACTTCTCTCACTTTTTCATTTTTCTCGTTTTTCGGCTCTTACGTTTCCCGGCTCTTACGTTTATTTTCTACGGTCCCGTGAGAAACGTATCAGCGGGGTTCTACTGTAATTGTACGTGAACACCGCCCAGATACCCTGCTGGTGACTATGTAGGTAACATCACTGCTTGCATGGTGCCCTTAATTTGTACCGTGCAAGGAATGCCCATAAACACTGATGCATCTGTGCGAAGTTACATGAAACCTTCAGAAAGTTATCGTCAAGGGGGTTACGGTCCAGCACTGCACTTCCTATTGGACAATGTATTTTACCATGTGTATCCTGCTTAATATAATTATGACCACAGTTATCGCCATCATCGCTATCATAACAAGGTGTGCCAGTGAACATGCAGCTGAGCTAGCGTGTGCCTTGCAGAGGGAGCGATTGTCAGAGAGTGGTCTGTGCCGAGCTTACGCCTGTTTCGCGAAGCAGTCTTGCTAAGGGAAGAATAAGAAGACGAGCACCACGGGAAGCAAGTGCCCAACACCTCCAGTGCCCCGATATCGGATACAACTACAAAGACAGAACACGATGCACAACCCATGGTTAGTCGTGTTATGGCTCACTGAGCCCACAAGGTCAAAGTATGCAGCGCGAACGCTCAATCACCATGCACAACAGAATAAATCTTGCTAGGTACTACGTGATATACAAATGGAAAAGAAAATATATACTACAATGCGCAGCAGACTTCCATTAATTTGACGCTACCTTAGAGGCCCCTCAACAGGCTTGAGCACTCTAAAAGAGCGCTGCCAGTAGATCGCTTGGCAGTGCTTGTGTTAACAAAGTGTGAAACAGTTATGTGGTGTGAAAATGGCAGAAATTTTCATCAGAAGACTGCTTGAGGGGAGCTGCACTTTGAGAGTGAAAGTCACCCACATGCTTGCACCATGCAACATGCCCTCTTTGGAATGTAATCGATGAATTCAGCGATGCAGAGGGAGGAAAATATAAAGGCATAAATAAAGAAGGTAGTGCTTGTCGCAATTTAAAGCACCAAAGCTGTTCAATCGGGCCAGGTGAGGGGCCCTAAGGGGAAACAATGTTGAAGATATGTACAGCACATACAGGCCAAATTAATGAAAGTCTGATCTAACTCTACATGGACACAAACGTTTCTGTTACGCTAACGAAATAAGTTACGAACAAAAGGCATTCAGAATGCAGATCACAAACCCCCAAGGCACAAAAGTTACACTAGTCCACAATGATCATAAAAGCCATGTTCTTGCCTTGCCCTCGACATGGACGAGTTCAAACTAATAATTATAATTCCTGGATTTTACGTGCTAAGACCATGATATGATCATGAAGAACACCTGGGTTTCTTAAATGCGCACCTACGCTTTGCAAACAGAGGTGTTCAAGCATTTCACCAGCACTGAAATGCGGCTGCCTTGGACAAGAATTGAACCCATGTCCTCGAGCTTAGCTGTCCAACACCGTAGGCACCAAGCTACCAAGTCGGGCAAGTTCAAACTAGCATTGCAGCAGCTCAGCTGATAGCTGACCAGATGTTGCTACAGAAGAGCTATTAACATCTAGCATGTCCTATCGGCAGAGGTTCCGCTGATCTATGCTAATATTAAAATATTCCTTGAATAGTAGGAGAAATATTTGCTGAAGGACCAGATGGTGCAGGGAAAACTGCCTGGATGATAATTGATTTGAACTTTTGTGACGCTGAGCTAGAGCGACTAGAAACAATGAAAACACTATCATAAATCAAGATACATCTGACTACAGCTACACGCAGTACAGTAGGCATGCCACATAGAATATGCATCCAACTAAACAGCCACAAAGCAAAAGCAAAGGAAAAAGCAATACTCACTAAATTCAGAGACCTCTCTCATAAAATAAACCGCAAGTTTCTTTAATGCATCATTGTGCTCTTCAGCCACAAAGAGTCCAAGAAATGTTTGTGAAGTGTAATGTTCGAGTTTAATAGACTCCGGAAGCTCTGGTTTCAGCTTCTCCACCACATGCTGCAGTGCTCGACTGAGATGTCCAATAGCATCATCGGGAGCCTGAAAAGAAACAGCTCATGAATAAGATGACTTCTTCACTAGTGAACAAGAAAAATTTTGTGTATCAATGCCTTCAATCTCTCATGATCCACCTGTCAAGATGTTTCCGTATTTGCACTGTCTTGCTCTGGGTCAAAGAGTACCACTCAATATGATATAAAATTTTTTTAGTTCACTGCGCCTCATAAAAGCTCCTGCAACCTTGCCGCTCTGGCTCCTAGCAAAAGAACATCACAACACCCGTGAACATCACAGCAAACAACTTGGTGAAGGTATCACATTGAGAGCTCTTTACGTCCAAATCAACGAAGTACCTTTTCCCAAAGAGACCGCAGTTTACCAACTCATATATAAACAGCATTGAAATAGGACCATTAGTAGTGGTACAACCAAGTGGACTGCTAAAAGTCGACGTCAGTCATACTTCACTCAAGCCAAATCCATTATAAGTGAGTTGCATATAGGGCCACCAAAGCAGCCTTGGGAAAGCTGCAGACCGGCAATGGTGTACTCCTCATGATAGCACACTGCACATAGTACCTAACCAGATGACATGTGCACGTAGTTGTTGACACTAAGATGCCTGTCCAGAAGGGGCCTAGTAGCTAGAAGGGGGGTTGGGGGGGGTTCAACCCCCCTTTCCCTCCCTCCCCCTCCACTTAGCCACCCTTTTTTTCTCGTCACTTCACGCTGACACGATTCAAGAAGCCGGTGCCACTATCACAATTTCATTCCTGGGTGCTTCCGTTTGGGTTGGTAACTTACAGCGGATCATGTTTGCATGCGAAAAAAATGTGTCGCGCTGTCTGTCAAGGCTTTGGCACTCCGTGAGGTTTTAGACAAGAATCTCAGCCACGAGCACTTTAAGTTGACCCGGCAAAGGGAATAACGGTGGTGTAATGGTCATATTGGTACCCGTTGGTACAAATCTCACCGGAGTCTAGCACTAAGGTATTTTTCGCTAGTTAGAGGTCTGTTTTAATTGTGAAATCCCCCCTTCATTCATTAGGCGATATTCATAATGCACTGAGCACTGGCAAGGCTGAGGACGCCCGCCTTGTCCTTCAGGGCACAGTCGCTAAATTGTCTGCTAGCACTAGCATTAGGACAGGCTGAGAAGCAGCTGTTGACAGCGCTTTCGGGCCAAGCAAGTGCACCAGTTTCCTGCGACATCCAGCGGCTAAAGGTCAGTAGAGCTTACTGTGTTCCCAAAGGTTGACGAGAACACAATAACGAAGTCTTGCGCTCTTAAATAATTCTGACAGCAGCTTCGCAACAGCAATAGTATGTCGAAATGTCTTCCTTTTGCTACATGTACTTTAGATCGGAGGTAAGCGTACGAGAAAATTATTCATTCTCAAGGAGGTCCAAGCATAAAATGTCTAAGATAAGCTCATGTGGGCATGCAATGTTCCACGTTATTTACCATTGCGATTAGAAACATACAGCAGATATCGAAACCACATTGCTTCTCAGCGATGCTGTGCTGTTTTCCACCTCTTGTTTCTCCAGCCACAGTAGCATGTTCGATGTTTTCTCAAAAAGGCAATGCATGCACACATAAGCAGGCACATGAGCACAGAGGAGCAAGTTGATGATTGGAATACGATGCAGCTCCGACCGTTCACACTAACAGCTTGCTGCATCTGGCAATGAGAGTGCCGTTGGATGGCTGAAGCTTCCCAGCAAATATTTCCAAGCTACAGATAACACATATTCATGTGAAAACCAACCAATAAAAAACACAGTGGTGACAAACCAAGTGTACAAATTGTTAGTTTTTTAATCACTGCACGTCACTTACATGGCTAGTAAGTACACAGTTTTTTATTACATATACAGAATCTAGTTTTCATGAACAATGGAGTCATGGTGCAGTGTTGGGAAACTTGCAACTTGCATCCATCTTTCTTGCGCTAATAAGCTGATGATGTTAGATGTGCATGTCGCACGATTTTCCAGAGAGGTGCAATAAAAGCACACTGCTTTGAAACAGAAGCTCGAGAGGAAGTTAAGAACCGCGCAGCAGGCGATGGAAAGGAGGGCGCTCTTCTGCTAACTGTTGGCACTCCCACCACGCTGGCGTTTCTACAAAGCAGCAACTTACGCCGTTTCAGCGATAACACGGTATCATGTGATATTCGATAAGATGCGGTAATCGTCGCAGTGACATGCAGTGATTCGTTTCCTTTTCTTTCCTTCCTTTTTTTCTACACACATGCGCTTGGTGCCACGCCGAGTCCTGCACCTTGTGCAAACAAACGCACGGCAGGAGTGCCAAGAGTTGTTAGAACAACGTTCGCCTCTCCACTATGTTTCCAACGGCTGCCGCCACATACCTACTGATAGCTGGGTTTCAGGCTGTTTGCCATGCGTTCCTGTGTTCCCTTTCATATTGCTCATGATACTACTAACCCACAAATGCACCATGTAGTTGGAATGTTTCATTTACAGTATTCATGATAGCTGTTTTTCTAACAAAAACAAATTGGTGTCAAATGTTCATTTCACCTAATTGCTGTTTAAAAGGATGGTGTTGATGTGTTGGCAATAGTTAGAAAATTTATATACAGTGTTCCTGTTCTGAATAAAGCCACATCATTTTGAAATAATCCTTCATAAGGGTCATTACCAAATGCTATCTGCAATCTTCTACTGTATTCCGATTGGTGCAGTATCAGAAGGATATTATCCCATGCATAAAAATTGGTTTTAAGGATATGGACCCGAGCACACGTACCGTTGAAGTGAACACCGTAGAAAAATGGCACTGAGAAATTGCTTTGAGCAGTTGTGCATACTGCTGGCAATCTCACTGCTATGATGTGCTGACGTGCCTTGTGGCTGAATGTGATGCATACATGTTAAACTGTTACAAGGATGTACACGTGGTCCCTTATGGCAGGAGGCATGTAGGTGCAGTAGCTTCTTAGAGTGCCAGTAAAAGAAAGCATGTCTTCTTTTGGCACATTTGTTGGCAGCCGCATGGGAAGGGAATCTAGCTGACAACAGCCTCTAGCGGTCATGCCTTGTTATTCTACCTGCCACTTTGTCACATCCTGAGCAGCCGCCATGGAGCAGAGGTCGCAGACTCACGTATTCCCATTCATAAAGGAGTGTCCTGTGCATGACAGCTGCCCGGTATTGGCTCTTGACATTCCATATACTATAAATTTTACTGCTATGTTACACTGTCATAATAAAAAAAAAATTAACACGACGATGGAAGCAAGACAAAGGCGACAACAAGAGCATTTGCGCCCTCATATTTTGCATTTTCATTATGAAGTACCAACTCACCCAACAATTCATTCTTCTAAGTTGTGAGCATGAGCACGCTGTCACAAACATGTGCAACCAATGGAGAAGCTGTGCCCGCAATTGAAGCTTAGCCCAACAAAGTGGCACCTCTTTAGCAGATATTGCACCTTGTTTAGCATATCTTGTAGTAAGAAAGGGTTACTTAATCAACAAAAGGTGGCTATAGTTGTTGGCTACACAGTCGTGTCTCCACTGATTCAACGTCACAACCTTTGTGTACCCTTATCTTGAATATTAAAGGGACCCTGAAACGGTTTTGACGATTTTGTGCAAACATGGTGATCCGGTAGAGCGAGTCATTAGGATCATTAGAGGACAGATTTCAGCGCTCTGCATAAAGTGCGTAATTTACAATAAGGTTTTGAACACGTGCATCGCAAAATATCGCAGAGGCTCGCCAAAAGGCGTTTTCAAACGGCCCCGCCATCGAACGAAGGAGCACGCCATCGAACGTAGGAGCAGGGGAGGCCGCTGATTGGGCCCTAACCAGTCACGTGCACGTAATCTTCCCAACGTAACTGCGAACAATTTGCTCCTACAACGTGCTCCTTCATTTCAGCTAACGGTATCGTCACGGCATCTGGCGGCGTACACACGAGTTGCCGGTGCTCTATTACAGAGGATAGCACTGCTGAGGCTGGCGACCTCAGTAAAGATATCGCGGCGCTATGTCGCTACGGAGGGCTTGGGACAGCGGCTGACACGGGAGGCGCAGTCGTCACTAGCGTGCACTCTGCAGCTGTTCGAGTTGAGGAGGAACAGCAGTGGTAAGGAGGAAGGTGGCAGAACTAAGCCCACAGCTGCCTTAGCGCATGGTGCTTCGCTTTATTTATGGTGTGAACGATTTCACAATTGTGTTGATTGATTTGTGGGGTTTAATGTCCCAAAACCAGCTGTGATTATGAGACGCCGTAGTGGAGGTCTCCTGGGGTTCTTTAACGTGCACTGACATCGCACAGCGCACGGGCCTCAACATTTCCCCTCCATTGAAATGCAGCCGCCGCGGCCGGATTCGATCCCGCGACCTTCGGATCTGCAGCTGAGTGCCATAACCACTAGACCACTGTGGCGGGGCTTCACAATTGTGTTGCCTAAGCAGTGACGCAATGTCAAAAAAAAGACGTTTCAGGGACCCTTTAAGGTGTTGCAAGTTAGCACTAAGTGTCCTGTGGATGCTATAGGGTACTTTCTTGCAACATTTTGTGCAAAAGTTAAGGTAATGCTGAAAAGCTTTCACCTGAAAAAAGGAGCACAGCGTAATGTGCGGCAGGTAGTTGTGTGCCCCATTGCGTCCACACTGCAGCATAGACTGGACAGAGAACTTCTGCAGCTGCTCCAGAAGGGGACCCACAGGGCAGAGGTAAAGAATGTACTCTCTAGGAGTACTGTCATCCAAGGTGGGGTCATTGACATGAGCTAAGAGCCTGCCGAGGGATGAAAACAATGCGAGGAAGCTTGTTTGAGTATTCACAGGTGATGGGCAGAAAGTGCACATGCATGGGTTATTGGGACTAAAATGGCAATAGCACCAAAAGGGTACGGAGTACTAAACCAAAATTTTAAAATTGAATTCTGTGGTTTTACGTGTTGAAACAACAATATGATTATGAAGTACACTCACACTTGAGAAAAATGACTGTGTGGGTTTCTTACCTCATACCCAAGTCTAAGAACACAGCCATTCCTTCCTCTTGCCTCACCCCACCCCTCCCAATTATGTGGCTACAGTGGCCCGGCATCAAAACCCCCACTTTAGAAACACAATGCCATGGCTGCTGAGCAACCATGACAGGTTGGAAACACCAAACTTCAGCCAGTGCTCATTGAACAGTGACTAGCCGAAATTATAAAGCAACTTTCAAAAAGCACATTTTTCACTGAAGTACTGTGCTCGTTGATACTACTTTGCTTAAACTTGAGTGGAGAGAGAAGAATGACTTGACGGCAATCTGCTCTGTGAAAGGACGTGACCATCTGCAGAAACTGTGCAGGAGGCGACTGTACGTCTTCACTAATGCTGTTATGACGTTTGACAGATTAACATGCACAAGTGCTATTGCAGGGACAATAATGACATTTGGCATCTATACATGTGGCACTTTATCCTGATGAAATAAAATTGTTGGAAGCAAAGCTGTGTATCACTGGAAGCAAAGCTGTGTGGTCACTGTGTATATGACAGTTGATGAGAATGTGAGCAGAGCACATTCGCATCATACAAAAGTTGTCTTCGTGTTGGTCACTGTGTATATGACAGTTGAAGTGAATGTGGGCATGGCACATTCGCATCATACAAAAGATGTCTCAGATTTGTCAAACTTGAGCAAAGTGAAACTTTTCAAATTGCGATTCACATTCTTGCTTCGTATGACATTGCAAAGAGCATATCTTTTAAAAAGCTCTCCAGAGAATGTGGATCTCCTCTTTAGGGCATAGGGTAGGACCTATGTCGCCAGCGGTTTTGTATTCATAAGGAGTGACTAGAGTGAACATTTCATGGCACCAGAAACATTCAAATAATAAAAAAAAGACAACTCGGCATTACCAATCGGCCGCTAGCTGTACTCCCCTGTCCCCCGTTGCTGCAAGAGCCTTCTCGCTGAAACGAAAAAAGAAGAAGAAAAAAAAATGTGAAACGATGACGAATCGGCTCCCGTGAAACAGAGCCAGCACTCGCGCAGGAAACGACAGCAATACGCGCTTGGTAAAAACCAGAGTTCAAGGACTTAGGAAGCGCTACACGGCGACCAGCTTCCTCTCGGAGCCGTCTACGAGACGAGGCTCAAACGGGAGCGCTCCAGTTAGTCACACAGGCGCACGTTCACAGGTCCTTGACTCGCGGACGCGCCTCGATGACTTCACCAGTGCGAATTCAATGCACGGGCGGCCGTAACGGCAGCGATTGTGCCCTGCTTATGGCTCGTTACGTGTGGGACCGGCACTCACGCTCTGTGCTTTGGAAATCCCATTTGCAGCAGAACCTGAAGAGGAGACAGGTGTTGCTTGTGCGGCCTACTGCTGACATTTCGGCGTGGAGGAGGGGCAGCCATTCGACGCTGTCACATTGTCCCGCGGTGTGAAACGATCACAATTCGATAGCGCACGAGTCACTTCACGACGCACTAAGTGCCGATACGCGGGCTCATAGCGGCTGCAACAAAAAAAAAACCTAATTACAAACACAGGCGATAACGCCCTAGCAGAACCGCAATAAAACGAAAAAGCTCAAGCCATTTTGTTTTTTTGCGTCGGCTACACTTGAGCCCACTTCCGTTTCCTGTTGTAGAACATAACTGAATCAGGGAATAAAAAAATTATTGCGCTCACATTTAGTTTTATAAATGTAAAATTTGCAAAATGGTACACGAAATAGTTGTGTTGCTTGGCCGTGCTGAATTCATTCTTTGACGTTTTCAGTTTTTTTCCCACGAGAGGCGCCAGTGTATCCAAAATGGCGGGTGTTTTATTCGAGGATATTTTCGACGTCAAAGACATCGATCCCGAAGGGAAGAAATTTGACAGAGGTAAGTTCACAGCTTCTACGTCAGCGCAAATGAACAAGTTCTCGTTCCCATGCAGTACCTTTGCTTTGGTATGTCAGAGAGTACTTTATTACGCTGAACCACGTGAACCGGCACGCCGGCAAATGAATGGCTCTCGCGCTGTTATTTTCAAGGCACAATTTGTTATTGTAGCTTCTCGTTTCTCACCACAGCTCGCCCAATCGTGTAGTGGGTGAAACATTTAATGAAGCGCCCTCAAGCTGCATTCCTTAGGAAGCACGTAGCTCGAGAACACAATGTGTGCGTTGCAGCACGACACGGTCGCGATCATCATGCCCACTACCCTTCGCAACAGCGCGGCCGGTGTGATAAGACGGTAAAATAACGATTGTTGTTGGGTTTGCAAACCGAAACTGATTCCCATGACGACGACCTTCGAATATGGAAGCCTATTAAATGTTTCACAGAATATAGCGTGTGCTCAGGGAAACAATGTGTAGTTTGTTCTGAAACGCTGTTGTGAAAGGCACCAAACCTGTACATACATACTGAGCCAAATGTGGTCTCTGCATTGTTCAGCGCACGAAGCTCGATCAAACGACATCATGACAAATATTGTGAAAAATATGACTACCTGGTTTCACCAAAGCATCCGTCTCATTTTTATTTGGCGAGCTTCCATTTCATGACACGTCTACATGCGGAGCATAGTTTTATCGATTACCGTCGATTAGCTTGCACTCTAATGGCAGTGCGCTCACTTTTGTGATAGCCGATATCCATCCTGTGTACTTGAAGCTGCATTCATATAAACGTTTGTCACGCCTTCGCTGTGCTTTGTAAACAGCCTAGTTTGCTTTATTTGCTGACAGCGCTTCCTTGGCAGTCGCGCAAAGGGGGAGCGATGCGCGCATGCGCAGAGCGCACGCCGCTGCGTTGGCCCACTGTCAGCCGCTCGTTTGTTTACTGCGGGCCTGGATCAGCTGATGCCGCTGGCAAGCCGCGCCGCGGCATTTCAACTAGACTAGCCACCCTACCTCAACCTTTCATCCCTCTAACCATATTTTTTCTTTCTTTTTTTTTAACCTGCATAAACTTGCGCACCGTCCAACAGCAGGAACAGTGCCGCATTTTTCGATATTTTAGCGGCCTCTAAAACCAGGCTTAAAATTGACCTCAAGTGCTTTTTAACGAAACATTTGCGCGTGTCTTCTATTTTATTATTAATATAACAACGGGACCAGCCATTGGCTGCAGTGCTAGTCGCATTCATTCGCTTTCGGCGTTCAATCGGCTCGCCTGCTGTTACAAGAGAAAAAAAAAAAAAAAGTCAGTCGTGCTTGTACTGAAGAGGAAATCTATTGAGTGAGGCGCCTTTCCAGAACCGCGGAGTATACAATAACCACTATAACTATCGATTCACGACATTCCGTTTTAGCGTTTTGTTGCAGGCTTCGATTGACCATTTCGCGAAAAAAAAGAGGAGAATAAGAGCGCTAAAGTGAGTAAATAAACGTTGCACGCGGTTGGTTGCTGCGAAAGGGGTAGAAGGAAAACTGGCGTAAGAGCGTGTTTTTTTTTTAATTTTTTTTTCTGCCGCGCGCGCGCGCGTGTGTATGTGGCGGGAAAGGACAGAGGGAACGTTACGTAAGCGCTGCAGCCCCGGGGAGTTGAAGGAGTGCGAGGGAGGTGCGCATGAAAGTGTTTTCCCGGTGACGACACGAGGAGGAAGAGGAGAAGGGAAAGGAGAGAGAGAGAGCTGTGGCGCAAGAGAGGGTACGCGCTAGCGCGCCGATGTCGTCGGCGAGGAGGAGGGCAAGGCGCTCCAATGATACGGCGCATTCTCAGTCGCCCCAAGCTCCGTCGGAAAACTCCCCGCTCGGCGCGCGAGTCTTCAAGGAATGACGCAGTTAGTTTGGGCCCGAGTCCTCGGCTCGAAGGGCGGTGCGACGCCTGCGCTCCCGGCTCGCCGCGTGACAGCCATGGCCGAACGACACCGACCTTGGTGAGTTTTGGCATTTTTCATTAGCTGCGAGATGCAACGAGGGAAAAATGTGTAGCAGGAAGAAAAAAAAAAAATGTTGGAATACCTGCGAGTTCTTTAGCTCTTCAAGGACACGCGGTGGTGCAAAGAATAGGGAAAAAAATTTAAAAAAATGGTGCATTGGTTTTTTTCGGAATTTAGAAAAAAAAATTGCTTTAGTGTTCGCTTTTTTGGCGCCTTAATTTGAAAAAAAAAAAAGAAAGATGCATCCTTAGCGCGCGCGCGTGCGCGCTGGAAGTCGCAGCGACCACGTTTGATATCTGAGGTGTGTTTATTTCCCGCATTACGGCTGCTCCTATGGAGGCCGTGCTCAACTCGACGGCTGATAAGCGTTATCGCGAGTACAGATGATTCCGTGCGCGAGCTTCAGCTCCGCTAGCGTTATGGTGGGGGAGCTTTTTTGATATCAGGTGCGGTTGAGGAGACTGGCAAGGCGGCTGTGTCCACGTAGCGCACTTTCGCTAGAGCGCGCGCGCGCTCCGAATGAATCACCGCTCTGCAAATAACAAAGAAATGCGCGACCATTTTGTAAGCGCTTTCTTTATTTGTATTTTTCGATTATTGAAACGCCCTTTGTGCAGAAAAGGAAAAAAAGGAAAAGAAAAGCTTTGCTTCCGTTCGCGGGATGCCTTTGAAGGAAAGAAAAAAAGAGGCGCATGGCGCAAGCCACTTGCGGGCGTTCTGTGTTTGACCACCTTGGCTTGCGCAGTTCGGGGTTGGTTCAGCCTTTTTTTGTTTTTTTTTCTTCTTCTTCCTGAGCTGTCCTCGGCCGCATGTAATCTCGTTAGCTGCACCTGCCTTAGACTTGCTCGATGCACATTTGGCTTCTCTTCAAAAAAGTTCCACGTCACATTGGAGAACGGTTTTCTTTTTTTTTTTTTTCCAAGGGTCCAAAACGCTCATTGTATTTCTGCCGCGCTGGCTGCTTATAACTTAAGATTGCGTGAAGGAGAATGAAAAAAATCCTAGGGTTTTGCTGGGCCACTCCCTCACAGCAGCAGCAGCCACAGTAGTAGACGTTGTTGCGTTAACCGGCCCGCTATGCTGCCACGTCGAAGGTATTTGCTTCGTCGGCGTATTTGCTTTTTCTCGCGTTTTTTTTTTTATTTCACGTTTCCTGCGCTCTCGGCGAACGTGCACCTGACAAACAAACGTTAGCGCGCTCGCCCTAGTGACAGCGAGAGCTTTCTCTTTTTTTTCTCTCTCTCTCCTTCTAATACACACACATAGAAACTCGTTCCCAAATGGACGGATGCGAGCGACATACATGTATATAGAGAGTGTTGTGTAGCTGTGTCCCTCGCGAAAAAAAAAAAAAATCGTCGATGCTTGCTGTTCTTTGGGCGATCGATTTTTGTTTTCTTCCTCAGTTTCCTCAATGCCCGTGGCCGTCGTTCGGAGCGCTGCTGCCTCGGCCGCACCGAGGATCTATTCAGGAGCATCGCCAAATCGGTCGAGAGAGATTTCATTTTTTTTTTTCTTTCCTATGATTCCCTCGCGCGCGCGCCCCCCACCAACCGTTTTCAAGGTCAAGTTCGTCTCCTCATTCATGGAGCGCGCAGCCACGGTCCGCTGCTGCGGCAAGCTGTGAGCGGCACCGTCTTTTTCTTTTCTGTTTTTTTTTTCGCCATTTCCCGCGCGCCAGCCCAGCCGTTGGTTGCATGCAGTTGTTCGTGCGGGAGTGTACCTGTTCCCCCAGCCGGAGCAGTTTGGATAGCGGCTTTCACTCTCTCGTAAACCGTTGCAGCCCCTCATCTAGCCCGCGGAGCGCGGCTTCTCCGAATCGCGCGTCATTATATTTTCCGACATTGCAAGTAATAATGGCAATGTTAAATAGTGATAGTGAAAGGGTGAGCGGAAAAGTGTGGCCGCTGTTCAGTTCAGGACTGACCGTGACCTTTTGTTAACGTCGCCTCAAAAAAAAAAAAAAAAAAAAAAGGTAGGCGGAGAACAGCCACCTAGGTTGTGTATAGCAGTTGTGTATTCCTTTCATCTATTCCCGTCTGACATCACTACTGTCCTATTAGTTTCCGTTTTCTTGATACGCGCCTTCAGTTACATAATGTACCTTTATCTGCATTTCTAACGCTTCCGATTCTAGCACTCTCTGTCCTTTCTTTCTTTCCTTCTTTCTTTCTTTTTCGTCATCGTAGTATACACCGATACGGCAAACTCATCCTTGCTTCTTCATAGCTCCTTTTCGCTCCTTCTCTTTCGAAAGTGGCACTTGCATCGTACTGATAATGCTGTGCCCATGCAGTGGTCTTGAAAGAGGCCGCCAATTTCGATTACCGAAACTGGACGAGGTAACCCGCGAAACGGACGAACCTGGTGCTACCCGTGTTTAGGGACCTTCGCAAGTTCCCGTTGTAAATTATACGCGCTTGTACGCGATGGGCACCGAACTCCTCCTCTCCCTCTCTATCTCTCTCTCTCTCTCTCACACACACATACCAGCTCACTGCGTGTTTTGGAAAGAACTGGGCCACGCCTACAGACCATCCTACGCGCCCGTCTAAACACTCTCATCTTTCGGCTGGTAACGTTGTCGCTTCGCGTCTGTGGCAAGTGCACGAATGATGCTACTATGAGCCAGTGCGCTTGTAAATAATGATACGGTGCATTCGACTTGTTAAGACGTTTATTTGAGGCTGGGACACACGAAACTGCGAAATCTTTCGTGACACAAACCAAGGTGGCGTGGCCCACTCCATAAAGCTAAAGTGAAATCGTCTATAATTAACCTCCCTGCTGCACCTCCTTTGTTTCCTTAATGTGTTATACTTTGCTGTCTCTCTCGTCTCATTTTAACGGAACGTAGCTCAGCAAAAGCAGAATGAATGGAGATCGCCCACACGAAACAATCTCACCATCAATCTCGTTCTGGTCTGGGCTCATCGATTACCCAGCTCAACCGGACACATCCAGACACAGATTCGCAGGTCTATCTCTGAATGTGAGCGAGCAAGTCGACCCGTTAATAGAAGTTGCCGACCTTATGCCGGCTGTGAATTTCTGCTCAACCCAAAAGAACAAGTTGTTTCTGAGATGGCTGGTTGTTGCGTTACAAGCAGTCGTATTCAGTAGTTTAGGCCAGTTATCGCGCCGACTCCGCGTGGCATAATTACGTCTTTTACACTAGCCCGTAATGGCCGTGCCGGAAATCCGGTGGGAGCGACAGATACGGAAAGGTGTTCTTTCTGTCGGTTTTGTTGCTTGAGGTGAGCTGCAACCTGCTGACATCAATAGCAGCTCTGTAGCTTAGTGAGAGAGAAAGGGAGGGAGGGAGGGATTCACAATAAGATGAACTTTCGGATGTCATCTTTGTTATGTATAGTACTTTCGTCTTTTGAAAAAAGCAAGCAAGGAGCCGGGGGGGGTCAAGGTGAGCGTGGTCCGACATATTACTTCGCGGCCGCCAGGTGTCGTATTAGTCAAGTTCGTATGTTGTTATTGTGACCCGGCCACTGCTCTTACGCAAGAAATGTTTCGAGTGGCTCGATTAAGTTTCCTGCCCCCACTCTCCTATTTCCTGCGTGTCATCACTGGGCGCGAAGCTGATATCAAGCATCTGCTGTAAACAAGAAGACGGGCATCACGCGCTTATGTTTGGAAACTCGGGAAAGGGTCGTGGCCGTGTTGTAGTACCTGCCGCCGTCGAGTGGCATCTACCTTGAGCTGTTTCGTCATGGAAGCCCAGACATCTTCACCGTTCGCGAGACGTAGCAAAGTGCTCTTCAAGGTCGCTGTTCACGCGCACGTCTCTTTAAAGACGATAGTCTTTCTCGGGATACTTGAACGCAGAAATTTGGTCTGTCTTTATGTTTGTCAGTCTGTCCCACGATTCAGCCACCCGGCCAAAGTTTAAGCACTTGCCTAACACCCAGCCATCTTGAACTGGTAGCTGCGTTCATGCTTGTGAACACTGTCGATCAAAAAGAAATTTTACGCAAATCTGAGGCGCAACATCAATACGTAAATATTACGTAGTGTGTTCCTTTACAAGCAAATACATAGATATGTAATTCTAAAGACCCCTAGTGTTTGTTAGACTGCGCTAAAAATGCGACGCTATACACGAAAAAGGCTTCTGCCGACGATTTGGTGCTGCCACCTGGCAGTTGCCCAGGGATTCTGCACAAGCTCATGTTTCCCGACGGCGCTGCCAGATGGCGTCCTTATCTCACGCGGCGTAGTATGGCCGGCAGAAGACTGCCGTCTTTCGACGACATTTGCAGCGAAGCACGCGGATACGCGGCCAATCTTTTGTTACTTGACAGTCTTTCTCAGACGGGCACCGGTAGCGATTTGCCGTGCAGTGTAATGTCCGGCATCATTGCGAGTTGCTTGGGTAAGAGGCGTGAAAATGAGCCAAAGACACGCTCATTGAAGCCATGAGCGGTATTTGAATGTCGCCATAGAATTAACGTTTCAACAAGAGTGGCGTAGCGAGGAATTTATTTCGGTGGGGGGCACTTTTTTCACACAAAATGGAGGTTGGGCAGGCGGGGTGTTGTCGAATGTTTTATGCTCCTATCTCGTGCATATATAAATTTCGGGAGGGGTTACGTGGCGGGAGTGTCACCCTGTGGCTACGCTCCCGAGGACACGTGCTGTCGAAATGTTGACTTCAGCGACATTTCTTGTTTGACGACTTCTTCAAGACAGCTCAGTTGTCCTATGTGCGCGAACAGGTCCGACATGCGCCAGCAAACGCTTACACTGCGTTATTGGAGGAAGCCTTTTCGAAAGCTATGAGCGCTCAACAATAAATGGAGAGAGAGTCGCGTAGCATTGCGAGTTTGCAGGTTTTGCCGTGAAACAGATTACTAAACGCCGCAGCCGTTGCAAAATGTACGAGTGAGCCTGCCACGATGATTGATCGATTGATTTCTGGGATTTACGTCCCAAACCCACGATATGATTACGAGAGATGCCGTAGTGGAAGGCTCCGGAAATTTCTACCACCTGCGGTTCTTTAACGCTGCACTGACATCGCACAGTACACGGGTCTCAGCATTTCGCCTCCATCGAAATGCAGCCGCCGCAGCCACGATTCGGTCCCGCTACCTTCGGATCAGCAAGCGAGTGGCATAGCCACTAGACCACCGTGGCGGGGCAGCCTGCCACGATGTACATCACTGGCGTGTCCGCTTCGAAACCTACCGAGACTTGCCGGTGGTCTCAAGTATATACAGTAGGGACAGTTACCTATAGTCTGCTTCAGAAGTTCCGTGCAGCACTGTGGAGGCTACAGCCCTCTTCGGCCAATCCGGAGGGCGAACACATGCTAAACGTGTCCTTCCGCGGCTTCTCATCTGCCAATGGCGGGCGCTGCAGAGGAAGCTGAAGCGGGGTGTGCGTGACCGAACAATGACATTTCGTCTCGCCTCGGAAGAATTCTGCGCTCGACGGCCTCGTAGCCTTGGCTCTGCTGCACGGAACTCCTGAAACAGACTATATAAAGCGCTCTCTCTTTTGTTAACAGCCTTTTCCCGCCTCCCCTTTTTTACTGGAAGTTTAAAAAGGTCTGAACCCTCATTTAACGAAAAATAGGGCCGAGAATGTCGCGTGAGGACTGTCAAGCGGGCGATGTTCTTGGAAAAAGAAAAGCGAGCACATTTCGGTAGCTGGCGCTGTAGTCTCCCGTCATTTGCGCTGCGCTCACGGAAACCGAGTCTGCAACAAGGGGGACCGTGCGAAGGTTCGTTCGCTGCTGCGACGCTGTCGGGGTGTGTGTGTGTGTTTCGACACACGCAAGCCTCGGCCGCTCACGTGCACGTGGCGAAATGTTCCGTACTCGTGGAGCGCGATATTGAGGGAGAAAGAACGGATGGGAAAGGATGGTTGCGTCAGCTGGTTGCCTAATGAACCCGTCGGAGGAGGATACGGGCGTACAGAGGAAGCAGGACTCGCGATGTTTGCCGCATAGCTTGCGAGATGAGGTGTAACCGCGGTTGTGGCGGAAAAAGGAAAGAAAGATTATTTTGTTGCGCGTAGGGGGCTTTGAATCTCCTTTCTCTCTCTCTCTCTCTCTTTGTCTCTTTCAACACTGTTTATTCGACGCGCCTCGTAAGCTCCGGATACTCCCGGCAGGGAATGCGAATGCGGGAAGACTTTCTTTGCATTCTTCTTCACCGCATTTTGTGTCTTGCCCCTTTAACATTTTTGTAACATGGTCGGAAAACGGGGCCCATGAATCCTATGAGCATTTGAGTCAAACACTATTGGACTGCACGCACCAGGAAGTTTTGCAGTGAGGTTTCAAATAGCGCTGGAAACCGCTTGCTGTCCTTTCTACGAATGACGTCACAAGAAACACCGACTACGTCACTTGAGGCAGTACTACAGCATTGGCCGATTCTGTGGTGGCGGAAACATCCTCAGTGATGCCTTGTTTGTTCGTTTTGAGTTCTACAAGTAAAGAAAATGCACCTGTTTCTTTCATGGGCCCATGAAAAACTTTCATCTTTGAAAAAGGCTGGTCTTCTGCCGAAACAGCAGAATAAATCCTAAATAATATGTTTGTCACTGTGACTTTCTGATCGTATATTTATCCCGATAGCCAGGAAGAACTATATATATATATATATATATATATATATATATATTGTTTCGCTTTACAATACGCCTATTCTGTTAAGCACAGCCAGCGCGATTAGAAAAACGCGGTATTTGTACACTAAGTGCTGCTGTCGTCTGCGTACTATAACAAAGACCGCTTATGAATGCGGCCTTCCATCGCTGACAATAAATGCCTCCATACGTGTGGTAAGACACAAAAGAGCACAATACAAGCCGATTTTGAGCGCAGTCAGTGCGCGTTCATCTGTGCAAGGAAAAGCTAGAAGAAAAAGCTTACGCAGTCGCACTCGATTCGTAGAAGTCGCCTTAAAAACTGGAATGTCGTACCGTGGACGATCCCAGCTCGTATCCTTACCGCTTTTATAAAATTTCTTTTTTGTTTGCATCTTTCGTTCCTCAGCGCTCTGTTTTGTTGATTCACCACGTGGGATTTATTGAGGAAGACCAGTTGATGACTTGGGATGTCATTGCGGTTGCGCCAGGCTTGTGTATTCGCTCGCGCTCTCTCTCTCTCCCTTACACACACACACACACACACACACACACACACACACACACACACACACACACACACACACACACACACACACACACACACACACACACACAAAGAGAGAGAGAGAGGGTGGGAGGCCTACGTTTGACCTGAAAACACATCGTGCGAGGGATGTAGCCTTACTGGTAACTGAACAACGATGCTGTAGACAAGTCACATCCTACTAGCATCTTATGCGCGGTTTCAGTGTAGAGACGAAATTGAATCTTCCAGCTGTGCTGTCGACTGATGCACGGTGATTTGAAAGAACGACCCTAATGTGATGAAGTGTACCCCCATACTTGCGCTATGGCATCATTCGTGCTATGACAGGAGCATGGCTTCATGTTATTTAATCGCCCTGCTCACCCACTCAACCGTTTAGTCCAGATTGTAGCCTTCCTGCCACAGCAACCACGTAGGCTGTCCATGAAATTGCAACGCACAGACATGTGCCTTTTGTAGGGTTAGCAGACATAAAACATGTTTTCATTTTAAAATTCATTATAGTCAGTACACTGTAAGCATGTGGGACACACATCTTTATTCCCGACTATTTCCGGCTAATCACAACCAGCAGCTTAACTAGCATAACCAGCATCCGCTCGAAGAAAGTGTTGATGTAAAGCTCTGCACTTGGCGCGGAAACCGATTTCAGGTACAAATTACGGTGCAATAGGCGTTGATTTCACCACTTTCACTGGTGCTATGGTCATCGCCGAGTCCCACATCAAGCAAACGTGCGATAAGGGACGAGTGCGTAATTTGATGGCGCCTTTAAGTTCGCAGTAGTTAACCAGTTGTTTTCTCCTTTTTGTTCCCCATTATTGACCGATATCCCTCAATTAAATCTAACACGCCGTTTAATCGGGGTCGGTTATTCTTTTTAGTGAAAGAAGAATGATTGCGACTGTACATGACATATACAGTAAGACGAACTGTAATTGCGGAATACTGGAAAACTCACGCTTGAAAGCGGGTGGAGTCCTTGAAACCGCGATAAGCGCGTACATAATCTAATTGCTTTGGAAATACGAGGAGTAACTAAAAGGTGCAAGGATGGTGTTTCTGCCATCTTGGCTGCCCAAATAACTGCCTTTGCATGCAGTTATTTGGCTTCGACACATTTGTTTGGCAGTGCTACTGAAGAGGCTGTTAGGGACACTAGAGAGCAAAACGACCTTCCGTATGTTACTAAATGACCTTTTCACAGTACCAACAACGTCACTATTGCCACGAAAGAACGCCTATTAAGCGAGAAAACGCACAATAAGAAAGTACAGGTGGCGACGCCGCCTTCACGTTTCCGCACCAACTCGCTGTGACGTCATAGATTTAGAGGGCGCCCTTTATGGAGCACAAATTTATCTTCTACTGAAAATGAGACGTTGTGTTGAAAGCGGGGGGGGGGGGGGGTGCAGGAGACTTAACGTAGCAAGTTTCATCAAACTTCATTTTGCCAATGGGGCCGAAATACGCAGAAAATACTTTGAAATCCTTGACGTCACGCTTGCGCTCGAGTGCCTATAGGTTTCAGCGAGAAATTCAAGAAAATGAAGCTTTAACCTTCGTTTTCTCTCTCTTATAATACTCAACCTGTGGTGGCGAGGTCAACGACAATATATAGCTCACAAATAATAATATATCGGTCAGAACTGATTCGCTCTTTCTCTTTAGTGACTATTTAACACCTGCTCCTAGGGCTTTCCAGGCACCATTCTTTAATCCGTAGCCCAACACAGTGGTTTAGTGGCTATAGTACTCGGCTGTTGATCCGAGGGTCGCGAGACCGAATCCCGGCGGCGGCTGGATTTCGATGGAGGCGAAATGTTGAGGCCCGTGTGCTGTGCGATGTCAGTGCACGTTAAAGAACCCCGGGTGGTCGAAACTTCCGGAGCCCTCCACTACGGAGTCTCTTGTAATCATGTCGTGGTTTTGGGACATGAAACCGCACAAATCAATCAGTGCATGCAGTTATGTGGTTTCGACACTTTTGCTTGACAGTGCTACTAAAGAGGCTGTTAACACCCGTTCGTAGAGCTTTCCAGGCACCATTCTTCACCCGTATAAGGTGTAATATTGCGGTGCGAAACGACGGCGCGTGGTTCGCCCTCGGTGCTCTCACCTGCAATTGTTCCGATGTCCCTCCTCTGCGCGGCTACGATTACAGATACGGGCGGCAGGCATTCCCGTTCGCCTCGGTCGAGATCTACGCTCTGCACACTGCGGCGTGAGTCCGTTGAATGCCGCTGTTTTTTTTTTTGTCATCGCCACTGCGGAGAAGCGGGGTTCCGCGTGCATTACTGTTATCATCGGAGGTTTGATGACGCGCGAGCTTTTTTTTTATTTTTGTTTTTGATTCGTTGTTTTGCCGTTTAAGAGTTCCTAGATGCGCGGTCGCTGTAGCAGCAACAAACAGCCAGTGCACGCGCACTCCCTTCGCGCCCTGACGACAACGAGAAGTGTAGTCGGAGCGTTTGTTTTTTTGGCTCGGACTCAGTGGCGTGGTGTTTTTGCCGCATTGCGAAAGGTTTCTCCGGGGGAGCATTGCGTTTGTCGCGTCCCTAATGCTCTTTGCGCGGTCTCTTTCGCTACAGCTATACTACGGCGGCACGGTCTAGGGCGTGTACCGAATTTCCTCGGATGTGGGCCGGCTTTGGTCCTAACCCATGCGCGCCCCCAAAATTCGGAACGTCAAAGAAAAATTTCTTGAAATGCAGGCTGGTCAACGTGGTATAGTAGACGGCAATAGCCGATGTCCAGTGCATGCGAGGTCACCAGCCCTGGCCGGGCACAACTGCGATACCGTGCGCTTGATGCAAGTGTTTCTCCGAAAGCATGCTTTCATGAAAGAATGACTGTGTCCGCACTGCACGCAATTACAATACTCGGTATTAACCACACAATTGCGCAATATACAATATTCTCCTCGGCCTGGCAATATGACTGCGGTATTAAATAATCGAACAGGGTTCTCAGTGAAAGCTATATCGGAAGCTTGGGCGTGTTGGTTCAAACCTTAAAGAATAAACAGCGCAAAAGAAAAAAAAAAAAAGCGGAACGAGAAGAGAGGAGACACATAGATACATCGCTGAACTTACAACTGATTTTATTCCCCGATTATAGCATAATATATAGCTTGAAACGGAAATGGAGGAAAATGAATGCGTACAAGGCACGTGACAATGAAATCGCCGTTACAATGCTGTTTCTTGAAGTGAGGTCGGAATGCGGTGTATGTGTGTGTCTCCTCGCTTGTCGTCTTTTTTTTTTTTTCGCGCTGTTTATTCTTTAAGAAAGCGCTTTCATATCTCCAGACATTGACCGCAGACATTGACCGTAGGAACTTGGAAATAAATTTACTTAGATTTGCTGACGTTGCCACACCCTTTTTATTGGATCTTGGACAACTTCACGTGAATGTCCCCTCGGTAATGTGCATTGTAGGGAAATCTGGCGGTGCGGGCGTACGCGCGGACACATGTCTGTATCGTTGATGATCAACTAAGCGAGGTTGTTTCTCTCTGCTTTCACATTAAAAAAAAAGAAAAAAGGCGCCTTGAAATCCAGCCTGCGAGTGAAGAAGGCCTGCACGTACCGCAGTGTAGTGCATCGTACGGTTGCATTCGATCCGTTGCAGCGGGACGATTCGTGCGCGGAGTCGCGCGGAAGGCCATGGCCGACACTCGCCACGCCTCGTGTGCAAACAAGGGCACGGCCTGGCGACGTAAACGCGGTGCGATCCATACGGAGTAGCGGCTTGGCTGTAGACTTAGCTGCCATGCTTTTTACGTCTGATTGCATTTGCTGTTAGACGGGCCATTGGGAGAGAGAGATAAAGGCTGCCCCATTATTACGCTGTCAAAGTCGCCATCTTGCCAGCGTGCCGCTTGGGTATATTGGCTCGGCATGGCGGCCACGCCCACTATTGTAGGCTTAAATCTTCAACTATGCGATTGGAATTAGGCTGCTTGCGATATAGAGGTGGCTATTGAGATGGCTTCACTGGTATCGACCTTGCCATATGTTCTGCGCTCCTCGAATATGTTCTGCACTTCCTCGAACACGCACAAACACACTCTTTAGCAGCGATGCGCGTTGAATTGTGCACACGCGCTGCATTTTTTTTTTTTTGTTGTTGCCCGACGTTCTTGAGTTGAGTGAGGTGCAACGAGTTAAACGAACGAAACGTGTTCCGTCGACACAAGCACACGCAGCGAGCTGCGTGCGTGGCGATACGTGCATCGTTGCCGTGAGCTCATCCCTGCTCCCGTGCGCGGGCCGAACGGCGCGAGTGGCGTTCGCTTAACGAGATCGATATGTTATTTCGCCTCCTCCCTTTCTCTCACCGCGGAGATCTGGCACCGTCCATATAACAGCATCGACCTGCGAAGCTGGCGTGCTGTAGCTTGAATTAACCACTGCTTTCGCTACCACTCGCTAGCGCGTACCACAGCGTTCATTCGAAAATGGGGGGAAAAAAAAAAGGTAGAACCACTTCAATATTCCATCTCTAAGCGGCTGCATTCGCTGCAGTAGTCTGTGTGCATATGTGTGTGCATGCGTGAGAGAAAGAGGGAGATATAAGGAAAGGGCTTGCAGGTACTGTATTTCGTCCCGCCATTGCGGTGCACTTGGTGAGAGTTGCAGGCATTAGCCAGTCAGCAAAGCTAATTCAATTGCATGTACCGTCATGACATTCGTTTGTGTATACATCCGCGTCCTCCTCGCCAGTCTGTCGATGTGACGTCGACTCGGCACTCACGGCGCTGCTGTTCGCAGGTGCTTTGCTGAGCCCGCGCGGTGATGGGCAGAACAAAAAGAAATGCAGGAAAAAAAGGCAGAGGAGCGCTGCAAATGTCAAATACAAAACTGTTGGAACCGAGGCACTATTTTTTTTCTCTCTCCCTCCGCTCCGTGGAACGACCGCCTCCGCAGCCTTTAGAACGCTGCACCTAAAACCCGCAGCGTGTAGCTGCGCTGAGAGCACGTGAGCGAGAGTCTTCGCCTTTCACCCTCACCTTTATTGACGTCAGCAGCGTTGGCAGCCGTTCGCGCGCGGGGAGGCTGGCTGCAGCAGCAGCCGCCCGCTGCAGGCGGCGAGTAGTATTTTGTTGTTTGCGCGTTGACCTTGAACTTGAAATGCAGCGGTAGCGGCGCGGCGCATCTCGGGACTGGGTGACGCATGCGCAGTGGCATAAAAGAGCCTCTCTTTCTTCCTTCAAGATCCGCTCTCCACTTCTGCTTTCGCTCCATCCTCTCCTCACCGCCGTCGGACGCAGCGCGGTCGCCTGGCAACAGCACACTTGGCTGCCGCCCTTAGGACTTTCTTTGATGTTTCGCTGTCTTTCCGCCCCACCTCCCTTTCCCTTCCGCTAAAGTTTGACACCTCGTGCTTTATGCCTTCCTGACCCTTCTCTCTCTCTCTCTCTCTCTCTCTCTCTTTCTCTTGTGATTTGCGAGTCTGCTTGAATCTTTTCCTTATCACACGCCCGCACGCACACACGGATGTTTCGAACCATAATAGTTTGTTGCCAAACAGACTGTTTGACCTTGGGCGCTTGGCTTCGGCCTCTTTCACAGTGCTGCTACTGTGACTGCATCAGAAATCTTCAAGGAGGCGCCGTATATTGCCGTGCGGGAACGCTTCGCATACCTTGTGAAGAAATGTATCTGGCGAAGAGCGTGGACATGTGCTGTCCCATTGTGAAATAAATGTAACAATCCGGCTTCTTAGCTTCTCAACACGAATTCAAGGCACCATCCCATGCACAGTTGAAGACAGTGTGACGGCTATTGAATTTTACCGTCTTCCTCTCCGACACGCAGCGTAGCGTATAATTTTCCTGTCGCCCATGCATCGCAGTTCTGTGCATGGTTGCCGATTTAGGTACTCGCTGCACCTTGTCAGTCATTCCGACTGTCTTAAGAGGGAGGTGGGAGGGTGTATGGATCTCTGTAGAGCCAAATTGCTGAAACAGATTAGGATGCACGTCACACTTAAACAAGACTAGACGTATGAAGCACGCAAATAATAAAACCGAAAGCGCAGTCTTCGAGGCACGTGTCCGCTGCGGTGACGCAGCGGTTATTGTGCTTGGCTGCTGGCCCAAGGGGTGCGGGTTCGATCCCTTCCGCGGCGGTCGCATTTCCTATGGAGGCGAAAATACTGGAGGCCCCGTGTACCGTGTATTTTCAGTAGACGTTGATGAACCCCGCGTGGTCGAAATTCCCGTACCCCTTGTTCCGCTATACGACGTGCCTCACAATCATATCGTTGTTGTTGCACGTTAAACCACAACAATTATTAAATCTTAGAGGCAGCGTGTATGAAGAAAACGAGATAGCGTTACGTGAGCGCCCAACGTTATGAATACTGCGGATTAAGAAGAGCTGTTTCTGTTCGGTTTGGTGTTTCTGTGATGTCGTTTCATAACAATAATTTCTGGTGTATTCATGTCCCAAAACCACGATATTATTCCGAGAGACGCTGTAGCAGAGGGCTCCGGATATTTCAGCCACCTGCGGGTTTCCTAACGTGCACTGACGTCGCACAGTATACACCGGCCTCGACTTTTCGCCTCCATCGAAAATGCAGCCGCCGCGGCCGGGATTCGATCCCGAGACTTGCGCGTCGGCGGCCGATTGCCACAGCCGCCAGACCACCGTGGCGTGGTTTGATAATATATATTTTGGCGGTGCAGAGAACACTCGTGTACTTAGATCTGGGTGCATGTTAAGTAATCTCAGGTGGTAAAAATTACTCCGGATCTCTCCACTCTGGGGGGCGCGCCTCAAAATCATATCGTGACTTGGCACGTCAAACCGGAGCAATTTTTGAAAGGGAAAATTAGCATCCACCCGTTTGTAGCACAAGGAAATGGATTTCCTTGTAGCCTTGTGCTACAGACGGGTGGATGCTAATTTTCCCTTTCATAAAACCTTACTCCATCTTGCGGGTTTCCGCAGAACTCATTTGCCATATATTCGGAGCAATTTTTCTTTTTTGGTTTTGATTTTTTTTCTTGCTGTTCTGCCGTACCCTTGCAACTGTCTGTGATTTATCTTTTATGCATAAAGCTAGTTTCCGTACTGATTGTATACGCGTGTGGGTGGGCCTTGTATTTACTACGCTTGGCTGCGACACCGTGCGCCACACCACTGACCTGTATGCGTATAAGGAGCCTGCAGCTCGACTTGTTTATTCGGCGGAAGGAAGGGGTGTGGGGTCGCGGCGCAGTCAAGTGTGCGACTGCAGGAACGGATGCCGACGTCCGTGGCGATGATCTACGGGTGAATTTACCCTGGTTTTTACGGCGACAGTTTCCGTCGTTGCTTCTCGGTCCGAGCCGTAAAAAGAAGCGGCGACGTTGGAGTGTGTGTGAGGCCTTTGACTCCGTATAAGGTCAGCGCGGAACGGGAAATAACGACCGCCACCGCCGACATTCAAACGGAAACCGAAGGTCCGGCTGGCCACGATTTATAAGTTCAAACATCAGACAGCATTTTTTCGCGAAAGCTTCGGCTGATGATCCACGACAGTAAAAGCGCGGATTGAACGCGGACATAAAACTGAGGGGCACGCACAGCACGCATATCGACTCTTTGTGCAGACGTTTTTGTATGTCTCTGTGCCCAGTTCGCGCATTTTAAATTGTTATGGGATATACCACAACGTGTCTAAAGTGCCATGGCGCGTGATTTATATTTGAACAGGCCGCGGCGTTATAGGGACCGTCCAACACTTTTCATGAACTCGTTTTTTTCGTTTGCGGATCGCGCAGACAGATGGCTGGGTATAGCTTTGACACAGGTCACACCACCCATATGAATTGATATATTTGTTTAAATCTTGCAATGAAGTCAACACATCGCTGCCGACCGCATCGAGGCATACAGTGGCGCCCCGCAGAACTATATGCGGCGAAAGTGAGGACATACAGCGCGAGACTGTGATTGGACAAAAGTAGATAATATTGGAAGTAGTCGCAGCATTACATTTACGAAAAACGGTACAATGTTTTTTTTTTTTATTATGTGGCATTTCATTCAACGGCAGAGAAGCTGATAATTTACAGGACGGCAAAGTTCAGAGTCCACGTTGTTCGTTGCTGTGGCAACGGCGTCACCAGTACAGTGGAAAAACAGGCAACCAACCATATGTGCACGAAGTACCGTGAATTAATTCTGGTTAACTATAGCGCGAACTTCCCCAACGTAGGCGCTTCGAGCCAGTTCCATTTGGCTGCGCGTTATGTCGCGCGCGGCAAGCGAAGTGTAGTCACTTGACCCCGCGAAACTCGAATTGATGGTCGGCATTTCTTGCTTGTGTTTTGAATGTTGTCGGCCTAATAGCATCCCACTGCGTTACTGCTATCGCTGTCGTTCCTGCAGAATTTGTCTGTCTGTCCTTCAGTTTATACGCAACACGCAAATACGGGAGCTTGAAAAGCGTTAGAGGGACCTTTTAGCATAATTTCTCTATCTTCCTTTATCGTTGTGTATACGCCTGTATCCCCCTAAACTTGCAGGATATCTTAAATGTTTAGTACGCGTGGAGTAGCTTCATGTATCACCTTGCTTTGGTTACACAGAAACTGCAGACATAATAGTATACATACTAATGCTGTGTATATGCGCGGGCGCCCCATTTATGTCCGTTCGATTTGCGCAGTATTTTGGGGTCCATCTTTATAGTGCTACCTCTTGCGCAGGCGGTGGATGCGCTCAGCTTCTCCTCTATAGAAGCCCAGCATTAATTACGCTTATCCTTCAGTTCACGCTGAATGATGCTTATGTACTCACACGCTATGCATGAAGCCTATACGCCTTGTGACGTGCAGCACACGGATGGACCTTGCTCCCGTATTACAACTCTATATGAAGCAGGATGCGTTGGGGCGATGCTTAGCTCATCATTTCACGCAGTACGTGAGCGTGCAGCGCCGTCGTATATTACAGGTATATATCGGGCCCGGATATGTGTTTACGGTACTTCAGATTCGTGGTGAAACACGCAATCACGTGAACGCGTGCACTTTCATTCGTGGTGCGGTTATCAGTTGCCGTTTCCTCGGCTGTTATATGCACCGTCCTTATCGATTTATACAGCGCGATCAGACGTCTCCTCGCGGACCAAACATTCGTGCATCGATCGATTTACCGCTCCTGCGTTGACTGAATAGTCTATGCCGTATACGTGTTATGTATAGCTTATGGAGCGCTCACTAATTAATCTACTCCCTTGGGCCGCTCGCTCCATGTGGATTAAGCACAGAAAGACAAAAAAGAAACGCATAATCGCGCTGCTGCGTGTCGGATCGATGATAGAGAAGTGAGTGAGTGAGTGAGTGAGTGAGTGAGTGAGTGAGTGAGTGAGTGAGTGAGTGAGTGAGTGAGTGAGTGAGAGTGAGTGAGTGAGTGAGTGAGTTTTGCCCCCTTTCAACGCTGCGGTTCGGCAGCACGTGGCACGTTGTCGATGAGTGTCGCTAAGCTGATAAATGGGCCAACTATAATATATGCTTGTTGTCGCCGAAGGTTGTTCAGAACGGCTTTTCTGCGTGTCGTTTAACTGTAATATTGAAGCTACGTTGCCCAGCACACGCGACGTATACATGCATATAACGCTCGGGATATATACAGCCGAGACGTAAGAATTCTTTCCGTACAGGTTCCATTTGTAGCAGGGAACACGCTCGATAGATAATCGGCATCGCCAGCGCTAATTGGCTCGGGTACGCCGCTCGTGCCGTATACCGAGCCTTCGCTGCCACTGCTGCGCCGCTCCAAGTCGCTTCCAGTAAACCCCGTTTACACATTGCATGCATACATTAAGCACATGGAAATAGGCGGGACACATTTCGAAGAAGTACGTGGGGCTTGCTGTCTCTGTCAGCAAAGCTGACAAAGGTATCACGTTTTCAATCCTGTATGGAGGGATCGATTAGGGTTCGTTTTCTTTCAGGTCGCGAGTTTTTAGTTTTTATGTAGTGTAAACCGGAATGACATGTCGTTGCGTTAATCACCGAGGTGTGGTCGTGCACACGCGTATGGTATCCACATCAAGTGTATAACATTCGGGCATGAGGTTGCTCTGAGCTGCTATGTACGTTGTAGTCGGCAAATCACGTCTGCTCGATATCGAAAGAATTGCAATAGTGCAATAACGATGTTCTCTAAATAATAATAATAATAATAATAATAATAATAATAATAATAATAATAATAATAATAATAATAATAAACGAAAGCTAGAGAGCATTCAGTTTGAAAGGCACCGCCCAAGCTCTTGCTCGAAGGATCAGAAGATTATAAACGAAGGTGACTGCGTTCATGTAACGATGAATTACATTAGTAGCGCTGACAATAATGCTACAACGTAAGCTTCAACAAAAACTGGAGGTGGTGGCAAATTATGCAGAATCATCCACTATACAACGATGTTCCCCATGCACAAATTAAACAGCAGCTGTGTTGGTTTGGAACGTTTGTCGTAGTTGATACTCGTTTAAATATCACAACAAATAAAAGCACTCTAATCATTGTCTCCTACAAAAGGCAATCACACGCGGACCGCTTTAAGAGCCCATAAAGAATATATTCTATCAGCGAGTCGCCGGGATCACACGTGTCAAAACCACTGTACGATTACGAGGCACGCAGCAATTGAAGCCTTCGGGTCGCCAATCAAGCATCATTACTATACTGTACCACTGTGGAGGACTATCAAAGGAGCCTATGGGGAAAGAAAGAGGTAGGTGCGGATCGAAGAAACGGAAAGGAAGAAAGCACACTACTTCGGAAAACTAGAAGTTTACGCAATTAACGTTGTCGCATTCAAAAGCTAAACTTTTGTATGCACGAAGCTGGTCTGGCCCCGTCGCGTTTCTGTCCATATTGCAGAGAAGACGAATATGTCGATCATTATTCTTTAAAATGCAGTCGTGTTTCCTCATTAAGAAAACACACGTTGAAAGACTCTTCATAGGATTGGGTTGGACTTCTCCGTCTCCGATATTCGGTCTTTGGGAGCCTCCTCGTTAGGACATCGTCACGGGGATGTATGCACTACATTCGGAAAATTCATAATTGATTCAGGACGGTTCTGTTCATAAATTCGTAATCTTCACCGTTAGTTTCATCCTGATTATTATTCCGGCCGCGGCGGCTGCATTTCGATGGAGGCGAAATGTTGAGGCCTGTGTGCTGTGCGATGTCAGTGCACGTTAAAGAACCCCAGGTGGTCGAAATTTCCGGAGCCCTCCACTACGGCGTCTCTCATAATCAGAACTGGTTTTGGGACGTAAAACCCCACAAAACAACATCATCCTGATTATTCTGATGGGCATTTCACTGTACTTTTGATGTAGCTCTTCATACTTTTCACGTCTTGGCCAATCCCCCAGGGCGGGTATGTGCCAGAGTTGAGGAAACAACAACAACAACAACAACAACAACAACAACAACAACAACAACTTTATTTTTCGCCATCCGTAGAGGAAATCGAAAGGCAACAACGCCTCACATCGTGATGCGAGGTACAAACATACACACAAGAGCCCGTCATACGCTAACGTTTAGAACTCTACCGTTCGGTCGAAGGGAAGCCGAGCCGACTCTCTGTAGTCAAGAGACGAGTGTGCTTCTCTTTATTTGAGAATATATAGCATCGAGTGCCTGTCACGGAGAATGGAACGGATCGCGAGACGAGCCGCATTCCTGCGGCGTTGGGTCATTGTTTCCAGCAGCAGGCGCGCATCCGGCACCTGTACGATGTACGGGACGCCGGTATTATATATACGTGTGGAGGGATGATGGCTCGTGCGCTGGGCTGATAAAAGCCGACACGCGCCTTGTGCCGTGTACAACGCCATGTAATGGGCGTCGTGAACAATGCCTTGCTGCTGCCGCCGCTTTTCACCTTCTTACTATGTCGCTGTCGTTGAAATGTTGAAATCGTTCTACCTCTGGAAGTCAGTGAAGAGAGAGAGAGAGAGCAGCGTGGTATAGAATGCCGAGCCTTAAATTGAAAGCGTAGCCGGTTATGATCGAATGGACGAGATTATTTGGCGTGATAAGTTCTCATGTCAGCGAGCTCTGATGCGAAGCATGTATTTTAATCTCGGGCCGGTATGAGCTGCGATACATTTGAAGCGACAGAACAAACAAGATAGTGCCGTTGTTGAGAATACCGGAACTGGATGAGTTGGCGCCGATTCATTCAGAAGCTCTGCCGATTCGTTTGGCGCGCCTTCATTTTAACAACCGAATATATTGTCGGGCATGAGGACGCGTGATTGAACTATAATTGAGATGTTTAAAGAAATATTCGGGAAGTCTTTTTCATTTCTGCGCTGGAAACGATCATAATACACGTTCATTATACACGTTGAAATTGGTGCTGGCTTGTGTACCGCGGCGTATAATCATATGCGATCAAAATTCAAGGCAAGGAAGATCTGCCTTTGTTTTTAAGCACCCGTTTTCTCGCGTCAACAATACGAGAATGGAATTCCTAAGGGATATTCTGCCAGTCAATACTGAGAACCCGATGTATCGTTAATATGCGCCATTTCCGTATTCTTTAGTTCCCGTCTCTATAAACTCGATAGCAGCCAAAGGCAAGGTTGGGTCATGCATATAGCCACGCGCCGTGGCTGTTGTACTGCGAATGTTCTCCGGAAGTGCTGAAGTCGCCATCATTACGCGGGTTGTTAGCGCTGGCGTTTTTGCTATATATAGAGCGACCAATGCGCAGGCTTAGTCAAGTGTGGTCTACACGAAAATGGTTAAAGACCTACGCCTTCGCTACCGCTTCTCCACCGCGTCAGCTAGACGACACTGCCGCACGGTATCACGCTATATTGCTCGTGTACACCGGTCCCGACGCGGTATCCCGGCCGCGAGGAACCCAAAATAAACAAAGGCCCCTCTGTTATCGTGCAATACGGCGCGTCGGTGAGGCTCGTGGTTTTTCTCGGAATTGTAACCGACTCTCTCACGTCGGCGACTGTCACTCTTCGAGGTGCACTGCACACGTTCGCTTAACGAAGAAGAGTAAGAACGAATTAAAACAAATATACAAGAGGAGGCCGAGGTGGTTGAATAGGGGAAGGTAGAGGGGCGGGGCCCAGGCATCGGTGTAAACTGCCTCTCCTGCCTCTGCTCATCGCCAGCCAAGCTTCGCTTCACAGAAGTGGCCGCCCGGCTGAGTTCTTCGCTGTAGTAGAAGGCATTCGCGGAAGCCGACGTGGCTGCAACTGAAGGCAACCTCGCCGTGACAGCCTGCTGCATTTTATTGCCGGGGACGCGCTCTTCCTTTTTTTTTTTTTTATTACCGTTGTATGCCGGAATACAGGGACTATATACGTTGCTCGTGGATGGTTCGTCCAAGGACGAAAGTGTGATTGCCGTGTGTTTCTTTTCTTTTTTTCCGTTTCATGCGGTTTGTCGTGTTGGCTTCATGCGGGCCACCTGAGTGTTCCTTGTTGCGCTTTTCGCTAGTCGACTTTATCTGGCTTTCTACTTGGCGCCGCTCGTTTCCTTTCTCTGTAGCAATATACGAGGCGTGGCCGGCTAGTGTTCGCTTTATGTGAAATTCGAAAAAGAAAAACAAATATAATAAAGATAATTAAGATAAATAAGGAACACCTTGGAGTTTGAAGTGTTCAATCATTTGCTCCCAAATGTCGTTGCCAAGAGGCCGACCTAGTTCCCGAAGTGTTGCGCCTTGGTTTCGCAACAAAGTAGGCACTTCGTTCTTCAATGGAAAGCAAACAAGGACACCTGGTTGATTTCGGGGAACACACGTCTCTTTTGCTTGGCAATACTGAACACGTAGCATGCCGCACTGGAACAGTGGTTATGGTACGTGTCTGCTGACCCGAAGGGCATGGGGGTTCGATCCAGCTAGGCCGCTGTGGTCGCTTCCTCGATATGGAGGCAAAAGTGCTAGAAGCCTGTGTGCTGTGCGTTTTCAGTGCACGTTAGAGAAAACGCCTTAACGTGCACCAAAATCTGATTACACGGGCGTATAGCAACCGCTTCCTCATTCTTGGCAGCGCATTACCACAGCAGCCGAGCACAACGGGTGGTTAATTTATACCTGCGGTGGCATAGGAAAGCATGTGTGCATTGAAGCTGCGACACGTCCTGTTGAGGACAGTGACGTCAAACCGGCATGCCGGCCCTGCGCACGGAGGCAAGGGGAAGTAATAATGAAGAGAAGATTGAACAGTGTGATCGGCCTCGAAGCGATGCGTGGGGCCAGCTCACAGGTGCGAGGGCAGTGTGGTGGCCGGTGTCCTTGCGGTTACAGCCTTGCGCGACGTTTCTCGTAGGAGCGTAAGGATCTTGATTGAGCATGAAAACAGAGTGCTATTTTTTGCCGTGTGTGCGTGTGTGTGTATGTGTGTGTGTGAGAGAGAGAGAGGAGAGAGAGAGAGACACGTGGTTATCGCTTCGCGGAATGCGTTCATGGCCATTGCATGCGGCGCGAGCAGCGGTGATTATTTCGTGTGGTTCCCACGATGTGCCCTGGTACCAGTGGGACTTTTGGACTGCATTATAGCTGACTGATCGAGCGGTCCTCGTTTTTTTTTTTTTTTTTCGTCGTCTGAGGCGCTCGCGTGTGTCACGCAACGCAAGCCAGTCTCAAAGGGCTTTTCAGAAGGGTTCGTGGCCTCCATTTATAGGGTAAAAAAAGAAAAAAAAATAGAAGCACATCATTTGGTTTGTTGCTCGAGGCCTAATGGGTTGCCACGAAATCGGCCCTGAGAACAGAGTTGCGCTCAAGGAGCCGCGTACGAAGAGAAACGGTGGTCACCAGTTTATCTTTTATTGTAGTTCTAAAGATGGGCTTTCTTACCTGTGAGGTGGTTTTGCAGAAGTATCGGCAGCGTAGCCTTCTTTTTTTTTTTTTTTTGAAAAGCGATACTGTTTGCTTTTGCAGATGCGACTTTGTGGTCAGGGCGAATATAAGCACTTTCCGGGTTAAACTATAGTGCAGATAAAGAACGTTCGGCGATGGCTGCACGTGGTTGTTAATCACATCAGGCCGACATACTGGCCGGTATATGTCCAGGAATAATTGGAGTTAGGCTCCTACTTTCTCCGCCTTTTCCGCAACCATCGTGCTGAAATAATTCTCTGTGCAAAGCGAGTGCGCGCTTTCTTTTCCTTTTTTTTTTTCTTGACCGGCAAATGTGCGTAGTACCAACGATTGCCTGAAGTGTGTGAATTTCAGGTTGTTGAAACACGGTATCTGAAATACGAGAGCATGCTTTTAAACATTATGGGGTGCCGGGGAAAACAACCACAACCGCAACAATGGCGACAACAACAACAACAACAACAACAACAACAACAACAACAACAACAACAACAACAACAACATAATAATAATAATAATAATAATAATAATAATAATAATAATAATAATAATAATAATAATAATTGTCATCCTCCAGAAAAATGGCGTCTTTCCGTGAAATTAGTGCAGATACAGTTGTGACAGTGCACTTAGTCTACAAACCCACTTATGGTCTCTATGTCTTGTTGCGTGAACGTGTAGAGAGAGTGCGCGGCGTGTCCATCACTAGAGCTTCAGCGAGGCCTGTAGCTGGGCGTACTCATGACGTGCAGTCGTCTGTTACGTCAAGAGCGAGCAACGAGGTGGCGGAACTTCGGGCCGAAGCAGCAGCTCCTTTTGTGACCGAGGCCGCGTCTTCGTCGTCCAAGGCCGGGCGACCGGACCGGATGCAGGGGGGAAGCCACCTACTCGCGGTCCTATACCTGAGTCAGCAGCACCTCCGGAGCAGGTGCGGAACCAACGTCGCAGCGCGCTGGCGGATCGATCATTGCGAGTGTGTTGCAACGCGTCTTCGGTAATAAGCGAGAAGCCTTCCCAGAGTCATCCGTATACGTGTCGATCCTGCCCCGCTGGGTCTCACGAAAACAGACGTAAACTTCACTTTAAAAGGGACACTTATGTAAGACTTCAAATTAGACTGAAAAAGTAGTCTCTCTGAACTCCGTTGTTAACTTCGCCATCGGAGTTTCGTCATTCGAAGAGAAAATGAAGGTCAAAGCTTTTTTTTTTTTTTTTGTATTTCGGGCCTCAGATTTCTCATCTGAATGTCATTGTGATGTCACGGATTCGGGTCTTGACGTCTCCCGCTGTGTGCGGAACATGACGGCGTCGCCAACGGCAGAACTGCGCCTGCTTGCGGGATGCATAGCGCTTTGAGCGAATGTTCTGAGTTGACAAAAAGCTCGAATGAAAAGAAGATTGTAGCCTTTGCCGATGCTGCCTTCATTTTATTTCCCTCGTCTGTGGATCGTGTGTGTACGCGGGCCGCTTTTCCTTTGCGGCGCGCCGAGTTCGAACTGTGGCATACGCTCTACACGACTCGCAGATGGATCGGTATGACGTACACGACAGCGAGATTCGTGCGTGTGAGTCCGCGCTAAGGTCAGTATACGGAAAGTGCACGTTGAACTTCAGAATCCTATTGCAGCGTGCGGAGACTTGGTGTCTCCTTATACAAACAGTGCCATGCGCCGTTCTGGTTTCTTTTTTTTTTCTAGCTCCCTATTCGTTGCCGAAGGCAGAGTGGTAAAGCGGTCGATAGAGACCCTGTCGCCATTTTATTGATCAAGGGAGCGTTGATTTAAGCCGAATCGTATGTTATTGTACTCGACCGGAGCTTGAAAATGAAGAGGGAGACGACAAGCACGAGTCCTGACTAAAATTTGAATGTTGCTATAATCGCCGTTGGAGCGGAAGTTTGGTGACGTTTTCCTTCACTACATCACTCCGAATGTCACCGAGGATTAGGAACACGCAAAAAAAAAATACATTCTGGTAGTCGAAACTTTAGCCCTACACCGGGAGCTGAACTCGATGCAAACCAATAGTCTGCCGCCAGTGGACGGTGTTTACTGAACGAAGCGCGACATGCAAGCATTGGATCATAACACCGGGTACGCGCAATCGCTCGCTATAATTGCGTCGTTTCTCTGTGAGCGAATATTACGCCGATACTCTCAAGGCGGTGAAAGCGAGAGTATAGCGTATCGCTCGCTCTCTCTCTCTCTCTATATATATATATATATAGTGCATGTGTAAAGAGAGAGAGGTTCTTACGGCTGTAGAGCTGCTTAATACGTTTGCGCTCTTAAGTACGGGAGAAAGGGGTATCGAGGATACTCTTTCACGGCGGGGTGAAGTGAGCTGTCACGCCAATTCCTCCCTTGTGGGTGTCACTGCGGGGGGACTAACTGCTGCTCTTCGCGCGGTCACTCTTCATATATGGCCAACAGTTGCCCCTTGAAAACGTTCTTTTATAGCGTAAACGTATTGTTTATCCCTAAGGGCGTTATACATATCGTGGTATACTCCCTGATGGGGCACTTCTACTTGCGTTGTCCCATTTCATTACATGAGCACCGTACACGTATAGTGTAGCTACGCTAGGCTAACTGCCAAACCATTTGCGGCGAGCGCCGAGCCGCCGACAACTACGCGCTTGCCCAGCCATCGACGGCGCGACGGCGGCGACGAAAGGTTGTTAGCCCGAACGGCCATGACCGTGGCCTCCCTCCGTCGTCCTGGTCTCGGCCATGGCACCGAGCCGAGGCGGGAGCACTGCTGCATCTCCAATAAAACACCACCCGCCTGCTCGGATGCGGCCTGCGCTCGCTCCGCTGCCTCGCGGTGAAGCCAGCCTCCGCCCATGATTTGTCTTGTCTTCTTTTTCGGCGGGGAGAGAGAGAGCGCTCGCGCTGGGCTTTACGGCGTGTGCCCTTGGAGCGTCCGTCGCATGACGGCGCTGTGCGGTGGCTCGTTTTTTCGTACGTCGTTTTTTTTGTTTTTTGTTGTTGTCCGTGCTTCTGATGCTTTCTTTTTCGCTTCCCGTGAGCGCCGTTTTATAGAGGAGAGAGAGGGAGTGGGACGTAGAAACGCTTGAGCGGCAATTAGGTACGCGCGCGCGCTCTGGGCTTGGGAAATTTGACCTTGGCGAGAGGATCTCTGCTCTCGGCTTGGCCGGCTACCGAGCGATGAGTCGGCGGTGAAAGAAAAAAGGGTGCGTGTGTGTGTGTGTCCGTTCCACGGCTGGACTGGAGAGGCGACCGCCGTTGCCTGCCTACAGATGCCGCCCCGCTCGTCTTCTTGCCCGTTAAGCTTCTTTATTTCTGACTTTGTGTGTTCCCTTACCACCGGATGTTGTTTCGTGCTGGTGGCGAGAAAGGTTTCCTCCTTACGTTCTCATGAAGAGTGCCATATGGGTCGTGAAGGAAAGCGGCTGTAAGAGCGTGCTTTAACGTTGTTATTGCGTAATAGTAACGGAGTCTTGTCCGCAGTACACTAGAACGAAACTATGTGGCTTGGGTTAAGTACATGCAGCTGCACTCCTGGATCATTAAAGGAATGCTAAAGTAAGAAAATGCTAAGTCAGTTTTGTATGGTAGATTTGTCTTTGAAGGCTCTGTTGTTACAGGATAAAATGGTCAGATTTTCGCTTTCGAATGTCGCGCCGAAATCTCAGTACCTGAATGTCGATTTGAGGTCACAGATGTCAATGTCGGTTTTTCTTTCTCTTTTTTTCTTTACATTTTGGTTGCATTCGTTCAAGAAAACTTCGAGAAACTTGCCGTGTGTTTACTCTCCGACACCCTCAGAACATATCACGTATGCCTGCGGGCCTGCAGACATGAAATGATGTCTTCGGGGCTAAATCGACCGCCCTGCAACATGCAAAAGCAGTTGACGTCACCAGCATGGGCGAGCGTGATTCGACGGAGCATCATTGCAAGTTCTCTTTGGATGAGACAACGATGTCTAAGGCGGAGATTATGCGCTCTTGTTAGATTGGGTCCGACTATGGCGTTTCTTTTGTCGTTGAGCGTAGTACAGAGCAGGTCGTTTTCGAGCGAGTACAAACGAACAAACAGACGTGACGTCAGTGTAGGCACTAACCGGAAACTAAAGGGCAGGCGACTGTCATTGGCCTTTCGCAGCTCCTTGGCCTGATTTTCCGACCTTCTCTTAGCCATGTCCTTCCATGTCTTTCATAGACTTCCTGTACGGCTTCTCGGAGAACATAAGCGCACTTTTTTTTTGTTCTTTTTTTTTTTCCCTGCCGTCTGCCTTTTGGGTCGGTAGTGTGAGACAGCTTGTTTTTTTAAAGGCACGTGATGCCAGATGCGCTGTAGTCGTTGATGTATAGTCATCATTTCGCTGCGGAGCTGGCTTTTACTGCGGCCTAACTATACTGCATCTATACGCATGGCAAGCCTCGACAGTCGCCCAAGCCTATAAGGGCGTCCTTATCGGCCCGGTTGACCTATTGCTTACAGAACATTGACTTGTTCTCGCTGCATGACAACTCTGTTGGCCGCGAATTCTCGATTCTGCAACCTCTACCGCAGGTGGCTTTAGCGCAACGTGCCGTCCAACTGCTACGCGCTCTAGCTTAGTGTGTAGGGGGCTGTGTACCTTTAGGCATAGGTAATGGTAAGAAACTCTGTGCCTTTAGGAAACCTCCTTTTTGCTACCTTACATTTTAACTCCGATCGAATTAACAAGCGGACTTAAGTCCACGCTTACGGTGCGTTTACGTGCGAGGGGAGGTATTAGCGAATACCTCCCCTCTCTCTCTTTTTCTTCTTCTCCGTGATTTGTGAAGTATATAGTGATCGGTGAGCGGCGATTGGCGGTGACCTAGCGTGCTGCATCTTCCCGCATACTGGGAGCACTTATTAGCACTGGCTAATGTTGGCTAGTGCGGGTTAAATAATGGCCTACCTTCCGCACATTTCGGCCAGTCTTGGCACATGCTGAGTAAATTGTGGCTAATATTAGCCAATTCCACTGCTGTGACAGCAACACTGTTTTCATCCAGTTTCAGTCCACCGATGGACTAGTTCCTCTCGCGTAAGCAGAGTTTGGTTCGACCTGAAGTTTTCTTAAACCAAGCTTGCGACAGCTTCCCACTCCCAAACCACTTGCCACGTTCTGAACAGAAATCGTCAACGTCCTTCTATAAGAGTTATATATAAATCGGTCGCGTTTATGAGGCCACCGACGTACACGGCGTGTTGATCGGACTTCCCTTTCTCGTTCTGCTACGCATTTAGCGCGCCGCTGTCGCTTTCTCCCTGTGACAGCACAATTGACTTTCCGCTCTCGTCACACAGGAGAGCTTGTTTAAATGTCACTTCAAAGCAGCCTTGCGCGGCTTACTGTGCGCCGTCGTTCCTGTGTTTCTCTGTTAGCGAGAAATTCGCATATGTGCACGTTATTCAACCTCGTGACCCCTTTCTCGCGAACGTGATAAAGGGACGAGTTCTCTAATCAAGAATTTTTAAAAATTTCTTGTCGTTTTGAGAATGGTAATTTGCGCGTACTACGCGTGGTTTCAGTGATGGGCTTGCTGCAGTCCACGTCAGAAACACAGAACACGTTGCATTGCCTTACTGGAGGCATGTACAAAACAACGCCGTAAGGCATTACGACTATCTTTCATTTTAGTTGGTGGCGGAGGCCGGCTTGATTAGAAGTTTATAAGCACATGCTTGTCTTTTTTTTTTTTTTCCTGCCCTTTTTAAGCATTGGTTTCATTCGTGAGCCTCGTCACGGAGGCATTACCGTTAACGCTTGTTCGATGAAATTACAGTACCTGACCGCAGCTTCACGCTTATAGGATAATTTAGATTTGATTGCTCCCCCCCCCCCCCCCCCCCCCCTATCCTTTTTCACGTTTTCCTCTGAACACGTAGAGTGGCGAGCAAGACCAAGTCTGTTCAACCTTGCTGCCTTTCCTTAATCCCTTTCCCACCCCGTCCCTCCTTCCTACATGGTCTCTTTTAGACACTGAGCTGTGTACAATAATTTAAGCTCGTAATGTTAGCCTCAGCTATATTACGCCGGCGCTGCCGAGCGCGTACCTTGAAATATTGCATAAGCGGTATAGCTTCTGCTGATGCTACAAATGCTCATTGATCCGAGGGTCAGTCATACGTCGTAACTAACAACACACTTACGCTTTCGTGTATCTCTGCCTTCGGACGAGGCCGCCTATAGTTCTGGAACAGCATGCCTCGTTTCTGAAAGATACGTATTTTTCTGGAGCGCCGGAGTAAAATTAAATGTGAAGCACGTGCCTGGCGATAAAAAAAAGGAGAAAGAGAGGGGGAAGGGGGGGATCGGTCATCCGTGGCAGAACTCATGGCCGGTTATATATAATGAAAAAAAAAAAAGAGACAAAAATGCAGTCTGCGTTTTCAGGCGATCTATCTCATTTTCTCATACATATCTCATTTTCTCATACATCAGCGACCGCGAACGACGCACCGATTTCTCGTAAAGCGAAATACCTAATTTATTTGATGCAGACTTCGTGTCATGTTGGTGCAATGGACTGTGCCAGTGAGGCATTGTTCGTGGAGAACAATGCGCTACTGGCAAACAATATATATATATATATATATATATATATATATATATATATATATATATATATATATATATATATATATATATATATATAAGGCATTTATGTCTTTGCGTCAAATAATTCAAATCACTGGTGTGCTTCGAGTGACTCTACCTCGCTTACGGCTGCGTTTCTTATAGAGGCGAAATGTTGAGGCCCGTGTGCTGTACAATGTCAGTGTACATCGAGGAACCCCAGGTGGTCCAAATTTCTGGAGCCCTCCATTACGGCGTCTCTCATAATCGTATCGTGGTTTTGGGGCGTAAATTCCTAGAAATCAAATAATGTCTTCCCCCCCTTTCCTCCTCCCAGACATTTATACACCCATTGTCAAGACAACCAATCATATCGTGCTTTTGGGACGTAAAAGCCTAGAAATCAAGTGCAATGCACATCAAGCAATCAAGTGCATACACACATTGTCAAGACAACCAATCATATCGTGATTTTGGGACGTAAAAGCCTAGAAATCAAGTAATGCCCCTTCCCTCCCCTATACTCCCCGTGTTACACACTCACACATTATCGAGGCGACCAGTTGGCCAGTTTACGCCATAAAGCAAGGTCTGGGTACGGGCTGGCTGGTATTCCATATTTTGATGATGAAAATAGCGCGAAAGTTTTTTACAGGAAAACTAAATGGCCTACATTCGCCTGACTTGGCATATATTATTGCAGTGCCGAGGAGATTATATATTGAAAATTTTATTGAGGTCAGTGGACACTGAAAAATCGCCGGAGTTGCCCTTTAACGGGCCGCCCCTTTAGCGATATGACCGCCTGGCCTTGCGTGCACAAGGCGCACGCTCCCAGTTCCCACACACATGGTGCAGCTCCCATATGCGGACGTGTGTATAGCGATCGACATCTCGCAGACTTGCATCGCTCTGGTGCGATCTCCGTTCTTTCCCCACGCAGGTGCGCGGACACGTTCGCGGTAACGGCGCGCTGCTTCTGGCGTATCGATTTCCTCCGGCATGCTTCGTCCGCGGCGTCGCACTTCCGCATTCCGTGCTTCCGCCCCCCACCTCTTCTTCGCCCCCCTCTTCCCCATTTCCTTCGCCGCCGGTCATCCCGAATTTCGATTTTTCGCTTCCCCGCTATATATCTGGTTCGAAGGTTTTCCTCTGAAATGGTCGCCCCCTAGCTGTGCGACTATTGCTTGGCGTTGTGCGGGTTGCACCGCTCCCGCCTATTTATACGTTGTTGCACTTTACTCGCCGCTTCTAAGTGCAGTGTATGGACCCGTGAAAGAAGGTCATCAGTGAGGAGTAAAAGAGGTTCCTGCATGTAAGTACGGAAGTGGTAGCAAAGGAATAAGTACACGCAGGTAAGGGGCGCAGCCAGGATGTTATTCCGGAGAAAGGATCCAACTCTCCTGTGTCCTCTGTGCGTGTATACCAACTGGAAAAGTGCCGAGGGGCACGTTGGGAGGGGAATATATATATATATATATATATATATATATATATATATATATATATATATATATATATATATATATATATATATATAGAGAGAGAGAGAGAGAGAGAGAGAGAGAGAGAGAGAGAGATTTGGACCCCTTGTCCCTTCCCCGGCTAAGCCAATGATGTAGACGTAGTGAAGTAGAAGAAGAGGAGGACTGGCGTCTGCTTTGTTTATGATCATATTTGGTTTAATTCGGATGGGTGTCCACACGACTACAACGTTTCTATCGAATCCCTGCCGTGAACCGCAGTCGTGTTGTTGCCGTTTCCACTGTATTGATCACGTGCAAACACCAAGTAGTGTCTAAACAACTACTAGCCCAACATAGAGCACTTCTCAGCCACGCACGAGTTTAACGTAAAACGCAGTTGTACAGACTTGGGCTGTGGTCGCGGCCGTCGTTAAGCCAACGGGGTGAAGCAAGGTGAACTTGGACGATTCCTCTCCCCTCCGCCCAAGTCCTAGATCCTGTCGTGTCGTGTTCAGTCACGGACACTTGTCTTCTCAATCCAACACCAATAACGATGTGGGGTCTACTGTGCTAAATTGGATCAAATCTACGCACTCGTCTCATGTTCAATCACGAACATGACGCGAGTGCGTAGATTTTATCCGGTTTAACACATTAGACTTCACATCGTTATTGTTGTTGGATTGAGAAGAATAAAACAACAACAAACGAACACTGCCTTGTACAAATATCTGTCTCTGTTTACGTTAATCACAACGTCTAGCCATATGTAATCCCATTTCCTTCGCCGCCACCGCCTCCTCATACCGATTTTTACGGTTTGCAACGCACATCCCTCGTTAATCATTACTGCCGCTAAGCTATAAACGCTGTACACACTCACCACTGTCGCTCGCCGTGTTTCGACTCCGGGAGAGGAGGAAAGGTTCTCGCTCCGAGTGGCAGCCGGGGAAAGCCTCCTCCTCTGAGGTCGTCCCCAAGGTCGGCCGCCGGGTGAGGACGACCTTGCCGAGGCAGCCACATATCGATCGCGCACGGCCACGTCGATTGCAGGAGTCTCCCCTCCCTTCCCTCGGCTCGCCGTTTGCGCCGGCTTGGCCGCCTCCCTTGTATGTGTGTGGGCCGTATTAAGCCGCGCACTGTACCAGCCACCACCCACGCGATGGAATAGGTCTCTCCCAGTGTGTATGCGTGTGTGTGTACTATTGACTCTCCCCGCTCGGTCCATTTCGCTGCCACACTGTTTTCGTTCCGTTCCGTTTCATCCGTTCTCTTTGTTTCGTTTTTCCCTTTCGATCTGACTCGCTCGCTGTGTAGCTCTCATTTGCCTCGCCCCCATCCGTTCTCCATCCACTGCTCGTTCTGGTTCGTGCGCCGGCGACTGTGTTTTGGGGACGCGCGCGGGTGGGACCAACCGTTTGTTTTTGCGCCGCGTACAGATCCGGCCATCGCCGAATAAACAACGCTGCGCAAGCGTTGAACGGGGAAGTCTGCGCGCTTCCCGAATGTCCTTTTCCATTCTGTGCGGCGACTCTCCGCGAGCTGTTTGTGACAGGGGTGAAACCGCTTTTTTTTTTTTCTTTTTGGCTCTGAATGTAAACAGAATGCTGTGATGCTGTGTTGTTGCTTTAGCACGCACTTTACGATGCTGTTCGCCGTGCTGTATAACTATGGTGCGGTGTCGTAGTGCATTTCCGCTGATGCGACGATTTATGCCCGTTTTTGAACGACTCCATGCGTGCATATGCGTACTATCGCGAGCAATATGAAAGGGAATACAGGAACGCGTGGCAGACAGCCTCGAAATCGACTCGGAGCGATACGCGGATGGCGCTGTGGAAAACCGAGTGGAAAGGAGGGCGCTCTTTTATTAACTGTTCGCACCCCCACCACGCTGGCTGTTCTACAAAGCAGCAACTTACGCCATTTCACCGATAACACGCTACCGTTCGATATTCGATAACACCCGGTAATTGTCGCAGTAACATGCGGCGATTCGTTTCTTTTTCTGTCATTCTTTTATTTTTTTTTCTTCACACAAGCGCATGGTGAAATGCCAAGCCCTGCACTTTGTGCACACAAACGCACGGCAAGAGTGCCAACAGTCGTTAGGACAGCCTTCCCCTCCCCGCTGTGTTTTTTACGGCTGCCGCCACGTATCACGCCGATACCTGGGTTTCAGGATGTTTGCCATGCGTTCCTGTGTTCCCTTTCGTATTGCTCACGATAGTACATATCCAAGTCATCGATTGGATTGATTGATTTGTGGGGTTTAATGTCCCAATTCCACGATATGATTTTGAGAAACGCCGTAGTGGCGGTTTCCGGAAATTTCGACCACCTGGGGTTCTTTAACGTGCCCTGACATCGCACAGCACACGGGCCTCAACATTTCGCGTCCATCGAAATGCATCCGCCGCGGCCGGGATTCGATCCCGCGACCTTCGGATCAGCAGCCGAACGCCATAGCGACTAGACCACCGTGGCGGGGCAAGTCGTCGATTGGGAAGCCTGTGATTTTACACGTGGCCAGTTGTATACCGTGGATAAACCGCGAAACGCAAACGAACGGCAGCGTTATCGATGACACCTATCTAATGCTGTTTTGAATCGACGGGCGCAGAAATGTTATTCGCAAGCTAATTACATTGTCATGGCCTTGTCAACAAAAATTTGAGAGAGGGTTGGAAAAGGGGGGGGGGGGGGTCGCAGTTTTATTATGAAGTGCGAATAAGTGATAATAACAACGTATTAACACGAAGGTGCGTAGTTTCCTCGGCCTGTGCAAATTATATAAAATATTCGCTTATTTCAATTGAGAGCGAGAGAGAGCGCTCTTTATTGAAAAACAGAAAATTATGCAGAGAATTACAATTGAATTAACAAGCATGTCAGTGTGCATCCGTGACTTTACTGTGTTGTACTTCACTGTGCACGCGAGTGCTGGGTGGTGAAGTAGCCGTGCTACGTTAGAAAAAGCCTGTGTGAAGGCGCGTTATGCTACTGGTTGTATATATGACAGAATCGCTGAAGTCAGAGCTGCTCCAGCTCCCTAACTTGTTAGATCCGCATATAGCAACACGCAGCGCATCGGAAGTGAAATGAAGCTACACTCAGTGTTTGTGACTGATGATTGATTTGTGGGGTTTAACGTCCCAAAACCAGTTCTGATTATGAGAGACGCCGTATATAGTGGAGGCCTCCGGAAATTTTGACCACCTGGGGTTCTTTAACGTGCACTGACATTGCACAGGACACGGGCCTCAACATTACGCCTCCATCGAAATGCAGCCGCCGCGACCGGGATTCGATCCCGCGACCCTCGGATCAGCAGCCGTGTACCATAGCCACTATAGACCACTGTGGCGGGGCATCTCCCCGCTGCCACCAGTTATTGCGACTGGTTAAGGTTTTGGTTTACCTGTGGTAAAGCACAAGTAAACCTATCTGCGGTTCAGATACTCTAGAAATAGAACGGAATTAACCGCCGGTTCGTTTAATTACCTGCGTTTTGCTGCAACAGAGCCCAATGCTCTGTAGTCACGAAAAGCGGCATGAAATATCTTTGCGCACGACTATACCTTCTTTCCATCGAACACGGCGCCAGCGCCCATTTCTGATAGACTGCCTTTTTTTTTTTTTAATTTTCAGGTACACTCCTCTACATTGCTCAGTCGCCCATTATATAATGTCGGCACTTGTCATGGTTCATATGAAGTCCTAGCTGCATACTCGAGGGTTTGTCTTATATGCATGTTTGTACCACGAGACAGCCGAGTCTCCATTTTTTACGCCCTGTAACTCAACCAAACTGCGCTTACGCACGCTGCCTGCCGCCAGGCGTGCGGCTTCGCGGGTGTACCACCTCTCCATGCATATGAAGAAGGTCTATATTGACTGCCACCGTTGTCAATAGTATACTCCGTCCCACAGTGCGTAGTGATCTGTGTGCAAATCACCAGTGGCTAATCTGCACGCGTATCACTGCACTCCACGTATAAATTGTTACGGGAAGCACTTGTTTCCAACGCATCTGAGTGGGCGCCTTTGAACATGCCATGTGTCCGGGCTGGCAATTCCATCTATGTATGCACAGCTTGTGCGCGCATGTGCAAACCGCGTGCGTCGCGTGACACATGACGCTGAAGCATCGCTGTTTCGGGATGATCGCATTGCGTGCGTGATGCTTGCCATATGGGCTCCAAGGTTCGCGCGCTACGGTCGCTACCTGATCTTGAAGGCCAGGTGCTCGTCTAAGAGTGTCACGTCAAAAGTTCTCTATAGGGAGACACCTGGCGCCAGTGGTCTACGTGGTGTCAGGGTGATGGATGGTCGGATGAATGCGGATGAATTTGCGTAATCGTCGTCTTCCTGGGGGCGCTCAGCAACTGGATTGCACGAGGTAAATGAAGCTGTTAGTTGTCAGTAAAAACATATATATATATTTTTTTTAAGAAACAATATATGAGAGACGCCGTAGTGGAGGACTCCGGAAAAGGAACACCATCTGGTGGAAATTTACGAACCCTTCCACTACGGCGTCTCTCATAATTATATCGTAGTTCTGCTACGTAAAACTCCTGAATTCATTAAAAAAATAAATCAGCATTTGGCTTAATCTCGGTTCTGTACCGCTTTCCGACTGTTTTCACAGTATTTCAGACGTGCGCAGTTGCTGCGAGTGTATTGTAATTTCTCGTTCATCGGTTCTGATGTCTAGATTATGCATTGTTCTGTTGGATTCATGGTGCAAGAAAGAGAAGCATCTGTAGTCAGGCCATATGCCGCGCACAAGTTGACAACCCGAAGCGCGCGTGCTGTGCGAAAGTGTCGCTCTGCATGGTTAAGTCGTTTTATATTGCTCAGTTGGACAGTGGGAAAACGCATCGATAACAGCTGAGTTATGAGTGTACATACGATGAAAACCTGGGTGGTGTGAAGACTAAGCCACGCCATCTTTGCGTGGGAAACGCCCACGTCCATCGAGTCGTTTCCGACTCGGCTCTCTGATTTGTAGTTCTCGCTGTTGTTCGTGTACGTCATCGAGCAGGAGCACTGGATTTAGCAGCCACTGCGTTGTATACGGTTAAGTGCCCAATTCGTTTTTTCCATCTATCGCTTCGCGAGCAAACGTCACAGACGGGTATACCGTATACTTAGGTATATAGTGGCTCCGCATTTCGTTCTGACCTCGTCCGCTGTCGAGATCCAAGGCGTGCCCACAATTGTATACCGAAGAGCCCCTGAAAACCGGAAAATGTCTGATAGGGCGAGTAGCAACATCTCTCCCTCTCTCACTAACACGGATGGCTCGAGTCGCTTATCGCCTGCGCGGAACTCCGTCCGCTTGCGCGAAGTTGCGCAAGCGGTTTCTTTCCTGCTTTTTTCTTTATACCATATCTCGTCGCAATGTACAAACGCCGAGCCTGTCTCCTCACGGCCATTTTGCTTGCTTCACAGCGGCATTTGCATTTTCGTCGGCATACCCGCGTAACGGAGCGACAGCTGTTCCCTTTCGTTTTTATATACCTGTATGTATATACTGCTGGAATGTCCGCGCTCTCCCAGTACTCAAAAGCCCTCGGAGAGCTTTCGATCGCTGTTCTTTTTCTTTCCTTATTTTTTTTTTCTTTTTGAACAAGCAAATGATGTTAGGAAACGCGAGTTCTCTCTCTCCCTCCTCTCTCTATCGAGTGTGTGTTTTCGAATCCGTTGCACGTTCGACTGCGTATACGTATGCTCTCCCACGGGCGAGAACGGGTCGTGCATGCGAAATGCCTGAGACGCCCCTAAGAAGAGTTGTTGCGGACTGGAGTTCTTCTGTTGCAGCGTTTGCGACGTGCCTGCGGAGAACAGCACGCTTTAGTCTTCGACATTGGCAGTATAGTGGGAATGGAGCGTAAATAAATAAACCTTACATGATGCCCGGGACAGCGCGTTTACGGTTGATCGAAAGGGATTTGTCGTATAGAGGCGCGAGATTACGGCGCGCCAAACGGTACGTGCGTGTCGCCCCACTGATTCCGGAGGCGCAGGTTCGACTCCGCATTTTGATAATGGCGAAATGCAAGATGAGTTCACGTGCATGTTGAAGAGGCCCGCGGGTGGTTAAAACTAATCTGAGAGTCTTCATCTATACTGCGTGTCCCGTGTCGAAAATCCGCGTATACCTACAAAGGCGTTTCGATACAGCGCGTTCACAACGATCGCGTTCGGTAGTTTTCCAGTGCTACCCGTCCAACTCACATTGGCACATGTGTGTGTGTGTCACCGTTGCCTCCATCTCTCTTGTCGTGACGTCGTCGTTCCGGCAACCTTTGCCGACTCGATGTGAAAGTGCGCGTCACGTGCCGCTGATCGCTGCCACCGTGGGAGGGAGGGAAGGAGGGCTGCCAGATTGCGACACCCCGAGCCTTGTTACGCCCTTCTTTTCAGCGCCCTTTCACCCCCTCCGCGCGCGAATATAGTGCACGGCGATCTTCCTATATAGCCTCTAGCGGCGGAAACGCTCTTCGAAGAAGTCCGCGCCATGATCTCGAGGAGCATGAGAAAGGGAGAGACGCAATTTTAGATGGCCGAGGCGCAGGATTTCTCGGAAATGTGGTCGCAACGAGGCCAGCGTCCGCGGCGCCCGTGTGTGTGTATGTGTGTGTACAGCGTGTGCCGAGTGGCGACGGGAATCGACTCGCTCATCTCGGGGCCGAGCGGAGGATGGGGAGCAGGGCTGCACGAGTGAGCGGTCTTTTTTTTTTTTTTTTTTTTCATTCCGAGAACGCTCGTTTCTAGGAAGCATTGCCCCATATAGTTTCCCTCTTTCCCTTCCTTGCTCCTTTTTGTCCCTCGAGCGGCAGCTTAAGGAAAGGAGAAAGTCGCGCGCGCGCACGGACACTTTGGGTCATTCCTTTTGTTTTGCAAACGCACGCGCTTGACCTTAAGGCTTAGCGGTTGGGCGCCGACCTCAGGTTTTTGACCGCGGTGTGTATTGGTGGGGCTTTTTGGAACGTCGTTCTAAAGGGTCTTGGGCAATATAGCGCACCCCGAGAAAGACGCGCGCACAGATGCTCGGGTTCTGTTTCTTGCGAGAGCTCGTCCTGCAGGTGTTTGCTGAGTGCTGCGAATAAAAAGAAATGGTGGCTTGAAGAGAGATTTCGAGGGCGATGACGTTATGAGAAAAGGCAGGAAGAGGAGTTTTGAAACGTCGAAGGTACTTTTTTTTTTTTCTTGTGCAACAGCAGAGAGGGCGCGCTCCTCGGTGCCAGCACGGGTAAGGAACGAGCTGCCTCGCTTTGCTGCTTTGCGCAAGGCTTTTACTGCGCAAGCTGTGCGCGTGCGTTCACACATTCGCGTTCACGCAGCGTTCGTGTAGCGCGATTCGCCCCTCGAGCACGGGCGAATGGCTCACTTGCCCGCGTAGATTTTATACCTGTCGAAGCAGCCGAAACAAACTGCCTTTCTGCAGTTGCTTTACTTTTACTGCAGATTAAGGTTATAGCGGATACTTAGCAGGTCACAACAATGATTCAGGCCGACCTCTCAGCTCTTCTTTAATAATAAATTTCTCTCTCTTGCTTACGGGCTATTCCCGACATTTTTCATAAGATGTTCTATAGTGGTGAAAAAACATTCCCGAAAGCGAAAGTCGCTAGAGCCAACGTTTCGACAAAAGTACTTCGTCGGGGCAACCTGTCGAAAACGGCGAAGGCATGCTTTGTAGCGTAACAACAGAATGCTTCGCCTGTAAATGTGGTTCCGCCGCTTGGCTTTGCTGTGTTGCAACTGCCGCATCGTATATAGATTTCCCTGTAGCTTTGTGCCAAAGACGATTGAGTGCTAATTAATTCGATTTCGTAATGGTTACTCTACATTATGGAATTCCGCTGAACTCATTTGCCATCGAGAATTCCTAACGAGAAATTTCACAATGTAGCTGCTCGTTACTCGATTGCTCTGGAATCCCGGATGTACACAATCTTAGCCATCCGGCATGGAGGGGGAAAAAAAGAAAGAAAACTAAGAGTGACGTCACGTTGTCCTGCTAGCCTCGACAAGCCAATCTCCTGTGACGCCTCGTGTGCGGTGCCTCATGGGTAGGATCAGGTCCGCATAGTTGCCGGACCGCTTGTGGTTACCGGCAACATTTAGTGGCGCTTGATTGTGCATGGATCTACCGCTTGCCTATCACGTGACTAGGGCCCATTTCCCGTGGTTCTCCCGCCTTAAAGGGGTCGTGAAACGTTTTCCGAAAATTTTGTACTAAATGCGTATTCGGAATCCTGACCCCCCAATCAACAATATGCATTGTTCCGTTGCACCGTGTGCGTTGATTTAGAGCGACAAAAAACGCGGTTTCGGTTTCACTGCGCGCGTTCCCCTCAACTCTGCAGGTGACGTCATCTTAGTAGCCGTCATACCTCCGAGATTGGCGTGCCCTCGGAGGCCATGGGAAAACAAACCGTGCTGCCGCTTTTCTTCCGAATGGTGTCACCGCACGGTTTCCAAGTATTTTATTCCTTTCTAGCTTTCAAGTAAATCGATTCCTTTAGAGCAAACGCGAGTTCACTGTGCCTTTGAACTTAAAAATATCTTAACTCAACGTCACCAAATAGTACCACGCCGGCCGGTAGTGTCGCATAGTCGTTTCGGGAGCGCAAGAAAACTGAGATTTAAAACGGGCGTTGTTAAATGTGCACTGAATATTTCGCCGAAATATTTCGCAATCGGCTTGTCGAATGCGTATTGAAGCAGTGAAAATTACAAACCGGCATATCCAAATTCTTTTCACGACCCCTTTAACTATTTAATGACTAGGCTTCAAGATTCTGGAAGGTGTTTAGCCAAGTCTCTGGTTATTGCTGCAGGCGTCAGCCCGCAACACCTGTTGAGTTTCCTCGCATTCCGCGACACATGTGAACATCAGCCGGCGCTCGTCCGGTCAACCGCATGCTCCAAGCTTTGCAGCCGAACCGCCACGGTAATCTAGTGGATAGGATGGTACCACGATGGTCTCTGCTATAGTTAGTTGAATAGCGAGCGACAGCGTCAAATATGCTTTCGAAACAACTCAGTAGTTCAACTGATATTGAATGAAAGAAACGTTGCTTTGAGAACAACAGCAGCTAGCCGTCTTCTTGCACTTACCGTCATTTATATTGCACTATATCGCCATGACATAACCAACGTAGACAGCATCTTACTCTAGGCAATAGTAGCCCCACTGAACATTAGCCATTGTGTAGCCAGCCAGTTCGAACGACTAGGGGAGGGGGGGGGGGGTATGCAACAAACACTCCCAAATTTTGAAACGCAGCCCAAGAACGACACGGACAAGAGGACAAAATAGGACATACTACGGCGTTTTGTAGGGACACGTTAACACCAAATCGCCCAGCTGTCAGTCTTCTTCTGTATGCGAGTAAATGTGGTATGGTAAGGACAGCGGACACCGTTCACTGCTTTTAAGGAAAAAGGGAAGGGGAGAGGGGTGCATACGCTAAAATACGTTCTCGCGCGTTGTACTACCTCCCCATGCGATCAGGTAGCGCTAAGTTCTGTACTGCCGCGTATCAGAACAGCAGCTCGAGCGCTGGGAGGCGGCCGCGGCGCCGACGTACTGCGACAGGTGTTCCGGAACCCAGAGTCTACTACGTGGGCGTGTACGCGGCTCCGGCTGGCTGGCTTTCGCAGTGTCGCGCACACGTCGGCGATTACGCGCAGTCTCCTTCCTGAAACGCGCACGACACTCGCCTGCGCGCCCCGGTCCCCCTCGTCGTGCGTATGCGCGTAGACGCAGCACACGCGCTCGCGTTCCACCAGAACAGCCGGCGCTGCTCCGTGGATTGCGGGCCGCCTTTCCCTCCCGCTGCACTTCGTCGCCTCGTGCCGGTGTACGTACCTTTGCGTTGGCTGCCTGTCCCGACACCGAGCTCACGATGCAAGCGCCTTTAACGCGTGTTGGAAGGGCGTAAGTATGCCGTTTCTTGGCGACTTTAGCTTGTTGCTGTGCGTATCGTGTTTTTGAGCGTGCGACTTTGTACACACACACACTCTCCTTCATTTTCGTGGCGCAGGAATGGGAAGTTGGAAGGGGGGGGGGGGGTTAGAATGCCTGGATGGAGCAGGAGAGTAGGCAGAGCTGCAGTGCGCTCATCCGTCAAAAGTATGTGGACAGGGGGTTCCGCAAACCGAACTGACGACACGCCGAATTCCACGGCTAGGGTTTCCCGCGCGTCCAACTAGCCCTAACCAAGATGGCCGCTTTACTATAGTGATGCGTTTGTGCCGAGACGCGAAATTTGGATGAATGAACTCGGATGTTGTGCGAGAAACGGTGGTTTGGCCGAAGGAGTGATGCCGCCTGCCCGCGTATGTTGTCAGTTTGGTTAAAGTTCTGGCCCGAGGTTCGCCATTTTGCTTTCGTTCGAACGAGGTTTGGAAGGAAGCCGCAGCTTGCACGTCCTGCAGGTCGTCTTTGTCGCCTATGCGGACAAGCATGGTAGCGCAGTTTAACGAGCTGTGCAACAAGCAGTTCGTGGAAATGTTTTGCTCCTGCCCATGCACATAGTGCAGGTCTCGCGGGAAGCACTTATTGGAAGACAAAGACGTGGAAGTACTTATTTTAAGGGGTGTTCATATTCGTGATGAAAATTTAATTAAGGTATTCAGATCACGTACGATCGTAGCGCACGAGGAGATTTCGTAATTCAGCGACTGTCTCTAGTTTCCCGGTAGTTGGGATTTGCAATAGACTTTCTCAACAGTGCTTTGCGATCAATGCCGTGCAACTGTGCGTTTGAGCTTTTGTAATTATTTTCTCTCCTTAAAGCTAGCTTTTTTTTTTTTTTTTTGTCATCGCTGTACTGTGGGATCACGCAGCGTACTTAACGTTCCCGGGGCGCTGCGGACGAATTGAATGTCAAGAAATCTGCTTGTTTTATTAACTGCCCACCTGGCCCCGCCACGGTGGTCTAATGGTTATGACACTCGGCTGCAGATCCGAAGGTCGCGGGATCGAATCCCGGCCGCGGCGGCTGCGTTTCGATGGAGGCGAAATGTTGAGGCCCGTGTGCTGTGCGATGTCAGGGCTCGTCAAAGAACCCCAGGTGGTCGAAATTTCTGGAGACCTCCACTACGGCGTCTCTCATAATCGGAGCTGGTTTTGGGACGTCAAACCCCGCAAATCAAATCAATCAACTGCCCACCTGTGAGGAGGGATGATGCGTCCGGCACGCGAGCGGGCTTCGTGCGCCTCCCCTATATACATGCCTTCTTTCCGTATAGTTCGCGCGACGCACTTGAGCAACTATGCCACTTGCGTAATACTGCCACATCCGCGTTCATGCGGATGTGGCATTCGTACGATCGTATACCCTCACGTGCCTCAGGGCGACGCGCTGCCGCTTACGTGAAGGGCATCAACGTTGCTGCGACGATCGCCGAAGCGATTTGGTATATGCTTGCAAGAAGGCGTAGGTGCCTGGTCTTTTGAGATGGTGCGAGAGCAATTTCCTGGCGTGTCGATTTGCCTTTCCCGCAATTCAAGTCGACATAGTCGTTGAACGCGGTCCCGCAAAAGTGTATAGTTCGCCCACTGAAGCGACCTCCCGTTTTTCGCGTCTATTGCGCTAGTGCGTTATCCCTGCTCGCGACTAATACAATGAAGTACGGACGCTGTTGCCGATCTTTTTGTGGCCCCTCTTGCGCATGCGCAGTAGTGTTCTGCAGTGTTCGCGAGAGGAGCAGGCGCTTCGAAAAAAAGGCCGCGATGTGGTCGCATCCAAATGAGTTCCTTTGTGCTGACTGTCGCGGACGGTGGATGTATGGGCGCGCATCGGTTATGTCAGGTGACAGCTGCGTGCCTTAGTTCAATTAAGGTCCCGGCGCGCGACCGTGGTCAGCACGGGCGAAGGCCGTTGCGCAAATTGCTTATGGGACTTCTCCAGCATCGAGGGATATCGTCGCCTGCCATATGCTTTTTCCGACATTTCTTTTTCTTTTAGTATATTGCCCTTTCCGTTTCTCTGTCGTTTGGGAAGTAGCTCGCGTATTGCTCAATTGTGCGCACCTTCGCTGCGTACTGCAGTGCCGTGCTCGTAACCACTATGCCGAGGCGAAAGCTCTTCGTGCCTCCTTTTGTGTCGCTGTTTCGCAATACCCTGAGTGACAGGAAGCTGCAGCTCGTTGACGTGTAGATATGCGTGGTGCGGAAAGGCACCACGCATAAAAAGGGGCCATCTTGAAAGTCGCTTGTATTTGTCCTTGTCGCCTTTACTCTATCCCTTTGCCGTATTCGTATCTGGCCGTATTACGAAACCTTGTACACGTACCTAAAGAACTTCGGTCAGCGTATATAGCTATTAGCATTTCCTCGGCACAAGGCAGCGAGGAAACGATTGTGCACGTCCTCTGCGATTGCCCTGCGGGTACTGCTCCCAGCGACAGTCTCTCGCCGCAGAATTGTCACGCCTTGATGGTCGACCGCTGTCTGAGCAAACCATATTGGAATGCCGGAACGATAGTGTCTCGCAGCAGAAAGCCACGAAGGCTGTGCTCAAGTTCTTGCGCGCAACGGGCCTGGTGAACCGTCTCTGACACATGCCGTGCTTGTGTGTGTGCGCGACTCGACCTCTCTCTTTCTCTCTTTATTCTTTTCTTCCATCCCTTTCTGTCTCCCTTCACCCCTTCCCCAGTGCAGGGTAGCAAACGGGATGTTTCCATCCCGGTTAACCTCCCTTCCTTCCGCCCATCATCTCTCTCTCTCTCTCGGCACAAGCAGGTAGTTATTTTTAAGTCTTTGAGTTGTTTCATTTTTTATTTCTGTACGCGGACTATAAGCGTGTTTTAGCGCAGAAAAGGAATTGCGATAGTTCTCGAATGGATGAAGTCCTTAAACGGCTCTAGCAGCGGGCGGCGGAAATATTTATGACGTTGCGCTACGAGGCACGGTAGGAATGTTTTCCGACCCTTTGTTTTTGCTGCCTCTTTTCGCTTACATAGCCGCCGCTAATCGGAAAATTGAACTATTGTTTTCAAGTAGCGACGAAGTGAAGGAACGAAAGCTGTGACTATTGACCTTTGGCGGGGATTAAGTCTAAGCCAATGTTGGTATGGTTTGTTAATAAAAGGGCAAAAATAATTGTGGTAAATAGCTGTCCCATATATATGTGTCCCTGATGATGTAAGGCTCTTCTGGCGCAATTGCGAAGTGTGGTGTAGGAGTATCACGCCGTGTCCCGTAAGCGAATGAATGAATGAATGAATGAATGAATGAATGAATGAATGAATTTATTGCGGTTTCGTTAAGGAAAGGACGCTAATTTCTGCAGCCCATGTTGGGAGCACGGCTAAGCGTCCGTGTGGGTAGGGGAAAGGGAATGAAAGAGATAGAAAGGAGAGAAAAGCCGTAGTGGAGGGCTCCGGAAATTTTGACCAGCTGGGGTTCTTTAACGTGCACTGACAACGCACAATGAATTAATGACGCCGACTCAGGTATGCAACGAGCAACGAATGCACAGGATAAATCGTATTTTCTTTTCGATTTTAACGTAGAATTTCTACGGCAAACGGTAATGAAAGCCGGGCGCGCACACACATACACACACACACACACGCATACACACACGAATTTACCCTATTTCCCTGGGTCTTCGTTTTATATGGTTGTTACTGGATATCTATACATCGCGTCTGCATGCAGCGCGTAGGAGTGTGAGTGCAGTTATAGTTAGCCGATTGCGTCTCACACGTCGTCGTCATCGTTGCTGCAGCTCGGCGCCAATAGCACCTCGTGTTTCGTTGAGCAAACACGCCGTTTCCCGGCATATTCCTTTGTTGTTCCTCCCCGCACTTTCCCGTTGCCGTGCACTTTTGCCGCTACTCCTCTCGAGCTGAGCGGCGTTAGCGAGGTGGAATGCGTTGCATGTGTCTGCTGCAGCGACAGCTTCGATTTTGGCGCGCCTGTGTATTTTGTCGCGCCCCGCGTATGCACTGCGCTGATTCAGCGCGCATGAAGGACGGCCGCTGTTGCTATGGGCTCGACTCGGGGGGCGCTCCGCGAAGGCAGACTGCGGCATCTTGCTTGTTACGTCGCCTCAAGCGTCTCATGGTGAAGCCGAATGTCCAACCGAACCCCGAACTCGCGTTTCATTCAATTGGGATGTGTCAAAATTGGCACGGAAAGGTGCGGATGTAAGACGAAAATGATTGATAGACAGGTCTTGACGCAAACACTTGATATGGTTCCCATTGGCATCACGAATAGGGACAATAAAATGCCGTGGGGCTGATACTCCGTTAGTCGCCCGCAGGGATATATGGAATTGAATTTATTTTGCAAATGGCTTGGTGACGATGGTCCAGGCAGTAAAAGCAGCCAGGAGCAGCTTGAGGTCAACCTGGACATCGCACACACAGGTCAGCTTCGTAGCGGGTGAAGAAAAACGGTCTAAAACACGGAAACAACGTGCACAAGCAAATCTAGTCGAAACCATAAACAGCAGCAAAGGAGAATACTCTGTACGACCTATTTAACACACACACACACACACACACTCACACAGACACACACACACACACACTATATATATATATATATATATATATATATATATATATATATATATATATATATATATATATATATATATTATAAAGAGCTTGGCGCTCTTACCGAAGCCTTTGCCGTCTTATGAAAGGTATTGCGCGTATCTTTTAAAGGCAGTACAGATATGTTAAGGTTATCTCCATTTTGTATTTGCTTTAATAGTCTTGGCAAGAAAACGAGGGCACCGGTGCCAACGTTCCAGCAGTTGACGCATGTTCTCAGCCCATGCATGTCAATCAGGGAACATCCCACGTAGACGTCGCGGTAAGCTTAGTTAAAGAAAAAGAAAGACAAACGAAAATTTCAAGAAATCTTTATGACATTGCAAGCTGGTTTTCGCCGCCAGGTCGTCTTAGCATGTGATAAGGGAGCGGTGATCTCGTCGCATCTCCGTTTTCAGCGTGCGATCTCTATTGTCTGCCCCGATATGGCTCGTTGATTGTGTGACATTTCAAGGCTTCGTGACCGCTTCATAGAATCGCGCCTGCGTGCTCACTGCTGTCTGAGACGTGCATTAACCAACAGAGACACGTTTAAGATCGACCTTATAGTTGCTCGCAAAACGTCTGCGGCCTGCCTTGCTGACACAGCGCGGCGCGCTTGTAATTGGTGGGTGCTGATTTACTTCGAAGCGCAGTTTGACGGATGACTCAGCCCGGTGACACCACTGCCCACGTATGAAGTGGTATTTGGGCGCGTCAAGATTGCTTTTGCCATTCTTTCATATTGTGTGATGTAGATGTCTGCAGCCGTACAGCATTGTCCTGCGTTTACTGGGTTCGCGAGAAGTCTTCGGCGGCGTAAAAAGGAAGTTGGAAAAGTAGTGGTATGCAGGTGGCCGAACCAGCTACCTTGGGCATTATGAGGCCATTCGCAGGTGTTACCGTTATAGATGAGTTGCTTTTATGCAGTAAATGACGTCCTGTAGTTGCGGCGACGTTCTTTAGTCGGATCGCAAACCACAACGATTGTTCTGGTATCAGAACTAATATGACAACCAAAACTACCTTTTGCTTAACCGTTCTGGTACCAGAACTGCCACACCTACCAATACCACGAGAAACAGCCCTGCATGTAACGGCTGCGGTTTCAAGTGTAGGGTGGCTAGGAAGCTATAGCAAATACAAGAACATGCATCGTCGCCGGCACGTTGCTTAATTAATACTACCCATATTGCAGATCGAAGGCAAGCACCGGCTTTGCGCGCGAGTGATGCTGCGCTCGGTACATTGCGCAGCGATGCTACCTGATCGGATAGGCGTCCGATGCTCCAAAATGCGAGCGGCCGTAGTCCACGCGATTTTGGGCCTATCATTGAATTAAAAAAAAAACGAAAAAAAAGGGACCATGAGGCGATGCGAGGCAGCACGGAGGGGGGGGGGGGTGCACACCGCGTTTGCATCGTTTTGACGCTAATTTGATGGGTTAGTGGGGTTTAACGTCCCAAAACCACGATCTGATTATGAGAGACGCCGTAGTGGAGGGATCCGGAAATTTCGACCACCTGCGGTTCTTTAACGTGCACTGACATCCCACAGCCCACCGGCCTCAACATTTAGTTTCCATCGAAATGTAGCCGCCGCGGCCGGTTCTTGATCCCGCGACCCTCGGATCAGCAGCCGAGTACCATAGCCACTAGACCACCGTGGCGGGGCGCTAGCAGACGCTGCCTGCGTCAGCGTTGTCTCTCGCGGGCGAGGGCTCGTTCTCGTTCCTTGCGAGCTGGTAAAGCGTTCATCGAAGAAAGAGCGTTTCCATAGTCAACGCGCGCCGTTCGGGGAGGAGGAATGCCGAGAGGAGAGGAGATGAGACAAGGAGAGGAGGAGGATGCGCATGCGCAGTGCGGGTGTGGACGCCACACGGCGGGCGGATGGATGGAGGGAGGGAGTGACATAGCCCCGACCATAAGCTGCTTCGCATAAAAAAAAAAAACACACCCCTTCGGGATCAGTAACAAGCCATGTGCGGTGGAAGAGACCTGTGCGTGAAATTAGGGACATTTAGCATGTCCGGTAAACCGCTATACGCAAGCGCTTTGCGTAGAGCGGAATACCGGGCGTAAACAGCGCATTGGCAAACATGGCCGACTGACCGCCCTCCGCTTCGAATCTTTCAAGTGGTCGTCGCGCGCTCTGTAGCCCTTAAGTAACTAACTGACGGTTGTATTTGCCTTAGCTTTGTATCATGCAGCTTCGACAGTAAAGTATCCGTGATGATTCAACGCCGTTTCTGAGAGCCAGGCTGAAATTATCGAAGCTGTAGGCTTAGCGAGTGGCTTCCAGAATCTCGGAGGACATATAACGCGGGTTTGCTTGTTCTGTTTATCCCCTATAGCTGGCGCCACTTCACTACAAAAAACAACGCTACACGCTATCCGGTATCCGCTACACCTTTGCGTATACCGGTTTACCGGACACGCTAAATGTCCCTATTGACTCGTTTAACGTGCCGCCCGATAAATCCAGCAAACGTATGGTGCGCGGGTTTGAGTGTCAGTAGGCGGCGGAAGTCTAAAAAAAGGCAGACGTATGCGATTGCCGTTTTATCAGTATACATCGAAGCACCGGATGCACTGGCGACGAGAGGAGCTCTGGCGTTTTCTTGAACCACTTGTGCGTTAGAAAAACCCTTACCCCTAAAAGCAGAGTATTATATGCGGTTGCTGCGTTTACAGTTAAGTGTCATAGTTGAAGGGACACTAAAGTGGAAAACGATTTTTCTCGTAGTAATGAACCACCTTTTCAGATTACCAAGGGCACTATAATCTCGCGCGGAGACGACGCTTGGTAAGCGGGAAAACGCGTGAAAAGAAAATGACAGTGGCGAAGACTGCCCGGATGTTCCCGCAATAATTAATACCCGTGACGTCATACATCTCAGAGGACGTATACTATGGCCTGCATGATTATTTATGGGTAAAAGAGGTACGCACTGCTTTCTAAGGATCCCGAAGACTTAACATGGCGTGTTTCAGACGATTTGACTGAGCCAGCAGGCCGAGAATGCGAAAAAAAAAAAAAAAAAGGAATGGGGTTCGCGACGTCATCTTCTCGCTGTTCAGGCGCTGAGTTCAAGGATGAAACTTTGTCCTTGACTTTCTCTTCTAATTTTCAACGTAGGATGACGAAATTAGCGACAATAGAGTTCCCGAACAATAATTTATCAGTACTCGCCGTAGCTCAAGGAACAAAAGACTGCAACGCAAACCATTGAGAAGGGATTTATTTGCACCGGTTCCATAGTGAGCCCGCAGGCCGGATTTTTACAAACGATATGCCACTGTAACACACAACGGTGAATCGATGGCGTTCGACCCGCCGCAACAGGATGCCAAGCGAGTAAAGTTCGCCCGTGCCAGAAACGCAAGCATTTGTCGCTCGCGAGTTGTGTCTTGCGAACGAAGGCGCTATCGGGCTAACTGGAAGGCGTCCGCAGGATCGCCCCTGCGATACCCGTGGCCATCCCGCGCGCCACAACGTACCAAGCCAAGGAGAACTACACTCTAAACCAGAATTGGGAAAAAGTGGACTAACTGCATACATTTAGACCACCGGTCGAACGGTTCATCCGAAAGGATGAACCGTTCGACCGGTGCGTGTCGTGCGCAAACGCCCGCCACGAAAAGTACCAATGGGGGGTCTAAAAGCACCCGTTGGTCTGCGCTCGTTCGTCTGCGTCCGCGCTGCCTGGCCGCGCCATGTAGTTTGAGTGGTTCAGGGAAAATTTAGACGCTTCTCGTCTGCTCCCCCGAGTCCGTCTGCCGATCGTCGTTCGCATGCTTCTGCCCCGCTGCGCCATTCTTTAGGCCCCCCTTCCTGTCAGAGGCTCAAGCACGTGAGTTGTCAAAAGAGCAACAAAATACAAAAGCAAGCAAACATGCATTCCTCAACAACTGGAGGACACCACTCGCTCGGCTGCAGTCTCAGGCCTGCGGAGGCTCGCGTAGTGTTACGGCGAGTTTGCTGGCGTAGTGTGTGTGTGCCAGTGCGAGCTTCCAAGCCTACACGCTGTGGATACATTGCTTGAACGCGCCGAATTACAACGGATATTTACATCGCTAACAAAAGTAAGTTGTTCTGATCGTCAGCGGTTGCTTGCCGAGTGCCCGAAGAGTATATGGCTGCAATTTGTACGCGAAAAGAAACTTCGCATGCCGTCGGCATCGAGCCCGTCGGCGGCCGTCGTGAGCTATCGCCGGCGCAAGGAAAAGAAAAGTACTTTTTGTTTTCCGGGAAATACTGTCTGTATCGTAGAATAAAGTGTAATTAAAATTGTGTATTTCGCCTCGTGCGACGACCACTGTGAAGCAGCTATCGCGAAGGCGAGCGCTGATACGTGGCTGACCGAACCAACGTGCTGCCGCCGGCGCGCTGCGACTACGCTGCATATCGTGACTGCGAGCCGTCTCGTTCGTTGTGAGTAGGGTAAGTACATCACATCTCAGCCGCGACAGTGACGATGAGACTTGTTCTTCAGTTGTGTGCGGAATAACGACCGTAGAAATAGCACAGGACTGGGTATTTTGTGAGCGCCGGTGATCGTTTGTTCTACAGCCGTGCTCTACGGAAAAGGCCTACGGACGACTTCGGCAAGAAGGTACACCGGCGGGGCAACTGTGCCTCGCGTTTCTTCGCCGCCGCGGGAGAATGCTTGCCGTTACTGTGTTTGTGCGTGCTCAGGGGTGTTTTATGAGCTCGCGCACGGCATTGCGAACGCTCGTTCGCTTCAATCGACGAGGTGCTAGCTACTAATTGGAATTCGTTAATTAAAAACGCGCTCACGATGTGGCGGGTTTAGATTAACAGATCTGTGCGGTGATGGGTTATCTAAGAGCCGACGCTAACCGCACGGCTCTTCTGTGAATATATATTTTGTAACTGCGCTGAACAGCAACTTGCCACCGGCACTACATGTGGGGCAATATATGTGAGTATATATACCCGACCGTCGGTGTGCGGTTTGAGTGGTCTATGTGGTGCATTACTTTGATATGCTTGCGTGTAAGCTAGAGTGTCTACGTGTGTGTGATGTTCCTTTGAATGCATTGGAGTCTGTATATGCGATATTAAATGCTGATAAAGTATGCATGTGTGATATAAATGCTGATAGATCGAGTGAAAATGTGATCGCAATCGGAAGGCTCCATTTTTCTTTTTTGCGTTTGGTCTGAACTGGTCCAACAGTTCGTCTGCCTAGAATGGTCCACCGAGGGCAACCGTTAAGCCATCGAGTGGTAACTGCAGGGGACGAAAAACTTGAACCGCTGCTGTTAGTCTTGCAGTTACTCCAAAATTGGTTCAAAATCTGTGGCAGCCCACTTAGTCCCCGAAAGGACGAACAGCATACCCCATTTTCGTCCATTTTGGCTTAGAGTGTAGGAGCGTTCCCCGTGGTGCCGCGAATCCTCGCCGCCAGGTCGCGCCACAATGGGAACCACGGCGTTAAGCCCCTTTATAAACTTTATAGCTCTATAAGTTTATAATAATTCTGAACTCTATAAAAGTTTATTGGGGGGGGGGCTTCACCATGCCGCCATTGCCAGCGGGGCGGGAACGATGACGTCACAGGATCGTTTCTCGCGGGAAAACCGCCTTTTGGGAAGTGCGAACGCCATGCGGTAAAGACAAGTTATCACCGGATGTGAACATCCCGACTGTCTAGACCACTTTGTTCGGTGTTCTAACTGTAGTGTCCGCTTTAAACCCATAGGCACAAAATGGCGCCGCCAGCACTGCGGCTCGCCTCTACGTCATCGGCGTTCCGTAGATGGTTGTACGCACGCGTACACGGTTGCGCTAAAACCTCCGAACGGTTTACACGCTCCGGCCTGCGTACAAACGAACTTCCTCTGTTTAAGTCGCTTCACTCGGATGGCTCTGTTTATCTTCGGTTCGCCGTTAGTGTCCTTCTTTGCGTTCTAGCTTTGCGCGCGCTGTTTCTTTTTCTTTTCAATTTCTTTTATTTTCTTTTTCTTCTTCTTCATCTTCTACTTCTTCTTCTTCATCTTTTTTTTTTTTTTTTTTTTTTTTTGGTAGCGTCGTTTTGCGAATCGCTTCTTGAGATTTCGAAACTCGCCCTTTCATTTCGAGCTTTACACCAGTACACTGCGATCCCGGGCATTGTCTTCTCGTTTGGATACTTTTGCCTCTTTTTTTTTTATTATTTCACGTGCCAAATGACACGCGCCCAAAGCATGGGTTGGCCAGGAAACCAAAGTCACGCCGCATTTGCTGCTCTCTTCGTGTGCTCGTCGCTGACATTTATCACAGAGAAGGCAGCGGCGATGTTGGGAAATCCACTTATGCACTGGGAGGTACAGATGCGCTGTGCCGCATGTGAGGATTCGTAGCTGTATACGGTGAAATTGTATATGTACTTACGGCGCACGCGCTTTGCCGTGTTGAGGCGGTGGGCAAGCTGCAGCTTTGACGAATAGCGTCGATCCTCACGTCGAGATATTACGGATGAAGCGATAAAAAAAGAAAAAAAAAGAAAGAAGGAAGGTGTTATTCTTAGTACTTACATAAGAGGCATTTACGTCACCGTGAAGCAGAACTGCGCTGAGTAATTTGGAATGACGTCAGTCTCGGGTGTTTGCAAGAGGACCTCCCCGAAGGACAAGCGTAGGCGGCGCTACGAACGTCAGCGATGTTCTTTGGATTTGATTGCGCTGTGTGCGCGGTGGCCCTTGAAATACAAAGACATAATTAAGAAGAGGAGCGAGAACTGCCTACTTTTAAAGGGTTTACATGTTTTTACGAATCGCATTACCGTGCTGCGGTTATGCAAGATCAGATCTCTTTAAAGAAGTGAGAGGATGCATTAAGCCATTCCTTACATGTGGTGCGATTAATTACGTAACTCTGGAGTGGGTACCCTTATTGCGGTACACGTACCGTTGGTTACCTTTTGTGTGTGTGTGTGTGTGTGTGTGTGTGCGTGGGATTAATGCGTATAGTTCTCAAATTAGTGGAATGGTTCCGGTGTCCCGCTGAAAAATGGGACATCAACAGTACATCCGCAACTTTTCTCCTTCCTCGTTTCCTTCCTCTCTGCAGCTGATATAAAGATCCGATTATTGGTCATTGCGTTAAAGTAGTTGCCATGACGACAGCCTCTTACAACGCGGCCATTTCTCGCAACCTCGCTGTCCATCCGGGTACGACCGAGCATAGTAAATGGCCTGCGCTGGGGTGGGGGAGGGGGGGGGGGCGGCAGAGGGTAATGGTGTTAGATCCGTCTCTCTCAAGTGCAGCAGCTGTGCCTTCCGCGCTGCCCTGCATCGTTTGGCAACATGCCTCGTCGCCAAGCAACGCGCGGCAATTTCTAGTGCTCCTGCGTCTTCTTCTTTCTTTCTTTTTCTTGTCACATTTCCGCCTTATATACCGGTCGACGTAAGAAAAGCAATAAAGAAAAAATTGTATCGCTCGCAACGGCGTGATGCTTTCTCGGAACGGAGCCTTGCGCTCTCGGTTTTCTCTCGTTACTTTACGTAAGAGGCGAGTTATATTCCATAGCGTGGAAGAATGCACGCCGCGTTTTCGCTTACCACTACCGTTGTTATTTAGTTTCTGTTTCTTCGGTACTCGCATTATTGGTTCTAGGAGAAACGACGCGCGCATAAGTGAGCCGCGGTGGCTCCCCCCGGCCACTACTACTACTACTACTACAGCTTCAGCGAAGCGTGCTTGGATGGCGATGGGGGTGTTGGGAACGCGCGCCGGCCGGCCGGCCGGCCGTCCGAGTGTGCGAGCAAGGGCGGCCCAAGGGCGACCGAGAAACACGGATGACCTTGCTCTCTCTCTCCCTTCCCATTTTATTATTCTCTCCCTCTCTTCCAGTTTTCCTCTTTCGTACTCTATCTCCCTCGCTCGTCTTTCTTGTCCTTTCCTCCGTCTCCTGTCTTTCCTCTCGTCATCTTTCCGTCACCTCTCTGTCTCTTTTCTCTCCACCGCTCTCTCCATCGCGAGTCGTCGTAGCCTGCTTGCATCTGACGGCACTTTCGCAATCGTCGAATGCGTTTGCGTTCTGCTTCATGCGTGTGTGTGTGTGTGTATTTGGTTTGCGTGTTGTCTCTGGCATTCTTTTCTTTCTTTTTCTATTCTTTCTTTCTCTTTTTTTTCTTTTTCTTTTTTCTTTGGCTTTCTTCATACGACGGCAGCGTGCAGGTTTCTTTCGCGCGGCTCGCCATTTTCTTCCTGTGGCTCGTCGGCGTAATTCACTTGTCCTCGTTCTTGCCTATGTGCTGCGGTGTTCATCTTCGCCCTGTGCCTTCTTTCGCTCTCGGCATTTCGTTCACTTTTCCGAGCTGGGCACCGCGCATAATTGGGGAGCTTGGGTTGGTGTGATCGCATTCGCACATTTTGACTTCTAAACTTAAAGAAAAAGCAAGATTTCAAATAGAGTTATATTCCGAGGCTGTATGTACCCAAACCTCAATATGATCATGGTTCACACCTTGGTGGGCGACCCCGCGTTAACTTCTGGCTGTTTTTTTTTAAAGTAAAGTTTTAATGCTCCTACCTTTTGCATTTAGCCCTCATTTAAATGCGGCTACCCAGGCCGCATTTAAATGCGGCTATCGCATGCGCATCTTGGAGTATAGCCCAGCAGCTGTTTGGCCGTAGAGATGAGGGCAAGGTTTGGAAATCACGGCTTTCTCGCAATCATTTTGAACGAATAGACCAGCAGATTTTGCAGCAACAATGTAAAGGCATGTAAATCCCCGAAATACACTTTTTCTTTTTAATTTCCGGTATTTCCTGGTTCTTCATTGTATGCGTAAGGAAAGAGCAGATAGCTTTGCTTGGCTCAGTGGAAAGGACAGTGCAAAGCTTACGAAGTCTTGACGTTCGATATCTAGGCTTTCGTGGCGTTCATGTATTTTTCTTTATTGCAAACGTACATTTATCTTGCACATAAGGCGTTTCGCTCAAGCGAATCACTTGTGCATGACATGATTGAAATGCTTCGTTGCTCGCCTGAGTTATTATTAACGCATTGGAGATTCTTCGAGCGTGGGGCTGTGAATCGTACACACACACACACACACACACACACACACACACACACACACACACACACACACACACACACACACACACACACACAC
>CM023485.1:63779980-63934749 GCA_013339685.2 Hyalomma asiaticum
ATACCAGGCTAACATTTTCGGGATCATCACTAAAGGCTTCTCTCTCCCCTTCTCATCTTACATAAAAGGTGCGAGAGAGTCCCAGAAGCCATTTTCTTCAAAAGAAGCACAAAAACAAGGCTTGTTGAGTGTTAAGCTATACTCTGTTTCAGTCGTTTCGTGCATCACTGGGGAAGCTACAGGCCTCTTCGGCCAATCAGGAGGACGAACACACGTTAAACGTGTCCTTCCGCGCCATGTGATCTGGTAGTGGTGAGCGCTGCAGCGGGAGCTGCAGCCTTGAAAAGAGGAGGAGAAGGATTAAAAGGGCCCCTTCTGGAAGTAGCGGCTCGTAGGTGCGTGTCGGAATTAACAAAGGCACTTCGTCGCGCTTTGGAAGAATTTTGCCCTCGATGGCCTCGTAGCCTTGGCTTTGCTGCACAGAACTAGTGAAGCAGAGTATAGGTAGTTGACTACCTACGCTTGGGTAACGTTGGTTGGTAAAAATAATTTAGAGTAAAAGGAGAGAATAACACGATGGCCGTGCTCTGTTGTGCTTACAGCACGTGCTGACAAAAGCCCCAGGGCAAACCTAGTCGTCTTCAAAAATAACAAAGGTGCGATCCCTAGAGGCACGTTATTCGCTTCTGTGCTAGAGGTATTGTGAAGAGGAAAACGGCTTGAAATAAATAAAGCCACTCAATAGTGCCCAAAATGTTTGATGAGGCGAGAGTTTTTGGTGGGTGAGTAAAGAAGCCGAGAAAGCTGTGCATGCATATGTGCGTGAATAGTTAATAATTAACTCTGTGCAGATAACGGCAGCTTAATAGTCAGATAAAAAGAATAATCGAGTTATACATGACACATTGTTTCCGCAAGCAACATCGCTCAGTGTCAGGTCTAATTGCTTTCTAATTAACTTCCTCTCTCCTTGCGTCTTTCTCTCTCTCTCTCTCTCTCTCTTTATCAATGAATCACAAACAGTGGTGTGTCGAAGCTGCTTTATCTGCAGCCTTGGGTGTTCTGCGTGATAACGTACACGGCATAATAGTGATCAAACCTAGAGTATTAGTCAGCGCTAGAAATGCTGTATACATGTAGACGGCCCGCATGGCAGCCTTTTTCTTAATCCACGAGTGAAAGTTGGATATGTGGTTCATAGTCGGCTGCTGTCGCAATGCAGGATCAAGTATCTTGCCTCAACTCAATACGACAGTGAATCAACCAACCCTGTGTCCCCTGCACTGACTGGTGGCGCACAAAACCGCCGGCCACCATGTGTCAGATGGTTGTTGCTAAGCAATACATAAATCCTAAGCAAGTTTTTCCTTTCTCATACAGGCTTTTGACAGGAACCAAAACCTTAACTTTGTAGCCCTCAGTTAAAACTGACACACGTGTGATTTCGCAGCAGGCGACGCGTGTATTTTTTTTTTCTTTTTCCTCGAACAGCGACCTGCTGGAGTCGTAAGGTTTGGGCTGTTGCTTCTGCACAGGATGTGCATACAGCTGCGCCACAACGCGTACAGGGGCGGTGTACTCCCCTGATGAACGACAAAGCAGCGGAGTTAGCAATAAGGAGAAATCGCTGTCTACGCGAAACCGCGCGGGGAAATGAAGGCACCCCCCGATCAAAAAGGAGAAAGAGAAGCGTGCCTCAGTTCCTTCGCTCCAAATTTCCATCGTCGTACGCGCGGAGGGGGCGCCGTATACCCAACGGTGGTAAAAATAATAGACGCGCAGATACGAAGAGCGGCGCCATGCACCCGCCGCATATGTCTCATTTCAGCTCAGCGGTGAAACTGCTCGCGGGCGTTTCTCGGAACTTGTGCCCCTTGGCGTATTTTTTTTTTTTTCGCTGGTGCTCTCCCGAGGTTCCGAAGCAAGGAGGAATCTAATAAAGCGCGCACCGTACGCTTCCCGCCCCGCGACATGACGGTGTTCCCACCCGTGCGCACGACATTTGCTTGCAATCGCTGTACGTTTGTATAAGACGTAAAAATAAACAAATACAAAGAACGATGACGGAGCCGCAGTACGTGACGACAACTCCACTGAGGTTTCGTCGTCGTTTTTTGTAGCGCTAGCGCACTTTTAGCTGCAAGCTCAGCTACTGCCTCATAGCCAGCGAGATCGTGCTTTCGCGCGCGGTGACAGCCGACCTCGAACGTCGTTCAGAGAAAAACCTGTTACGAAGACTCAAATTGCTTTGCTTGCGCTTTGTGCCGATTTCAATAAATCTGCCTGAGTGTTGCGGTTTCGCACGAAAGGAGGAGCAACCGATCGAGTTAGCGACGTCTATTAGAATTACGCAAAGTAATGTCCGTATAGTTCTGTCAAACACGTAAATTGCGGTTAGCAGGCACTCATCAATTTATTTAGCAAGCGTGGTTCCACTCAGGCACAGACAAGCAAGCACAAGTGTCAGGCGATTACTGTGAACGCTGGCTGTCGAAAGGGAAAGCTCAAAAGACAGCTCCTTGTTGTCTATCGTTTTAACGTTCCTTCGGCGTATGCGAGGGCCAGGCCCCGAGCACTGAACGCGTGGCATGACAGTTCTTGCTCAAGTTACTAGCCAAGTTGGATTACCCAGCCTTCAAGAAAAGGTACGGAGAGTGTCCAGGCAGCCGCTACAGCCTGTACACGCTGGGTGCGAGTGAAAAGCGGTAAATTAGCAGCTACCCTCTGCCGACTACGATCGCATCCTCACCCCTACTACCTGAAACTACTCCACTTGCTGTGTTTTTTCATCCTTACATTTTTGTTTTCTCAGCTTTAAAAAGCAGACCTCCCACCCGAATGCAAGGAATACACAGTAACCCAGCCTTTAATCTTTAACATGCGCCCCCAATATCATCACGCCCAGCGGCCTGCACGCGTTATGTGCATGTGCACATAGTAAAGCAGTGAAGGAGTCTTTTTCGTAGATGCAGCACACCCGATCAAAGGGTTCCACACTGCGGCCGTTGTTCACCAATAACAATGAACAAACTGCAGCCGTTTGGACGCGCATTCTAGACATCACGTCACGAAGTGCTGTCGCCCTCGCCGCACGACACAGTGGCTCGTGGCTTCCCCTCACAGTTTCACGGCGGCATATAGCAGTTATACGAAGGGACCTATAACTCTCGTCAAATGTCACATACTAACTCATAGTACAAATTAGGTGGAAAGAGCCCTTGCGGATACCAGTGCACAAAGGGAAACAGGCAATAAGCTCACCAGTCGACAACGCCCCGTATATACCATATATAGTCACATATACAGAGACAGCGCAACATCTTCGCTCAAGCAGGCGTTCGTTGCCATCACCAACTAAATGATAAGGCAGATGAAGTTAGGTTATGCGGTCTGCAGACCATGTCGCATAAAAACCTAGCTGTATTACACGCCCCAGATGGAGAGTCCTTGTCGGCAAGATGCAGACCTCTCAGCGAGAAGGCAAACTTATTTCACCTAATCTGGCCCGATCAAATAACCCCAGCATCAGGCTGATAAAAGACCAGGCGAGAGATGGGCGGGAGGTAGCCATATCAAGCTTGTCCCCCCCCTCCCCCCCCCTCCCCCCCAAGGAACCGAAAGCCGCGGTGAAGCGTCTCAGGGCAGTGGACATCGCCAGCGGTGTCGCGGACTAGTGAGTAGCCCGTCGTCATGCTTTGCAACCCAAAACCAAAATTGCACGGAATAAACCTTTGTTTTCTCGCTCAACAATAATTTTAGTACTTGTAAAGGAAATAAGGCGGTGTTAGCAAGTTTATTAAGATGATCAAGCAGTGTTCCTGACAATTTTTTTCATAACAGTCGTAATAACACTTATTAGCCTTTTGCACTGTATGAGCGCTGCAGCATGGCTTGCAGCATTCGCACCAGCGCACACATCAGCTGGCTACATTTTTTTCCGACTCGCCTCTAGAATAGCCTAAGGTATAAACCACCCCCACAATACTAAACAGCGAAAACACGAATCGTACCCTCTGTTTGCCCTTCGCTCTGAATCCCTTCGACCAAATCAAAAAAGAGAGAGAGAGAGAAAAAAGAAAAAGAAGAAAAAGAAAAGATGCGATAGGGCCACCTTTACACGCGCTGCCTATGTGGTGACAGGACTATAAGTCGTTAGAGCTTCCTCGTCTCCGGGCTATCAGTATCGGCCCTGTGCCAGCCGGAGTCTCGAGGAACCGCGACCCGGAACGGTTTCGCGATAAGTGCGCGACTATTAATCAAGCGAGCCGGAGCAGCCAGCCGACATCGGTAGTCTTGGCGTCAAGGCGCTGCTCGGGGCACGGGACGCTGCAAGTTCCCCGAGACTGGGAATCCTTAAGGCGGCGCGCGATGCCACCCGTCGTCGCTACCGATTTCGTCGAACCACTCGCGTGGACGACGAGTCGAGGACAGGAAGTAGAGGGGTGCAGACCTTCTACCCATTGCCTTCTTTGAGCGCCCCCGCCCTACCCTACACCACCACCCCCCGCCCACAGCACACACTCCTAGTTGCACAGCGGCAATCATAGCCTAATTTGAAGCGGCCGGGGGGAGTCATTGAGCGCACCCATTAAAGGGCCTTCGACCTTAATTTCCGCTGATCGTTAACTGTGCCGCAGACACTCGGAACAGCGTCCCGTGGGAAGGATTGGAAGATTACGGTGTTCCATGCCATATGCAATGGCGGACAACAAGTATATAATACATAATGTTGCGAGGAAGGCCGGCGTCCGAGGCAGCAATGAAGGGTTAGCTCATAATCTATTTACTTCGTTGCTTGTGTGTTAGTTGTGAAAAGGGCTACAAAGACACAGTTCCTGTCTGGAGCCCCACTTTGAAGCTGAAAAGCATTATTCTAAATGTGTACAAGTATCACCTGAAGAGAGTAAAAAGAAGACGCTGACGTTGCTCCTACCTCCGAAATCATATACTACACAGCCAGTATAAATAATTAGCCAATTCGACCTCGTCGATCAAAGCAACGGAAATATGTATTGGTCGTACAGGCTTCTTTATGCAAATATTATCGAAAAACATTTGTAGTACTTATCGTCTGCACAAAACATACAAAGAACTGCGAACACGCAAAAACTCGTCACGAAAGGCAACCAAAAGAAACCTTTCGGCGACTGATTAATCCATCGACAAAAATGTGTATATAAAAAAAGATACCCAGGTGAACTATTTAAGTACACCTAGTATTCATATCTTAAGGAACAACACTTATCATTCAGTCTAGATTTCGCAATCCCTTTTGTGGAGTTGGACCACACAAATATTTTACTTAATCTGTCCATTTAAGCTAGTACGACGCGTAGTGGGGAAACTGGGATTGATTTTAAGCACGTGAAGTCATTTAGCGTGCGCCAGAATCTAATATCTACCCGTGTTCTTGCATCTCCAGAGAGAGAGAAGAGAGAGAGAGAAAAACAAGGGAAGGGAAAGGCAGGGATGTTAAAGCGCGTCCGGTTTGCTACCCTACACTGAGGAAAGAAAAAATAGGGATACAAAGAGTAAGAGGAGAGAAAAGAAAAGAGTTCCGCCCCATCCGAGAGTGCACACTGTCACAAGAGTCTTTGGCTGCTGTCAGTAGAATGTAGATTCTGGCGTTAAGGCATGTATCCCAGGCATAGAGAAGAAAGATTAATCTAAGCACGCTGGGCCTCTTGTATTTCGTCCCTATAAAAATGTAGTCGCCGCGGCCAGGAATCTAATAGGCTTCCTTGAGCTCAGAAGCGCACAATCGCGTCCGCTTATTTATCACGCCCACAGTGCTTAAATATTTGACATGTAGGAATTATTGTGCAACACAGAAGTGGACTTACTTACGGAAAGGCCTGCGCTATGGCTTGCGCTGGCCTACTACTCTGTAAAGGAAAAAAAAAGGGGCGATGAATGACGATGAAAAGGGGAAGAAGTGCATATATACAGATGCAAATTTTTAACGCAAATACGTATGTGTCTGTTCTATATGTTACGTATATCCACGCCACGTGTATGTACAACACGTATTTCCACGCTATCCCATGCATTCTGTTAAAAACGATAAGCGATAAACAAACTGCATGTACGTAAACTACATAGCCATGTTTGCAGGGGCGTAGCCGAGGGGCGCTTGCTGCAAAAACACCCCCTGAAACTTTTTGACACACCCCTTTCGACCCCTTTTTCGTCCACGATATTTGCACAACGCATCGTATAAAAGCCCCGTTAACGCACCGTATCACCTCCCAACATCCCCCCCCCCCCCCCGACCGTCTTTCGAAAACTATTCCTACTGGCTACTACAGCGCACGCGTGTATGTTCGGGAGGTATAAACCTAGTTCGTGAATGATTGCGTTATCTCAACTGGCGTTTTATTCTTCCCTTTACTGCAGCACAAAAAAGTCTTGGTATTCACGTTATACCGGAAGCACCGACTCCCTCACTTCCCCGCGACCAGTCGTGTTAGCTAAGCTATTTGCACGAACGAGAAATATCACAACCCTGAGACTGGCACGAAGGGACCTGTTTGCCTATAAGGCTTAAAGTTGAAGGTTTAAGGTAAGCCCGTGATTTGTGTACTGCACATGTGGTGCTCTACTAGTTTAGCCAAGGATAAGCCCCCGCATTAAGTTATGAATATATGACTGTGCTCGTGCAGCTCACATTTTTCGTATATGTGTGTATGCAAAGGCTGGCCCTGGGCAGTGCAACAAACGGACTGACTCTTCGCAAATCTCGGCCTTAACTTCCTACCACCACACTCCCACCCCTCCTTTACTTTTTTTTTTTTTTGCATTTAGAAGCAGGAAAAGTAAATTACACAAAGTCATGTACCATCAACTAACCACAAAAAAAAAAAGCTGTTTCCACAATCTTCTACGACGGACGTCTCGCCAAATCGAACGGGCGAAAGTCCGCCACGGGCCTCAATCCCTCCAAGTAGTCGTCGAGGTGACACCGTCAGAGCAAGTGTACTCTCCAAAAGCAGCAAACCAGCGGGACTACCGTAACCTCGAAAAGAAAGAATCAACTGACCACGAGGACGCTAGGAATCGAATGACTCTAGGACACGGAAAAAAAAAAAGGTCCGATAAAGTAATCTCCCTGGTGAGAATGTGCCCAAGTTCTCTCATTCCACCATCCAAAATCGATAAAGCCATTCTCGTTCCAAGAGAACCGGTACATTGAACTCAAGTTTTCGGCCGCGAATTCTGGCTCTTCGAGACCATTTCACTCTCGCCCCATTGTCGTCGGTCTGCTCGGAGAGGAAGACCCTCGTTGCTGCCTTCTTTCTTTCGTTTGCCTCTGAACTACGAAAGCGTGTGTGTGGATTATTATTTATTTTTATTCTCCCCTTCTTCCTGAGCGGATACGTTTCATCTCACAGCGCGTATCGCAGCCTTTCTTCCTCTTGCGTTAGCAAGAGGAAAAACCACAGGGAAGGGCTCTTACCACAAGAGCAAGCTTAGTGGGTCTTGTATTCTTGTCCATATTTTTTCTTTTTTTTTTGTTCAAGAACTTGCATGGTCCGACCCCCTTCGCCACGTTCGGCGCTCCATAAATTCCAGAATACGCTGTTGGTGAGAGTCACATGTGCTGACCCAAAAGACGTGGGTTCGATACCGGTCATGGCGTTCCGTATTTCGATTGAAGCAAACTGCCAGAGGCCCGTGTACTGTGGGATGACAGTGCACGTTGAAGAGACCCAGGTAATCGAAAATATTGCGGAGCCCTGAACTAAGCGTGCCACATAAATAAGTTGTGGTTTTCGCACGTGAAACACCATCACTTATCGTTGTACAGACGAAAGAAGAAAAGCATCAAAATGAAAGGTCCCAGCAAACCGACATTTATAGTTGCCGAAAGTAATGTTAGAGCGGTCTATAGTTTTCATTAATTCGTTAAGTCTTGAAAGTAATCAGCGATAAAGAAAGGCACTCAGATGTCAAGAGAAAGACAAGGGTTGACAGGAAGGTTAATCAAGTTGCACCCGATTCGCTACCCAACAACGAGGCAGGAGACAGGAAAGCATCATTTGAATATTTTGGTTTGGTTTGAATATTTTGGTTGTTTATTACGCCCAATTTGCTTAAAGCGGAAAAATAATGTGAACATAAGCTCTATCTTCGCGTACGTAAATATAACCTGCTAGACTGGGCACACGCAACTCCAGAACGTTGTTCCTTGCAGTAATGAGCGGATACCAACACCGCGAACGCGTACAAATTGCGAAAGGTAAGTCCTCGCTTATCAAATAGCCGCGCTAATAAGCTGCGTGGATTCACCAATAACGTTGCACTCTATAAATTGAATAACAGGCACGGAACTCTTTGTTAAGTCAGTGTATAACCGATACAAAATAAGCTCATTTATGCGACACATTTTTTTGCGTTGTTATATTTTTCGTATTACGCGAAATTCCTGTAAATGCATTTTGATGTACTTCTTTTCTTTGTGTTCTTTTGTGTAATAATCCACTGTTTTAAACTACCAAGTTACGCAATTGTTACTGCTGTTTCTTCTGTGACTATCCATCGCTGCTGCCTCTACGATCCTCGGGCCCCCTCAAGCTGTTTCTCGACAGTTTTTGTTTCCTTTTCGTGTTGAAAAATAAGTTAAATGTTCAACTTCAATGAAACAGAAAACAAGTGTTACGTGTGCGAACATAACAGTCTAATCGCGTGCGCGCAGACAGTTACAGCTGAGGGCTACGTAAGAGCACGGTTCCTCTGTTGTTGAGAAAGCGGACGGCATTCCATGATGTTAATGAAGGCTTGCAAGGGCTCGTTCTAAGATATCTCCAGAATTCGCAGTGCACTTCGAGCTGATGTAGTAGCTGTTCTATCGAAGAGTGTGCGCGCAGCGATCATTTTAGTGATCTCAGCTATAGTCGAGCACTCAAAACACTAAGCGTAATGTTCTCATGGCTTCGCTGCAGGTTCCCCGCTATCCTAGTGTAGTGTCTTTCAGGTAGATCAGGTATAACTGTCTTTCCAGTAGATGCAAGATTCCATGGATACGCTTTTGCGCACTTCTAGATGCACTATATGACTGCTTTTAGACGGGACATGGGAGCAATGGGAATATATCACATGTTGTCTTTACGGAAATTTTGTCGTGTCCTGGCAAGTACCATCGCCCACTACAATTACGGCAGTTATCTTGTTAAATAATTTGTCATATCACATTTCACATTTGGTTCTATATGACGCATACTGTGACTACGTACCAGCTTTAACCTACCGTGCGAATAGAGTTTGTGCACCTTTAGCTGTTCCCCGCTATAATACTTGTCAGTACATTGGTACTATCGTCTAACAAACAGGTCCACTCCCAACACGCATTACCAGTGTTATGTGTGCGAATTGTATAACAGCTGCTTGCATAAAAACATCAGAATTATTTGCCTACGGAGCCTCTGCACGTAAATGCGACACCACAGATACGGGAGAGCAAGTGTCGCGAATACCAAATCAATACGTTTTATTTCTCTTTCTTTCTCGCTTATTTCAGCCCATTATAAGGAGATACAGGTGACTGCATAGTGTTTGTTTCATCCTATCAAGTGTATTTATCAGCTATATATTTATCTCTGCTTTCGCTGTAATTAATGACAAGCCAATACTAAATGAAGCTCTGTAGCTGTGTAACAGAAAAGGGCGTTCATAGCGGTCTAACGTATCTTCCGCACAACTTCCCACTTTTCATTTATTGAAAATAATTGCAACTGCCGTTACCTTTGCCACGTCCATATGTGGCGTACCGTTACAACTGCGAACCCTTTCTATTTCTTTACGCGGACATCGAGGGTGAAGATAAATTACGCTGTCAGCTGAAGTTTTAATGGTTAGCAGGCACTAGAGCGTATTTCAAAAATTGCGGCCCGGGTTAGCAAGTCGGTGCAGGCAGATATGCGAATTTTATTTATTTATTTTATTTTGTTCTGACAACGTCGCGAACTTAAATTTTTATTGAGACTCACAAAGAATGTATGCTATGCAGTTATCCATTACAGTGAGATAATCACACCGATCTTTCTTGATAAATGACGGTCGATACAATACCTGCAGATCCCCCTTTACCCTAGAAAAAAACTGCAACCATTACGATTACCTGCCTAATTTTTAGAAACGATTAATAGTCGGTAGTTACGCAACAGATATTCGTTTATTTTACGAGATTATCTCGAAGAGCCGCACCTGAACGAGATTGCCTAAACTCGTTAATTACTAAAAATTATCCGAGGCAGAAATGACAGGCGTTTACTCAAAGCGAGCATGCAATAACCAAGGATATGCACCAAACATATGCGCTGTACACCATCGACAACGGCTCCCGAACGCCAGCTTCTTCTCAATATTTCTCATAACTCGCATTTCGAAAATGCTTAGCTGCGACGGCTGTAAAATGTTCCTCTTGTACAGCTTCTTTACTATTGACGGATTTTAAGGAAACTTCTAACTCTTGACTGAACTATCAATTCAAAGAACAGACGGCCAGTCGCGCCCCGTGAGCGTGTCCTAATTTTCTTTTTTCTTCAAGAACGTTATTGCACCTCCGTGTCCGACCAGCCGTGTCTTATCGAAACGAGAGTCAGATTCAATTTAAGTCACCGGTTTTGTCGATAAATTGAATGTAACCTCATCCCTACTTTTGCTTTTTTTTCTTCTTTGCTGCTACGCACGACCATTGAAAGTGACGACAGGCTGGTGCATGACGGCGTCGTGCTGGCGTCATCCGTCATGCGTTCAGGGCCGCCTACTTCTCGATGTCAGGCCATAAGTCACTGTGCCGTGAGACAAACCGTGCCTCCACGATGGCCCTGTCAAGCTGATTATACATTACACCTTAGGCGAATAGAAGGGAAAAAAACTCGGAAAAAGATGTGTTCGCCCCAGATATAGCACGCTTTTTTCATGCGGAGAACTGCGAAGGGACATTTTTAATAAAGAGAAAGTTGAGAAGGCCTTATTTCTATTCCTTAGAGAGAGAGAGAGAGAGAAGGGCAATGTAAATGCGTGGAGGTTAACCAAATTGCTCCTAATTAGCTACCCTACCCTGAGAGAGGTGGAAGGAACTGACGAGTATTAAGGAGAGAGTAGTTGAAAGAGGTAATAACAGACGCGAGCGAACACACAGCAACGTCTGTCGCCACCGACCCACATTCCGAGAGTGATAGTGCTTGGTTCCTTAATGTAGGCAAGTTCACGGCGTTCACTTGATATTGTTATCGCTATGAATACATCCCTCTGTGGTTGTACTTCTAGAGCACCTAAACGGCGCTGGTATCCTAGCGTGCCCTTTTCGCCTTTTATTCCAGCGCAGTGTTAATAATGTCATGTATTGACGCATCACTCTATCGATAAAGCTAACATAGAATATTATTCTTATTTTGAAGACCTTCCTGTAACTATTGATGTGTTTTTAATATTGGAAATAATTGTCTGAGTGGAACTTCGTACATTCTATATGCAGCTGTTCTTATTTTAACTTCAGTAGCGGTTGGTAATTGTCGAGCCTGTCTTCCATATATTCTCTGAAGAGCAGTTTAGGCATCACGGTTACGCTGGTGGCTGTTTATAATCAGAGGAGGTATAACTTGCGATGTCGTAACTGTGGTCGTAGTGGCGTCCGGCCGCTTCTCCTGCGACATGATGGCAGGAAATGGGTGCGAGCGGCGACGTGATGGGACAGGCAGAGAACTGCGGATCGAACAGTCAGCTCCACCACGTACGACGCCTTAGGTCGGGACAATAGTTATGCTACACGAGAGCTCGCCACCGAACCAGTGCGTAGCACATGCATAACGATTATATTGATTATGACGTTGACACACTGCCGACAGAGAGGATAGTATCGACAACACTTTGTAGCTTATCCCCCTGAACGTAACAGCTGTTCCATTACATATTGTCGCCGCAATAAAATGCTTGCTTGCTTCTTGCGCAACCTGCAATAAACACAACCTTGCAAATGTTCATCTCTACATTCACGCCAATAGAGGGGCAAATGCCGAAGCAGACAAAAGGTCGTACGAGAGGCTTTTAAGGACAAATTAACCACGTTTCAAGCCGTACAAGGTGAACCACAAGGATAGTGGCATTAAAAAATGCAAAGCATAAAGCGAGTAACTCAAACACGGCGTGTTTGCACAAGCACGTTTCTGACAGGTCTTCAGATACCTTAGCGTTGACTCAATTGCGTACCAAAACCCCTGTGCACTGGCCAAGCTCCACCAGTAGCTTTTCTACCTATTAACCACTGGTTGTGCAGGCGTTCTTCATGTAAGAAGATCGAAATAATCCCGGCTCCATCATCGCTCATTGCAACTTATGAGAGTTTCAAACATTCCAACAAACACAGATATTAAACCGACATGCAGGCTCGACAGTCTCTCATCCACTTCGAAGAAAGAGGCCCTGTGCCGTGCGGCCTCAATCCGCCAGCAGTAGCGTTAGTCCCAAACTAGGTGACCCCAAGGGAGTTAGCTTAAATGAAACGGTGGGAAGCCCAGAGACACAAAGAAAATAGCGCGCGCGTGCCTTCGTAAAGCAAACTTCGCTTTATGCAGTTTCATCACGCAGTCAGCCGGGGCCGCAAGCAACACTGGTAGCCTGAGCACAGCTTTTAACTGAGCGCCAGATATGACAGCCGGAGAACTTTCACGGACGCCTGTGCAGCCGCGGCTGTTCCTGTCCCGGGTGATGGATTGCAAGGGCGCAGATGCTAAAGAGCTTGATGCCGCGAACCTCTTTAGGAGGGTGCGGCGAATGCCAGTTAGTTCTAAACAAGGGACTGGGATGCCTCGATGCGTTCCAGCTCTCCCGCAGGACGCATTAAGGCACACCCTAAATGGATCTAAATGGGCCGAGGAAGAGATGTAGAAATAAAAATATGGGAAGGGTGCGAAGGAAGGAGCAGCTTGCGTGTAAAAGGAAATAAGGCTTCAGGGGAAGTCGGGTGCCTGCGGGGAAATTAGTTTACAACGACGCCGCGTCTATTTATCGATCGGACAGTTTGTATTATGTGTGTATAGGCTATAGTGAAGGCATCAGGAAGGCCAATTTATCTCCGCCTGAAAGCGAGCCAAGCTACCTGTCATGTTCCCCGAAGATGTTTCAATTTTTCGCTCGTCGTTCATTGCTTGGTTCCAGCGGGCGAGTCGATATGCTTCGAATTTTCCTCTGCCGATCTGTTCTTTCCGCTCGCGAGAGAAGCAAGGAGATTTTGGTGATTTCAATAACGCGACTGGCAAAGCTGGAAGGCTGCAAGGATCATAGCAGCCCACCTTATAGTATCGGTCGCAAAATTTGAGTATTGTTTGTTTCACAACTCACCCCCGCTGTGCGCGAGTAAAGGTATAAAAAAAAACGTTTGAGCTAATAGAATACAGACGGGGATAGGGAGAATGTGCATAGAGGTCTACACGTGAGAAGAATAAGCAAAAATAAATACGTGTTGACGGTTTAAAGGCTCGCTCCGTGGATCGCAAGGGAAGGCTTGCACACCAATTAGTATAGGACGTGAACTTTCCTGCAAAGATCGCTCGAAGAGGGAAATTCGAATCATCGAAAAAGTAAGAAGGCTGTGGATACCATTTCAAAGAACTCTGAAGGGAGTGGCTTATGTGGTTTAGTCTTATAAATTGCTCTTCGGGAACTATGTTGTTGAAGTTCATTTCGCTACATTGTTGTCGATGTTAGAAGAGAAAGTTATAAGGTCAAAGTTCATTTCAGAATTCGACACCATAATTTGGAGCACATGACGTCACAAACAGCAGCCTTCTTTTTCGTAGTCTGGTCACATCGTCTCAATGAAATTTTGTGAAACGTGCTATGTCGTCGGCTTCCTTAGAACACGATTTATATCAATTTTATCCAAAAATAATAACACGGGCCTTGGAAGACACTGTCACATTTGATGACGTCACACGCATTAGAGCGCGAATATGAGGGCAGCGTTGCCCCCTGTATTTTGTTTAGAACCGTGCTTTCCTGCCCTACCAAACATCTCCTCCTCGCAGTAGTAACGCTTTTGGTATTGTGAAGAGGTAATCGGCAAGCATCTGCATAGATCACTTGTCACTTTAGTGTTCCTTTAGTGGTACGGCAACTACGCAGCCATTTTAGTGGTTCCGAATTTTCGCTTGCATTATTTATTAGCGAGGGTGATGGGACTTGAGCCTTTGCTTGGTCCCGCGTATTTATTCTCACGCTGTGAACGGAAGCCTTTCGTAGTACATAAATTTTGCCTTTGTCGAAGTTTTGGCCACGTAGACTGAAGGGGTTTGCTGTTGTTCCGTTGGGCCTCATATGAATTTGTTCAGTCTCTCTTGTTTATCATTTTCTTACATGTGGCACACTCTAGGCAATAGACTAAGCTGACTGAAGCATGGGTGAAGACAGGTTTTACCTCGTGAATGCAGTCTGGCGCTGTGGATTTTATGTTGGTAGCCGGCAGTATAGACTGGCATGTAGAGAATCCATTTATCAGCCACAGGGACATCGCAGTTGGCGAAATTTTAAATGCGAAGAATTTCTCGGCAAACTTAATACACCTTGCTGGTATCTATCTAGCCAGTAGCCTACGTCCCGGAGCACCCCTGGCCGTCTCGTTCACTTGGCATGCTCCAAAACTCGCATGGTAGTGTATCAATGTATTACGAGTATGAAAACTGGTTTCGACGCCGCTAAAATTATATGCTCGTCATGTACGTCGCAATTAACGATAATGCGATCAACGATAATGAGAGTGAATCGGTACCACAGTGTACAGAGGTAACGGCGCAAGCATGTGCGCATGATGATGATGATGTCGTCGATGACAGTATTTGCTGGGGACGATGATTTTAATCCTGTCACACGTACCCAATAAAAATCGGGGGCGGGAAGAACGTGACATGGATGTATTAATTTTAGAGGAACAGATAATTTTAATTTGAATAAGATATCAAATAAATGATAAAAGCAAGTAGTCAAACGGACAGGTGGAAAGCATGCAAGCGATAATAACTGAAGATCTAATAAACAATTTCGAACAAAAAAAGAAGACGAAATGAAGGTGTGGGCAGTATTTGTGGGCGCGTACTTGTGCAGTTTCAGGTTGCCGTCTTCTGTGTAAGGACATACAGCGCAAGATAGATAGATAGATAGATAGATAGATAGATAGATAGATAGATAGATAGATAGATAGATAGATAGATAGATAGATAGATAGATAGATAGATAGATAGATAGATAGATAGATCACGGATGGATGGATGGCATTTTCGAATACCACCTGCATTCCGCCGAGCAGAGCCCACCCTGCTTCATCGCTTGTGGTTAAGTTTGAGTTTTACGAAGTTTCATTCATTTCTGATTGAGATGGCCGACAGCGCTCTTTGTGATACCTGTCGTTGCGACGAGACGCTGCAACACATCTTATGCGACTGTCCTGGATATAGCGTGCAGAGGCAATCACTGGAGTCCACTCCTGCCCACCCTGAGCAGCGACGGATGTCAGTTGGTCAGTCGATGCCGTTCTGGAATTTAGACCACACAAGCCATCACAGCTGAAGGTGACGACGAAAATGCTGAAGTTTCTGTATACAAGGGACTTGTACAGGCGACTGTAACAGTGATTTCCGATAACATGCAGGAACGACTGGCTCTGACAATGTGCTATGTGCGCTTTCTTTCTCTTTTATCTCCACTTTTCAGTCTCCCTTGTAACCTTCCCCTGTTGCAGGGTAACGCACTGGTTCTGCTGCACTGATTAATTTCCCTGTATTTCCCTCTCTGATATTTCCTTCCATTATTCCTACTTGCCTTTACAAGTGTAATTATACACGTAAAAATGGCCCATATTTACGAATCGCCCTCAGTTTTCTGCTCAAGAATTCCTCGCCCCTATCTCAACGGAGAAAGCGACTCGGCTTCCGTAGTTTTAATGCGTTGGCATTCGTAACGGCACTGCGCGAAACATATATAAAAGCGTCTGAGTTTGTATGAAACCGACTGGCTTCCTTGTGGTTGGCTTACCGTATTTACTCCCAACATACCAGCTCCACCGGCTATTGGCTAAATGTAAGCTGTTGTTAGCTATCAAACTAATTTTAGCGCAATTAGTGGTAACGAAGGGTAAGTCCTGAGCATTTATCTAGCACTTGCGGCTAAACCAACTCTGAATATTTCTTTCAACTATAGTGTACATATTCACGCACATTTGCACGTGCACGCATACTTTGTTACATTGACTATCTTAGTTTACTAACTTACCTGCTAACTATGCATGCATAGTCAGTTAAGTAAGTAATAACTTCATTACAAATCGTTCACAGCAGGCGGGCAGGCCGGCGTGCGTGTAAATGTTTGTTGGTTGGCGCCAGTCATGCACGGCTTTGCGACACAGCGTTATAAAAAAAACCTAAAGATCTTATACAAATCCGAAAAAAAAAAAAGAAACACTGTCGCCATTTGAAGGCCTGTGGTCTCGCGGCGTTGCTTTACGGCTTCAGTCGGCTATCGTAAACGTCAGTGCATGGTGTTCTCTAGCAAGTTTCAAGACATAATGGGAACGCATCAGCAATTCCACGCTGTTCGCTTGTGTATTCTATTGCTCTACACAGCACAGCAATTTGCGCCAGCCCTATAAGAGGGAGGGGGGGGGGGGAGGAGTTTATGGAACGTTTGTAGTGCATTTTTCATTAGCGTTATGCATTCTGTACAAAATATATATTCCTTTTTTTTCTTTGGCAAGTTTGAACGTCTTTTTTCTGTTGCTACACATGAAGATGGGGTTTCTTTTTCTATTGTTTCTTTTCACGGGCACGCGCTGCAGCAATAATGCCTGCGGCACTAACATAAACAGTGCTTATTTTCTGCAAAGTAAAACTTCAAAATAGTGATTGAGATGATAGCGATAGTCTAGAAGCAATATTCGTTACTTCAGTTTTACTCGAAGCTTTCGAAAGACCCACTTTCCCAAACAAACATTGTAAGAACCACTGCAGTATTTATTGACCGCCTACAGAGATCTTCTGTGTTGCATTAACCTCGGGCACATGCCTTATATTAGGTCTCTTACATTTGAAAATTTTGTCGTTTTCGTGTGTTCAGCAGCTTTAAACATCGAAATTGGGCGAATGCAAAAGCGAATGCAAGGGAGCTTTTAAGTAGGCCTAGTGGGAGTCGGTTATAACCCCCTTCCCTCCTCACATCGGTGCACCACTGGTTGCAAACGGCCCTACTCCTTGATAATAGACCTATCTCTTAAGTGTCTGCGTATGCGCGGCGTCATTAACGAAACGCGGCCACGTCCTTTATTTATTTATTTATTTATTTATTTATTTATTTATTTATTTATTTATTTATTTATTTATTTATTTATTTGATGGTCAGCGCGCGACGAGATTGGCGACACCTGGTGTTATGTTTCTAAATATGAGTGCGATGTCATGCTTCCGCGATGCTCTACATGCTCTGTGCTGCGTGGTAAAGGATTGCCGAGGCACGACCCACCAGTTTCGATTTCGGCGATAGCCACTGATGGCGCTCTTCCCTAGACAAAAAAGTTCCATTGCTTGTCACTACTTGGAGGTGTCTTCAGTATGCACTGCAGCTCAGGCCTACTCTCGGGGCGGACTTACTTTTCACAGATACCGGCTCCCGTCTTAATAATTAGCCTTGATGTGCATACTCTTGCATAGGTTCTTAAGGCTGATTAATTTCGAACTCTTGAAGTTCGACCGGGTTATTTATCATTACATTTGTCTTTAGCATATTCATCTTTAGTCCTACTCTAATATTCTCTGCGCTTAGGTCTCCAATCATCTCTTTGAAGAATCGCCAAGTAATTGCTCGTGAGCAGCGTGTCGTCAGCAAACCGTAGGTCTATTTTTCTATTCAGTCCCAGTGTGACTGTTTGAATGCTGCTGGGGAGCACGCCGTCAACAACGTCGGAGAGATTGTGTGTCTTTCCATGACTTCTTTCGGATAGTAGATTCCTTTTTTTTTTATGGAGAAGCAGGGTAGCTGTGAAATCTTTGTAAATATTCGCTAAAATATTGAAAAAGTGTTCAACCACTGCATACTATAACAAAACCAACTCGCGGCACTGAAACTTGGATAATAACGAAGATCTTGAAGAAGTAAAGAAAAATTCAAGGTGCGATGGTAAAAAAAATTATAGACGCAAAAACATGAGATCGGAAAACAGCAGAATAGACCAGAGAACAAGCAGCTGTAACAAATATTTTAGTCGACATCACGAGAAAAAAGAAATTTTGTCTGGGTGGGTTACCTTACGCGTAGGAAAGGTAACTGGTGGTGAACCATAACAACACAATGGAAACTGCGGGTTGAAAAATCGCAGTCGCGCTCGGAAGCAAATTAAATGAAGTTATCAAATAACGAAATTCACAGGAACAAATCTAAATCACCTGGCACAAGGTGGGCTAAATTGGATGTCATTGGTAGAGGCCTTAGTGCAGCAGTCGGCCCAGAACAGGTTGAAGATGATTATGATCATCGCCATCATGATCATGACGACGTCATAATTTATGGAGGAATAAAAGGAAAGCTGGCGAAGCGAAGCGCGAACAAGTAAAATGGCAATATTGAAAATGGTCCGACGTTATCATATGCAGGTTAGTTTTAAGCTGAAAAATGCAAAGCAGACGTCATGTTTAGCACTACACTTACAATAAGATAATGCGTGCAACAGACCACTGCATAAAAAATTTAAAAGATTCCCATCTTTATTCAGTGAGTAGACAAGCTCTCAACTGATTCGCATGGAACCTGCGTTTATATGCTCTTTTCTTTTTGTTTACGAGAAAGCGGTAGCGTTATTAAACTCCGAGAGGTTGCTTGGGGCACTAAATCTTTTGCATATGCTGAACCCCCGCAATTTTCTTCAGTACCATAGAAAGTTGTACGTGAGTATGACTACACTGAATTTCTTCTTATATACCTGCATTCTTCAGTTGATGCCTGTAACAGTTGCTTCGACATAGACGAACATTGTGATTTCTCCTACGCAAAAGACCAACAGTTTATATTCGTAAGAAGATACCTAGATGGACCACTTGGCATTGCAGGTTCAAATAAACTCCGAGCGCAAAAACAATTTAGGACTTAGAACTTGACGAGCGATTGTGGTGCGCTTTTTAGCTTCTCAGTCCTGTGTTGTTTTTGCGCTCTGAGTTTATTTAAATAAGTTCGTAAGCTCGGTTTCTGTTTTGTTGCCACCTTATATATTCCCGTCGTGACGCGCTAACGCCCTCTTCCCGAAGGCGGCTTGCGAATCAACATAACATTGGGCCCAAAGTAACTGCAGCCCATCCCACCAGAGTGAGATAAAGTACGCCTCTCTCTCTCTCTCTCTTTCTCTCTCCAGGGAGAGTCCACCTAACTCCTGTCTAAAATATTTCGTGCCGCGTCAGAGCTGTACTCCACGGCGGCGCCCACGTGAAATACCTTATCTCGCGAAGCGAGAGAACTCAGAGCGGTATAATTAAAAGATGATCCACTTATAATTGCGCGCCTGCGCTGCGCTAGCGCCGGAGGGTTAAATCACGCAGTGGGCATAACCGCATAACTTCTACGCTGAAACCCGACTCGACGAGCACGAAGTTCACTCCTGTGACGCTGTGCAAAGAGTGTGTGGAACGACGTCGGGTGCCTCATGAAGAATCCGGCTCGTTTTTCACGGGGCGTGGTGGAGTCACACTGTGATTCTCTTTCTCTTTTTCTCTTGGTGTGGTGCTAACGCCGATGTCACTCTAAGTTTGCGGTCTGATGACTGATACGTTCTCGTATGCTTTATCAGCTAAGGTCAATTTGTGCACTACGTATGTGTATAGTACCATATTATTGCAGTTTCCAGCCCAACGATCCGAAGGTCGCGGGGCCGAATCCCGACCACGGCGACCGCACTTCGATGGCGGCGAAATGTTGAGGCGCGTATACTATGCGATGTCAGTGCACATTAAAGAACCCCAGGTAGTCAAAATTTCCGGAGTCCTCCACCGCGGCGTCTCTCATGATCGTATCGTGGTTTTGGGACGTATACTCCCAGAAATCAGTCAGTGATGTATGTAAAATCACTTGCGCACTCCTCTCTTATGGATCGCTGCTAAAGAGAGGTGAAAAGGCTCTTTGGATATCGACATGTGTGTTTGCCCTTTCTTTCTTTTTTTTTCTTTCACGGGTACCGTCTTTCTCACTCTCTGTTACTCGTGTTATCGCTCGGAGCACTACACACTTGAACACGCGCGTATAGCTTCGCGAGTGTTGTCGCCCATAGTACCAACTTTGCATGCACAGCGTGTACGTGCGAGTACGTTTCAGATCTCGTGCGAGCATAACTGATAGAGCTGCAATGTTTCACGATGCACGCATAAAAGCCGATGCGTTTCGGCGCTGATTGATTTGATTGATTTGTGGGGTTTAACGTCTCAAAACCTGCTCTGATTATGCGAGACGCCGTAGTGGGGGTCTCCGGAGATTTCGACCACATGGGGTTCTTTAACGTGCCCTGACATCGCACAGCACACGGGCCTCAACATTTCGCCTCCATCGAAATGCAGCCGCCGCAGCCGGGATTCGATCCCGCGACCTTCGGATCAGCGGCCGAGTACCATAGCCACTAGACCACCGTGGCGGGGCCGCGTTTCGGCGCTGATCGGTTTTGTCGACGACCGACGGTTCTGCTCGCCGCTATACCGTTGTATACAGTGTGATTTGCTGGCTTTGCTGGGCGCAGCATCGCCCAACAAAAGCTCCATCTGGAGCTCTTTGAGTTCTTCGTCTCACATCGTCAAGCTGAAGCTATGATATGCCCCTTTATTACGGCAGGCATAAAACTGACAGAAGTGAAGGCGACCTTCAGCCCCCTCAGCCTGCGTGGGGTAGTGAAATGAACGTGCTCCCCACAGAAGTGAGTTTTATTTTATTTACACTATCGTTTTGTCAAGGTGAAAACCTTACGTGCCTCATCCAACGCGAAAGGCGAGCGGTGCAGGCGTCAGCATGCATTGTACCAAATAAACCCTGTTTCCACCTAATGTGAAATGTGCTGAAAGAAAGAAGCTGTGGTTTTCGTGTGACTCTCTGCGATTTCCCGTAACGCTGTGTGATTTTCCGTGATTCTTGGAGCGTTTTTTTTTTTTGCGATTTGTTTGTTTTGCGATATGAGTAAGGGTTAGCTCCTTACTGCGATTGCGTGTTATGGATCGTTATTTCTCTGCGTTTTACGGTGATTGTGGGCCTTTCGCGATGGTTTTCGTCTATATACTGCGAATTTCTTGACATGAAACGATGAATTTCTGCCTATTGCTGCCAATGTCGGGGTTAACTTCTCGCTACTGGCATTTAACTTGTACAGTACTCACGGAATGAAATAGGTAAAGTTAGGGCTAAGTGATGCACATACTTTTGTTTCTGCAATGTTCAATTCGTGTGCTAACGGTGTAATATTGGTTCCTATACTTGCACAAGAAAAAACACCACCTTTAGAGGCCAGATTCACAGCTACATGACGCGGTTGCGGCGATAAATTACACATTTTAGTTGGCTTAATTCAATGTTTACATGTCCTATTTCTTCCCGTGAGCACTGTACTTGCCTCTTCCTGGAAATTGGGGTTGGCTCGTTTCCACTGACGTTTGCCTCGTGTTTCTTTCTCTCAAAGGGCGGTGTTCGCCCACATTTGCTGTCGCTTGAGTTGTGCTTCTAGGTGAGGAGCCTCACTGTTTACGGCTTCCTTGCGCCTGCGCCTGGCTTGCACTTCTGAGTCGCTTAAACTCAGGATTGGTCACCCGACGCTGCATGCCGCCGCTCCAAATCGAGCTCCCGCAGCCGCGCGTTACACCGGCGGACAGGCGGCGCAGGCTCGATCGTAAACTGCTACGCAGTTAAAATAATAGAAAACCGTCAAGCAAGGCGTTCGCTCGTTACGTACCAGAATCAGCCCTACAAGGTAGCGATAGATTGCTACGTCAGCAACCTAACATGCTCGTCGGTTACGTCGTACACTCTTAGCACGGTAACCTTTAGTTTATTTATAGGTGCACAAGAATGTGAAAATATGCTCCCTTACAAAAGGTTAAAGCACTTTAACCTTTATAAAGGAGCATATTTTCACATTTTTGTGCACCTATAAAATAAACTAAAGGTTACCGTGCTAAGAGTGTAAGTGGCAATAGCACGACGACGTGTTGCGCATACACGCAATCCTCGTTCGGGGGTGTCCGTGTGTGCATCACACGCGACTGAATGTCAACCTTTACCAGCCACTTCAAATTACATTCACGAGATGTCAAACGAGCAGACAGGTTAAACAAACCGACGTCAAAGATCTTTTTTTTTTTAAGACTGCATAATGGCCTTCGCTGTCAGGTCGTCTTGCCATGCGGTAAGAGAATCGTGATTTTCTTCTTAATCGAACCCGTTCTGGCAAATTTTAGGACTTAGATGTAGTAGTCTAGATTGGCCAGTTTCTGAACCTTAGTGACCATAAGCAGTTTCTGACGCTACGGACCGTTCGGCTTAAGCCGCTTTATGTTATCCCTCACTAGAGAAAATAGTCGTCTCTCCGCGTTGAAAACGGTAGGTCAGGAGGTGCAGACTATTTCCACAGCCAGATTTCTCGGACGCATTTTGCGGCTATTAAGCACACAGCGTGAAAAAAAAAAAAAAAAGAAGAAGCTTGCCGAGAGGTTAGAGAAGTATAGATTGACTAATCCCTTTCGTTTTATTTCGTGTTTCACTGTGCTCGCCGCTTATTTTAGGGGCGAAGCTCCTTAACGTTTGGGTCTGTCCGTCCGTTGTAGTAGCGCGTTACCTTCAAAGAAATGAATGATGGTACGTGTGGGAGGCGCGCCCTCGGCGCGTGCCTCCCGGCGCGTTGACTATGGAAACGCTCTTTCTTCGATGAACGCGCTACCAGCTCGCAAAGAAGGAGAACGCGCCCTCACCCGCGAGAGACAAGCTTGACGCAGGCAGCGTCTTCTAGCGAGTTTCTTGATTGAAAAATACCGACTGCTCGCGCTGGAGAACCGTTCACCGGCCACCCATATTATATATATATATATATATATATATATATATATATATATATATATATATATATATATATATATATATATATATATATATATATGCGCACTGGGTCTTGACTTGCAATGAAGTGAAGTGCCGTTGGGAGATTTCACTTGTTCGTAGTTGAACCATAAGGATTCGTAGCGTGCGCGTTAACTAAATTAATCCGGAACTCGGCACGATCTACGATGACCCTCCGGAGCTTCGCCCACTCATCATCATTCACTCCGTGGATTATGCTGTGAATTTTCGTCTCCTGATCTATGTGAATCGTTTTTTTTTTTTTTAACGAAGAAGAAACAAGCTGGCACATGTGAGCACTTGTAAGACGTATAACGCGCCTTCCTAATTAAGTATCTTCGGTGCGCCAGCAGCAACACATTCCTGGAAAAAAAAAAGGTTGCTCTGCTAAAGCTGCCGTTTATTTGGCAAAGACCTTATCCAGTTCTAATTGGTAACATATGGTAAAAATTGTAGAGCAAATAGAACCAAGAAATCGATTCGCAATGTTTTATTCAAGTGGAAGTGAAAATTGCTGTACCTTCAACTGGGACGTATAGGTAAGAGAAGGCTCGCTCAGTGACACGCCAGCAATTAAGCTCAGTCATTATTGCTAATTGCTTATGGAAGCTGATTAGTGTATTTTAGCCTCTTAAGGCAGTGCAAAGGCAATGAGAATTTTACACAGGGTGCTTCAGCGAACACTTTCGAAGATCTCTTAATATAGTATTCGAGGAAAATAGACAACTTATTCGGAAGGAAAGGGCTAGCAGCAGCGAACGTCTCGAAGTGTCGAGGACGTGCTAATCAGCTAACATGTTAACTGGAACAGAACAATTAATTTTCTAAGCAGCGAAGTTTGGAGGTCAGTGTAAATGGTGAATCTGTAGCCACGGAGTATTAGTTCTTGCATTTTCGCCTTCACGGAAAATGACACCGCCATGACCGGGTTTTAACGACTGTCGTTTGGGTCCAAAGTCAAGCACCGTAACCACTAGGCCAACGCGGCGGACTTTTTAAAACAGAGGGAAGGTCGCTGCGTAAACCTCCGCGGCCCGAAAAAACCCTGATTTTCTTTTTCGGCACTAAAACGAAACTGAGCGCGTGAACAACATCAGAGGTCACATTCAAACGCAACGTCCGCTGGTGACGTGTTAGAAACATTGTAACACCACTGCGCTTGCGCTGAGTATGTCTCATTACATTTCCGCTTGTCTTCATGTGCGCGCCACATTACTGAAAGTGTGCGTCGCTTGGAGCTGTTCAATGCTTGTGAACACGACGACACAACCAGACATTCGTAAAATACGGTGCTCGTGTTTATGGACAACTTTCCACGCAAGCTTAGCAATGTTTCAGCTGCCAGCATCCATCACGGTCATCGAAGTCCTCTTCGTTATCGCCGAATGGTATACGCAAAAAAAAAAAAAAGGTATAGAAAACGCCTGCCGACAAGTAAGATCATAGCTCCACATACCAGAGAATTCGCGGTAATATTAAGATACCTGTATATAATTCGATCACTATGCACAGCGTGCTTAAGATGTAGTTCATAAAGTCTTCAAATATCAGGTGACGGCCGCGAGTTCCAGAGGCGACAACGGTTAAAGCAAAGAACAAAGTACCACTGCTCTGTAATTGTTTAGTCGGCAGCATCGCCTGAACGTTCATGTAAAGCCTTATCGCCACCTCTAAAACGCACGGCGTCCAGGTGAGACCACTCGCATAACATTCTCACTAAGTCAGTCATCGCGCTTCCGCTATCACTTTCAGGAAACCGCACCGCCAGCGCCGGCGTGCTTTCCAGTGAGCAGTCGACGCGCTGAACTCAGCAAGCGCCGTTTTTTGTTCGTCTTCATGAGTTTCGAGAGATCCGCGCAACTCAGTCACGCGTAACTCGATTATTTCGGGGCCAGTAATTAGGTTACGCACCGCGCGCACATTCGTGCGGTCAAGCAATTAGCGGCGAACAATCAGACTGACGTTGCTGGCTGCGCTGCTTGTGGCAGGTGCGCTAGCGCGGCATGCCGCGCCGTTAAAGCTGCCTCAGCGCTTCGTCCAGCGCTCAGTGTAAGTGAGCCCGAGTTCCTGCTGCAGGGAACCTATAGGGTATTTCACTTTATTTCGAGCAATTCAAGATATGTAAGAGATGTTGCTTTCAGGGGGCATTGGCAAAATAAGTGGCGCCGTACATACCTTAATGTCTGAGTTTTTTTTTTTTTTTTTTGCGGTTGCTGATGATACGCCACAAGAACATCGCGAGAACTTAGCTCAACCGAGATGAAGCCAGGTGAGGCAGCATGCTTCGCTGTTTGCACAGTCTTCGCACCTCACAGTGAAGCTTCCCCTATTTTTTTTTCCCCCGGATTCATTACCAGTGTAAGCTGTGCTTCAATCGCGCACCGATCAATGGCTCACACCAAAAGAGGAAAGGATCGTTGGGCGAGTTGGTGGTTTTTCCCCTTTTACTTTAGAACAGCGTCATCCACACACAAACGAAGAAGGGCGTACACGGAACTTAACTTCAAACTTTCTTTATCTGCTTTTTATGTAACATGGCAACACAAGTCAACACTGGAGTCCGTCCCAAAACTGCAAAAAACCCAAAAGCGATGCGCTATATATATAAGCTTACGGAACTTTCGCTTTTGCGCGCGTATCCTGCTCAGGCGAGTATGTAAGTTGCGTCTACTGGAGTGGCCGACTTCTCCTAAGGAAGTATAGAACAATAGAGAGCAGTTTCGCGATAACCTCACGCATGTCGACTATCAATAAAAGTTGCTTATATAAATCTCTCAGAAAGGCTGGTTCTCGCCTCAGTTTCTTTTTGTTCATCCTGCAAGCACACTTCACCTGCTTTGAAGAGCAGTTATACAAGGGTCATTTCACCTGACCTCCCAGTACTGCGTGTGAGCACGTTTGTTCGCTACAAGTAATTTTATTTTAAACCTCCGTGGTCGCTATAACCAGTGGAAGTATATATAGGCTGTACAGTGCACCAGATACACCAACCAGGTCAAACTAAAATGCGATAAAAGTTCTATTTAAAATCGCGGATAGAATCTTTCTAGCAGCGAAGAGGACCACGCCCGAACGGCGTCATCAATCAGCGTTTCGCAGAGAGCTGAGTGAAGAGTCAAACAAAGAATATAAACGTGCTCCGGGAACGAAGTGCTAACGGAGCAAAAAGAGAAAGAAGGAGGACTTCATATAGCTTTGGTCTGTTGAGAGCTACCGTAAAGCAAACATTACGGTCGCGGGCCAATGTTACAAATGTCGGCAGCAACGAAACCGCAAAAGTAAAAACAAAGCCTGACCAGAGTTTGAACCAGTCAGGAACCTAGGTCTCAGAAGCCTATCGCGCCGCCGTAGTTGTAGGATGTAAGGATTCTGCGCCGCCGTAGTTGATGTAAGCTGCTGGGCTGCGCTGTTGAGATTGTTCTTAATCTGACCAAGTTAGATCCACTACGAGACTATTTTTATTCATCATAACTGCTCCTTAATGGTCGGTCACTTTCGCCAAGAATGACATTTGTGTTCCTGATTGTGCGAAGCCTAACCCAAGGATCGAATCGCGGCTTCATCAAGTGTGTACGCTAGGTTAGACTGTGCAAAAGCATGTGCTTCAACGGAAATTAATAGACAGCTTATTAATTGAACTATAAAAATTCCTGGTGTTTTACGTCCCAAAACCGTGATATGATCATGAGAGACGTCGTAGTGGAGGGCTCCGAAAATTTCGGCCACCTGCGGTTCTTTAACGTGCACTGACATCGCACACGGGCCTCAAGTATTTCGCCTCCATCGAAATGCGGCCGCCGCGGCCGGGATTTGATCCCGCGACCTTCGGTCTAGCACCAGAGTGCCATAGCCGCTAAACCATCGCGACGGAGCTCAATAATAGAAGTGGCAATGAATGGGGATAACAGACACCAGCCGATATTATGCAGCAGTTATCTAGCTCTCGTAAACGTTAGAAATTAATAAGTCGATATTGGCCGGCAGTAGTCAACATTTGCGATAATTTAGCCAATGTTGAGGCAACATTATCGCTCCCTCTACCAATCCCTCGTCCATGTCACACATGCTTGAATTAATTCGTGCAGCGCAGAGAAAACACGGGTGAGAGAGAAGCATGCATAGAGAGCGCTTCTCCCAATGGATCGTTTACCGTATACAAATGCAACACGAACTTGTGTGCGCATGCGTGATAGAAACGGAAATTTCAGGCAAAGGAAAACACTAAAGGCAATCCAATCTGTTCAGCGTTTGTGCGCGTTCTTGCGCAAGTCTATTTATTTCTTTATTTATTTATTTATTCATTCATTCATTCTTTCTTTCTTTCTTTCTTTCTTTCTTTCTTTCTTTCTTTCTTTCTTTCTTTCTTTCGTTCGTTCGTTCGTTCGTTCGTTCATGTACCCAAAGGGCACTGGTGGCATCATAACCAATAGAAAAGGGGGGAGGGGGGGGCAGTTACAGTTCTGTTAGGTTGTGTTCGCAAATGAAAAATTTACAATCGTCGCCCGAGGCAGACATAGTATTAGATGACTTCGTGATCGCGGGGAGATCAATTAGTATGCTTTATTTGTTCCTTTTGACTTCAAAAAGTAAAGAATATGTGAGTATCTCTTTTAAAAAGCCACGAAATATGTCATGCGACGTAGTCCCCACAGTGACGTCATTTTTGAAAGAAGAGCGGACGCTTTCCGGCTGTACTTGAAACCAAACTGCGAAATCGCCATAAAATCGCGAAAGCGCCATGAAAGCAACCAGGTCGTATGGAATTCCAATTTTAAGTTGTGTGTTTGACAGCGATGCCGTACACCTCTCGGTGGTCTGCAGTCAGGCATACAGCATGGAGTACAATATTCACGAATAATAATTTTGCGCGAACGAGGGCTTTCCGGTAAAAGCTCACGAGTTAGTTGTGGAAACTAGTGAGGTGGGGTGAAAGAATATAAATATATTCGCAGTTTACATGACTAGACCAAGAAGGTGTTACTAAGAAACCTTGTGCCACTTCTGTGCCTGAAAAGAAAGCTCCCAAAAACACAAAAAGACAGAAAACAATCATCAAAACCGTATGACTCGTGAAAAGGCGCCTGTGAACCATGATAACACCCTCACACACGTTCCTGTTAAAGATTAGGTTGCCGCTACTTTCGAAAGGGCCGTTTCACATCATTCCAAGCCCTCGTGCGAAGTGCAAACCACATAACGAGCATGTGTGGTGCTTGATAGAGCTTCGCTGGACATTCACGTTCGCAGGGTGGTCAGTTTTTTCTTTTATTTTTCAATTCCGGTCCCTGGTGTGTTCGAATCAAGCGGCATGCTTTTGTACACCATCTGCTTAAAAGATGGTGAGTAGACATATTCTGTTAAACGAACATTTAACGTTAATAAAACTGTATGTGTCCAAAGTACAGACACAGTACGCGTTCTTTCAAACTCGAGAGAGACACAGATAGCTTATCATTGCTATTAGTTGATGTATGCCGCATGCTTTGCGTACCAGGTTACATTAGTTGTCGCTTAATTTATCTGTGTTTTTACGTACTCTATACTATTTAACGCTTTGTGTCGCATAGGCGATATGAACTCTGCCTGCGGTGTTTTGAATGACCGCCCGGGTGGTTTCGAATTCTGCCCGTGGAGACATCTTTTTCTCGCTTGCGATAATATTTGTATTAGTGTTAGCAGTGTCTTTATCAGTTCATGCGGTTAGTACCTTTCCTTGATTATCTGGTTTCAAAATTTTGGGATGTCACTACGAAATATTTCTTTTTCTTTAAGAAAAGTTTATTGTAGGAAGAAAGGTCAGCTTGAGATTGCATACTTCGGCCAGCTACTTTGCACCCGGGTACCTGGGGGCTTGCCCGGAAAGATGTTTGCTTTAATCGGAATCTCAATATGCTCACCTATTTGATCACCTCGCTTGAGAATCCACTGTCGGGCTATAATCATTATACACACAGCAGTAATAAAAGCACACACACGACATGTACCCACGAAGGCCGACATAAGTGAAGCATGTACTCACATATTCCTCTAATTTTCCTCTAATTTATAAACCGATTACGAAACTACGGTAGCGGGAACACTGCAGTGCAGTGTTCCCGCTAACAGTAAACGGGACTGTGCAATGCTCACAGAATGCAGCACGACATGCAAACATTGAAGTACACCAACAAATTCACAACTGCTTGGTATAACCAGATCTCATTGCTACGAAGAACCAACGTCACCAGGTGACGTTGGTTCTAGTACGTGTATTGTACGAACTAATATTATTAAGCCGATAGTACACTAACTGAATTTGGCAGAAGAAAGAAAGTAGATACATTACTTATTCCTAAATCGTTGTGTTCATACCGGAAGCACTGCGCATTTAACATTGCGGTCCCACCACAAGCCATTGCAAAATTTTATGCTTGATGTCCTCCGCATGCGGCACGAATGCCTCACGCGGATCCCTGAAAGCGAGGATCGCAACGCTTGTGCTAAGTGTGTCATAGATGAGGTCCCTACGTGTACGAAGGATTAAGACATATATGCTGCTTCTGTATAACCGCACTGTCATCGCTTCAGCTGCCATCCCCCTTGTCCCATGTGTGCAACCTCAGAGCCGCTAGAAGCCTCCATATCGGAAAAAGCGCGGACGGGTCTCCTAACCCTCGTAATCCATCACCGGGAGGACACGCCTGAACGGAGAAAGGCGAGTAATGCTGCTAGAGGCAAGCCTCGACAACTAGTTCGCCTCGCCGTCACCCTTACATCGAAACCCTTCTGCAAACGACCGCCGTCAAACAACTTCCACATCATAGAAAACAAATGAGGAGCTCCGAGCAAGACATCTCTGTTCGGAACGACGGAATCTCTTTATATAAGTGTGAATCACCGGATGTGACGTCAAGCCCTGTATTTGTGCAGCCGCGGCCTCATTCCGGAAAGATGTGTCTTACGACGCTTTCGATTGCCGATGGCGACGCTTGTCGCTCTTACTTCGTCGATAAAGAACAGTGACAAATTGATCCTTTACACAATTTTGTTTCAGTAATAGACGCGCTTGTTTAGTGCTGAATGTGAGGTTGGCGCTGGACTTTAGTGACATAACCAGCAGGGGCATAACCAGGATTCTCTATAGGGAGGGGAAGGTTGCGACTGAATGCCCTAGAACCAAGTTCTAGGGGATTTACGTGCTGCGCCCTCTTTGTGTATGCTTTTGCCTGTATGTGTTTGTGTGAACCTTCGCCAACACCTACCCCTATGACAACCAAACTGCAGTTAAAAGTGTTCCGCACTTTTATCGCAGTGGTATACACAAAATATTGCTGTCGCGCCGCCATTTGCATTCCTCAAGCCACTGCTTCTTGTGCGAAATAGTAGTATGGTGTGCCTGGAGGACACCCTTGTTCGCTCTTTATTTTTTATCTCAACATTCCACAGCCACCATACCAGCTTGCGTTACCTTTTATCATTGGAGGCGAAATGTTGAGGCCCGTGTGCTGTGCGATGTCAGTGCACGTTAAAGAACCCCAGGTGGTCGAAATTTCCGGAGCCCTTCACTACGGCGTCTCTCATAATCAGAGCTGGTTTTGGGACGTTAAACCCCACAAACAACAACAACAACCTTTTATCATTACCACTCTGAAAGCGAAACCAGAATGTTGAATGCGAAAAGAAAAAAAGAAATGTCTAGTGTATATGGCATTCCTCGCGAACATAAAACATCGATTCGACCAGGAAAGCAGTTCTGTGTCTGCGCGTCAATAAAGGCCGGCTATTGTTCGTAGCTAATATTACACTACGAAGCTCTTTTTTTCTGATCAGTAAAAGAAAATCCAAGTTTCGTTTATTTTCTTTTCTTCTAACAAATGTCATTGTACGGATCGCTCACGACTGTTATGTTATATGCGGAGTGTTACAAGGAAAATAGGTGTACCCGAAAATAAAGACCAACGAAGAAATAAATCGTTCTAACAGACGCAGTTTGCGGGCTTTCAAACTTTTGATCAGGTCGAACTAGTGTTCGAAAGCATTGGATTTTCCGAGAATGAATCCGCAATCTTCTACACTTTCAGAGCCTGCCGTCTATTCCATTAGGAAAGTGCGCTGTACGTTTCCTCTGCAACAAAAGTTTGTTCTCTTCCCACAAGCACTGGCGCAAATAGGCTATAATACACTGAACGCTGTTCACGTTCTGCAGAACACCACAAATGTACTCGAACTATAAAAAACAAAATTGAGATTTTCAAGTTGTTACCGTGGAAACAAATGTAGTCAGTACACGCGTTCGCTAACCTTTTGCTGTTTATCTAGCCGGTAGTTATAGGTAAGATAGTTGCTTAACTACTTAAAAAAACTTCTCGCGACACCCAAACATATTTCTATAAGGAAAACCTATAATGAACATTTATGAAATTAGGACTGCTCGCTCGCAAAGGAGAGCGGTTCAGGCATTTGTTGACTGAGTGTTCACTTTGTTTTGAACAAAGTGAGCGCGAAATTCAACATAATGTTTGCCTCAAAGGTAGGCTCTTTTTTTTTTTTAACAACTAGTTCCAGAGTTCGAAAACGGCTTCCGTGTTTATCTGAAAAACAGGTCTGTTTCGAAAACCGGAAGCTCAGACAATAGAACACTCCACGCAAACATAAATCATACATTCGCAATTGTCTCGCCAGATGCGTACATCGTCACGCCCTTATTACAGCGCCGTGTGCGACATCAATTTGCCTCCGAATTGTGCTTTTCTTATTGAAGGAGTTCATTGTACCGTTGAAAGTTGCAAGCGTTTTTTTTTTTTTTTTTTCTACACAATCTGTGAACGAAATAACGAAAATAAAAATCTGCTTGACTTCGTAGACAGTACTCTACATGCCTTACGAAGTTAGTTCACTGTCTTAACGCATTTTCAAACATTTTGGGTACTAACATCACCTTTATTTCACTGTCGTGTGTTCGTACTGGGTCTTACCGCTTTCCGTAAGCTTCCCTTAACCCTTATGAGAACTGACTACATTCTCATAGACTCAAATACTGCTCAAAAATATCTCAATTCGCTGCCCCTAGAAAGCGTTTATATTGCGTCAATTTTCTTTTCTGGGGTTTGTTAACGCAACATCAAGTTCACGGAATTTTTCTATCGAGTTTCGGTCCTTCATATAAGTCGGCAACAGAGTGCAAGTGCAATCCGCGGTGAAGACACTGTGCACTATTTCCTGGGAATGTAGTCACATAAAAGCGGCGTCTACAAGGCGCAAACATTTATGTGCTAACACTGCGCTCATTAAACAGTCAACGCTTTAATGATCACAAATGAAGGAAAGGCATCCGGCTCGAGACCACAATGGTCATAAGATAAGTGTAACAGTCAGTATAATACAGTTCCTGATGTTCAGCAGAGAAAGTAAGTATGCCCAGCAGAGTCTACTAGATCTTTCCTGTCTTTTTTTTTTTTCTTGTTTCAGTAGTCATTTACTTTGTACCGTGAAATTGTAAATATATTTTATCTTTTTTTTTCTTTAACGAAGAGCAACTCTCAGCCCCATTGAATGTGATTGAATAATTCAAGTTCGTTAATTAGTCTGCAACTTAGTCACAGTAGTAGAACTTGTCGTTGGGAGAGTTGGTTCATGCTCCAAAAGGAAAAAACGGAGCGCTAAAAAACGACACACAATGGAGTTGAAAGTTAAGCGCCAGTCCTCTGTGTAGCCTCCTTCTTTGTGTGTCGTTTTCTAGCGCTCCGTCTTTTTTCTTTTTTAGTCACATTAGCTTGACGAGTTAGTTATCCGGCAAGTCAATAAGAAAATTATTGCCTAATCAGCCCTCTAGTGTTTATGCATTAATTAATTAATTATTACAGTAATCTTGCGTTCTAAATTATTGCCAGTATGATCAGAAATATTTTTATATAAACACAGTTAATGCATACCGCACCATTAATTAGTTGCTTAGGCAGACATATTTTACTTTTCCTTTGTGTACTTATACTCCGTACTGTTTCGTGAACCAGAAATGCTGCCTTCATAACAAGCTCTAATGCAATAGCAAATCTTCACGAACACGTCATTTTTCTTTCATATTTTTTTCTCATTGAAGTGCTTTGGTACGTCATGACAAATCGAAGTGCACTCTCAGTGCGCGCCCTTCCAACTTCAAATATGTGGTACATGTCCCAGAGTTTTAGCACTTATCAACCTTTTGAAAGCGAATGCTTCAGCTGCTGATTGTAACTCCTTTATCAGCGATGGCCATCATTGAAAACGCGTCACATGGTAGGTCTTTGCACGGGAAAAGTACAATACACAGCCGTGGGACGAAAATGTCACAAGAATGATAAAGATTTGTACCTAAACACGGATTACACGGGTCATGTAGGATGCGGATGACCGTTCTAAGCTTCCTATATGCTACAACATCAAACATAAGCGAAAAATGTACCTTATATGTCAACCATCCTTATCATATCAAACCCGCCTATATTTCTGGCGGCCCTCCACGGTGGTCTAGTGGCAATAGCACCCGGCTACTGATCCGATGGTCGCGGGATCGAATCACGGCCGCGGCGGCTGCATTTGCATGAAGCAAAATGTTGAGGCCCGTGTACTGTGCGACGGCAATGCATATTAAAAAGTTGTCCACTGCGGCGTCTTTCAGAAGCATACCATGGGTTTAGGAATGTAAAGCTCCAGAAATTTTTCTATTTCTGGCAGATTCTCAAGTGAAAGCTGTTGCATCTTATTTTCGAGAGCTAGATTTTATCAAAAGTACACAGCGGAAAATAGCGTTTTGAAATAAATGTTTTTCGGGAATACTCTGTCCTTCATGTAAATTCACAAAAAAAATTTATTCCGATCGAAATGACAAATCTATCTTGGTGTCAAGCCTCATGGTAGGAATAATTTTGATACACTTTGGCGTTGAGTAATTGCAATCCAGAGCATATATTCCACTTCACGCGATTTGAAGTACTATGCCTGCATGCGTTAAACCATGCTCGTAGAAGTCAAGCGACATTTCGTACGAGCGACATTTTATGAGAGAACATAATTCGGTTATAACCATAATCCAATTTAAGCGCCGATCCGGTGCTCGTTGAGCGAAGAGTTTCAATGTACCGACGTCAACTTCGGCTGCAGCGCTCGCATAGCGCACTCTTACGTAAGAGAAAACAAAAAAAGAAGAAGCCATAGACATTACAACACACCACTCCGAAGGCGTGTTACGCTAATGCCGACTGATGATAACGATACTTATAAAGCTTCGATGCCAGAAAAGTACTTACGACAAGCACGACCCGACGTCTTTTTTGATGTGCGTTTTTAAACCGTTTCTGCGCAAGAACTGCACCCCTTACACAAACTTCTTGCTTTTCACTTCGCATCAAAAAGCCATTTCTCAAATGCTTTTCTCCACGCCTATTTATATACGGGTCTCCATAGTCGCGGCAGTCAGCTTCCTTTCATGCACGGCAGTTATCACTTTCGCAAATAGCTAAAAAAAGGAGGATCGTTAAAGTTGTATAATGGCAGTAATCAGTCCAGACGTAGTGAACAGTGTGAATTGTGAAAGCGAATAGGAAAATAAAGGAAAAAATTGTGCCTTGCGACATCTCTCCACGAGCGCTATAGAAACGGCATGACAGTTAACGTGGTGCGCGCATATGCACTCGCGTTGCGAAACCTTGGCGGTGAAGTTTTGAAGTCTTATTACGACACAAGCACCCTCCCCGTTCCTTCTCCCCTCTCCAACCCCCGTACCACCATTAAGCCTTGTCATTTCGCTTGTAAAGTGTGACCCGAGTGGCGGCATTGAAACGAACTCATCATTTATGCAAGCCGAGAAATGTAGGTGGATTGAGGTCGCAGGGGGAGAATGAATCTCCGTAGCGAGAGCCACTTCGTGCGAAATGAAATCATTTTCGGCGTTACGGCGGTGCTCTTACTCGCCAAGCTCGTTTAGGGCCGCGCTCGTATTTCTTTCGTTTCTCTCTCTCTCTCTCTCTCTCTCTCTCTCTCTCTCTCTCTCTCTCTCTCTCTCTCTCTCTCTCTCTCTCTCTCTCTCTCTCTCTCTCTCTCTCTCTTAATGTTCGTTCGATGCTTTTTATGCTGTAAACGCGCCGCTCTTCAATAAGTGCGGATAACACCGACGTTGAAAAATACCGCCGAATATCAGACGCGCGTAGATGTTCAGATGCTTCGCTACATAGGTGATGCACTACGCTAACAAGCACTCATAGCGCACGTGTCATTGTAATAAAGCACGCATGGGTGACGGATGAAAGGAAGAGTAAGTACAGCACAGGCGACAACAATATATCCGAGTCGAAGCATGCAAGCCATTGCAACGGTTTCTGCGTATTTTTTTTTTCGTTGAAAAATATTAAATGTCCAACAATCCCTTGGTCTCCTTTAACACATGTATATACGCAATGCATTTTATTGCGCACTATACGGATTGAATAGCCAGCCATCCAGACGATTTCGTTCTCTAATATCTTGTCAATCGTGCCACCAGTAGGCCTCCAAATAGCCCCTTTATGTTTGCACAAACAATAATTATTAAATGACTAAACTTCGCTGCGACTCAGAAGGAGCGGCTGATGAGCAGCAGATGAGGAATGGAATTGCACCCAGGTGCCACGACACTGTATCGGATGAGATAGCCTGTTTTTCTCGTTCTCTTTTTTTTCTGTTTAACTATAACTAACTATTCATTAAACCGTGTAACTGTAGGCTCCATTTAACATTGTGACTTCCGATAGAACCGACTGCAGGCACAATAACGGGGTCACCAGTCATTATCTGGCTTGCGAAACTACTGTTCAGAACGAGGTCTATACGTCTGATAGCCTTAAGGTGCGTCCTGCCCTTACCGTTTATTTCATTGTTGTTTTGTGCTTCCTAAGTAATTTAATACTTAATCTAACGAGATAATTACTAAAGAGCAAGTCAATGTACGTGAAGGAAATATATCATGATACGCACTAACCGTAGAGGTCCGTTGAAAGGACACTCGTTGGCCACTTATGGGCGTCCCCATTTGCTTTGTGGACTGGTGGCACACTTTCTAACAAAGATTCCGCTGATCCAGTGCGTTCTTAAGGATGAAGGAGTAACTGATCCATGAAAACGGTGCCAGTTTGGTTAGGTGAAGGGTAAAACATTTAACTAGTACCCAAGGACTTCGAAGAAGAGCGCAGCGTCTATACTGAATACCAACATCTTACCCTGCTAAATATACTGAATGAAATATACCATGCAATGTGTTATTGGCCCTGCATTACCATGTCCGCTTTACAAGAAAGTGATATCAGCAGATATTTGTTCAGCGGTTGTTGCAAGTTGATGCGTGGACGGCGTTCCTCATATCATATCGCGGTCTTGACATTTAAGAGCACATAAATCAGTTAGCATGCGTCTTTTCTACGTTTGTGTTGCACTGCATGTCCCTGTTTTATCCTCATGATGTCAGCAGCCTATGCTAAAGACGAGACCTTTTAATGGACACAAACCTAATGAACTGTTTGTGGATGACATTATTGCCTCTTCTTATTACACGTTGGCATATCGCAGACATTTTGTATGCCAGCACATAGAAATATTTGTAGGGACTGTATCAGCGGTAATATGTGTATCCACTCTGTATGCATTGAAGTTTGCCCTTAGAGGTATCCTTCACACGCTATCCATCACGCTTGTGCGTAATTTGTACATACTCCTTTGTTTTTTCTTATGCTTTTATCCTTCCTTGCGTGTTTGTTTTTGTATGTGTGTTTATTGTTCTCAGTTTCAATATCATGATGATGGGATAGCCAGCTATAAAACGTAGCCTACCTTCCCATGTTTTTCACATTTAAATAAGGAAAGACAACCTCTCTGTGCATCTAATCAGCAGCACAGTACTTACGTACTGCAAGGAAAGAAAGGATTAAAAGAAAGGGGCAGTTGGGTATTGACGTCGAGTATTCGTGCCTATACTGCTATACTGAAGCCACGAACGTTGCACAGCTGACTTTCTGCGCTCGTCGGCGGACTGGTTAAGGAAGGGTCACTTCTTTTTGCACGCGCACTTTGCTCCTTTTCGAGTAGTGCGAAGCCAATCATCTGAACCGACATAAGGAAAGAAGTGGACAACACAAATGCCGGCTATCAATCAGCTGAAAGGGCGCAATGTGGCGGTAAAAGAAAGTAGTCGGGAAAAAAAATTACCTTCGCACGCTCAAGTACGGCAGCGTAACTGAGCTCAGGCACGATTGACAGGCGGCACCACCATACCCGATCACGCGCAGATAAGTTGTTGTGTTAGTTTTTTTTTTTTTTCGCCGCAGCGCAGCCTTTAAACTGATAGTGAACGCTTGTATTGTCTAGATATTTTTTATGTCCGTGTTTCCATCCTTTACATTTTTTTTTCTTTTTTCTAATGTGCGAGCAATTCCCTCACAACGCTAGCGGCCGCCGCTGTCGCACTTAGTTATGAGCCGTCAGTTTGCGTCTCAAACCCGGGGCCATGACAAAGTCTGCGCTCCTGCAACTTCCATGGTTTCGAGCTCGCACACGTCCAGAGAGCCGCGAACGGGCAGTGTGGTCCTGACCGTTGACCCCTAGCAGCTGACGTTGTGAAACGGCCGTGTCGGTCGCATTCTAATTCGTGACCACGCAACCGCAGGTCCCCAGCAGCGCGCGGCTTTTTGTACCCGCGGATTGGTACACCGCAGGCAAAAGAAAAATACCCAGCAAACGCGAAGGTGGAGCTGTATGAATAATGCGGCACCGAGCTGGCCCGCTAATTTGCATTTCGAAAGCGAGACGCGCACAAGGCAGCACGTCCGCCCGGTCGTGACTTGTCTTCCTAATTCCACGCAGTTACTTTCGCTGCATCTGAACTGAAGCCGAGTGTAAGAGCGAACGGGCGAGCATCACGTCATATCAGCGGCCGCTACACCTTCTGTTTTCTGTTGTTCTTCTTGTTCTTGTCCTTGTTGTTGTTGTTGTTGTTGTTGTTGTCCTTGTCCTTGTCGTCGTCGTCGTCGTCGTCGCTGTTGTTGTTGTTGTTGTTGTTGTTGTTGTTGTTGTTGTTGTTGTTGTTGTTGTTGTGTTGTTGTTTCGACGAGAGATGACGGTCAGTGGAACATGCGCGATCGCTATGTCCTCTCCCCCGCGACGACTGCATTTCGATGGAAGCGAAATGTTGAGGCCCGTGTACTGTGCCATCTCGGTGCACATTAAAGAACCCTACGTGGTCGAAATTTACGGGGCCCTCCACTGCGGGGTCTCGCATAATCGCAGCGTGCTTTTGGGACATTAAGCACCAGACATCAATCAATCAGTCAATCAATCAAATCAATCATGTCCTCTCCCGAAACCAAGAGGGTGGACGAAACATGGGGACTGCAGTCATTAAGGGGCCCTGTAACACTTTTGAACATAGCAAGAAAACGCTGCCGATCTGTCGTGGAGGCTCCTGTCACCATATCAGCCAAATATTGCACTGCACACAGCCGGGAATTTGAAATCTTGTTTCAAAATAGCACATCTGGATCGCGTCTATACGCGGGCAGGGGCGACGTAGGAGGAGGGAGAACGTACCGTTGGCTGATTCGCTGACGCCGTACGGCGGTGCCACGTCCCCGCAGTGAGCCTGGCGACACCAGTGCAGTGATTGCTGAAGCGAGAGTAAGCTAAAAAGAAAAAGAAAAGGAAGAGAGAGAGAGAATAAAAAGAAATGTTCAAGGTCATGACACGTGCCCCTCTTTCTTGCCTCACCCCCCCCCCCCCCTCCCTTCTTCAGTTCTTCTGTGTAGCTTCCGTAGCACTCGTCGGTAGGACAGAAGAGTGAACACGCTCGGACGGTGGAACTTCCCTAAAGCTTGATGCTGTAACTCGGTAATACCTAACGGATTGGAAATTTTTTTCAAACCTGACTGCTCAAAATGTGGCCACAGAGCCACATTGTCACACATCTCTTGGGACTTCCCCACGGGCCCAGCGCCCAAAAGAACTCCAGAAGCCTGCAGGCTTCCAAAAGTGGGAGATATTGCTGGTGAGCTCTGCTCTGGGCCACAGCAACAGCCCAATAGGTCGCCTTCAGCACCGTCTGAGGGCCATCTGGTGGAGGCGCAGAACCCGTCACTCACAGTACCGACAATAAAATTATCTACTACTACTACTACTACTACTACTACTACTACTACTACTACTACTACTACTACTACTACCACACTCGATGATTACTTAGAAAGGTGGTACAAGGCCCCTTTATACACGAGTTTTCTTGTGAGAACTCTTGCGGAACTCAGTTATCTTGTTCTTGCAGGACTTATTTCCTTCCACGAATTTCTAACAACTAGCTCAACTTTCTGTATTTGCGAGGCTCAGAAATTAATCCGATGACTGCGATAGTGATGATTCTGCCATACGCGTTTCTTGATCATGTCAGGAACGTTGCCTTTGCCTTCTTTGCTTTCCCTTGTTGTCTTTGCGTAAGAGTCTTTTACGTCTGCTGTAATACATTGAGTTTATTACCATTACCTGGTGAAGAACTGGTGCTCCGACGCTCATAGAGTTTCCTACTAAAATACTAGAGGGCAATGAAATGCTCAAGTTTTTGCTCGCAACGGGCCTCGTGAACCGTCTCTGACACATGCCGTGCTTGTGTGTGTGCGCGATTTGACTTCTCTTTTTCTCTCTTTATTCTTTTCTTCCATCCCTTTCTGTCTCCCCTAACCCCTTCCCCAGTGCAGGGTAGCAAACTGGATATTTCCCTCCCGGTTAACCTCCCTGCCTTCCGCCCATCATCTCTCTATATATATGCTAGAGGGAAAACTGGCGATAGTGTCTATGGGAGTTTCAAACAAGGCGGTTGAGCCAGCATGGGAATGATGGGTATGACATGGATTTGCCTAGTCTTCGTTCTTCTGGCTTCATACGGCTTTGCGACATCAAAAAAATTGGCCGTTTACGACAAAATATTGCAATAAAACGGAAGATTTTGGAGTAACTATGCGCCTGCACAGGTACCAGTTGCTTTTTCGCGATTAGAAAAGTACGGAAAGCTCAGAAATTTAGCAATCTTGTGCGATATGGCAATGTTGCCTCCTCTGCTTGTGCCCAGATTTAGCAGCGTGCATACAGGTTTAAGTTCCATATGTAGTTGTGTTCGAATTTAAAATAAAGATTTTTGCTATTGTAAGTGGCGTGCTGACATTTTCAAGTATGTAAAAGGTAGATGTGTCTTCTAAATATAACAAACGAGCTTTCGTTCACTTCTTTTAGTACAGGGAAAGTGCTCCACTGTATTTTTACAAACTATATGCATGGGTCAGGCCCCTGCGCGAGGCCGTAACAGGAGCGCAGTATCGCCCATCGCTTCGTGGTTGGTTTTGTGAAAAAACGTGGTATTAAATAAACAACAGTGCGTTAACTCCATTGGAAACTGCGCCTGAGCTTTTATCTGAGCTCACTTCGTGAGCGTCGTCCGCAGGCGCGTCTGCCTATCGTCCACTGGGCGTCCACTACGGACGATCACTGTGCGCCTGCTTGGCGCGTTCGGTCGGCGTTGAATTAATCAGACAGCGTAATTGAAGTGCCGTAGTACAAGATATACAAACAGCCTTCTGACAAGGGATGTGTGTCAGCCGTGAAAGCGACCCTACGGTTACAGAGTCTATCGCATCTGCTACAAAAGAAGAGAAAAAAAAACAGCAAAACCGCATCTATAAGGTTCGCGAGACGAAGCGCGAATATTTCTAAAGTTGGGTAAAGTACCGCTGCAAGTAATATGTGTAGCCATCCGTCAACAAACACAACAACGCAACACTGCGTGGCACCTCATCATTGCAAACCACTTTGGTACATGCGACAGTGTGATGATCTCTAGCAGTAAAGCCAGTAAAGCGTACGCTACAGCTGCTGCCTTCGTCGCGTGATGAAAAAGTGTAGTAACGTCACTCGTGTCACTGAAGTTAAAAAACAGGAATAAACAAATGCACCAAAACGTTTGAAGTCGCAGGCACGAAGACTAGACAAATCCATGTCATACCGATCATTCCCATGGAAGCTTCTAAAGTCCCTGAATTTTCAGGGACTTTAGCAGCTTCACGATCCCAGCGCCAGTTGTCCCTCTATATAGTATTTTAGTAGGAAACTCTATGCCGACGCTATTGTATTCATGTGAATGCTGGATGTGTCGGATTCGGATTGGCATCATTCCCGAAGAGCTCGGACGCCCCGAAGACGCGTCTGCATGGCTTGGACGCGTTCCATGCGTCACAGCAGTTAATTTTGTACTGAAGAAGCACGAAACGATGTATTTTCGCTTACCATTACACAAGAACAATCTTTATTTAATTTGTAGAAGTTGTGTTTCTATGTATTGTTTTATGAAATTTAAAAAGCAGCGACCGGCCGCTAAAGTTGAATTTCAGACGATAGCTTCAGCGTCCACTCCGCGACCGTTTCTCGTCTGTTGCTGCATTTCGCTGTTTCATTAGACACTGCCGGTGAGTATCCATTTATTGTGAAATGTATTACGGGTGAATGAGATCCGTGTATGAAGGAATCGTTTTAGGGAAGCTTATTTACGTAGCCGCATCTACGATACAACCCAAACCTCGCTGAACGCCAGCCAACACAAACTTAGCATACACATTTGCCATCGTTCCCATCGCGGCACAGTGCCTCTTAAGAAATTCGTAGAGATGGTGGCGCCACATTTCGCCCTAGGTATTAGTGTGGGAAACTGTGCTGTCTGTAATACGGCGACGGCAAAGGGAACGCGCAGTGAGGCAGAATGATGAGCAATATTAATTCAAGGGCTACGAGAAGGGCAAGAAGCAAGAACGTCAGCATAGATAAGTTTGAGCAGATCAGTTATAAAGGTTTTATGGAGCGAGGTAGAAAGCTAGACGAAAAAAAGCAGTAAGAAAAACATTTGAACTAGCGAAGGACACCAGCCGATGAACGCAAAATGTTCATGAGGGGTTTAACAAGAGGCATAATGTGTCTCAGATTCGTGGCCAGAGCGTCTGGGGCATTTCACGCCTCGTATTAATACCTCCATGCACAAACTTCCTTTTACGCATGTAGCGCCTTTGAGAATATTCAGTTTTCTCTCCGACAAAGATTTCACACTGGGACAGCTCTATCAGCTTTCCCTTAGTGGGATGCAATTGCTCCTAAATCACTCGCATTCGTTCTAAACATTGTCCGGTATTTGGGCATATAACTTCTGGCTATAAAGCGCGCAACAAAATCACCTCTTACTTGCGGCGTTACACAACACACACTACTAAGAATAAATTTTGTTACGTCTCTAACACTCTCTATTCACATTTAGACGAAGAGGCATCTTGAAGTCTTCATTTCGGCGATAAGTCGAGTGCTTTTAATTCCAGCCAGATTTTTACCCTGATACTTTCGGCGCACCCTATTAATTCCCTTACGGCGTGCTGTCTTCAATCGTACTGCACAGTACTAACCATTTCAGGAAGCGCCGTTTTTTTTTTTTTTTTGTAACGTACCATGTTCTTAGAAGGAACTCTGTATCTCTCATGTGATATGCAAGTTTTACGCGTCATTGATTTCTCATCTGCAGTACGTAACGCCGAGTATGGGTTCCCGTGCTGTCAAAAACTTTCGCACCACCGGCCACTCCCGTGCGGAGGGGAAACGAGATTTCCGGTCCGCGAAGAAACACGTGAACGCCTCAGGCAGAGCCCTGCCATCCGCACTCGCCTCTGTTTGAGGGCTCCGCGGAATTCTGAAAGCGATGCGCATTCGCCAGGCCGTGGTCAAATGGCTGTCGGGGTCACAGTGATTCAGTCTTGGGCAGTAACTAGTTACTAGTAACGCGTTACCGGTAACTAGTTACTTTTTTCAGTAACTTATAACTGTAACTAGTTACTTTTAATTTTGAGGAACTTGTAACTTTAACACTGTTACTTTTTACCCCGTAACTGTAACTGTAAATACCGTTACAGTTACTTCCTTTAAAAAAATATCCAGCAGCAACACTTCTTAAAAGCAGGGCTCGGCAGTATCGCGATACAACACTATCCCGATGTTTCTCTTAAATATTTATGACTATGTGTACCTCTGTATCTATGTAAATTTGCAAAATGTACTTGTATCTCACTAGTCGAATGTTTTTACGATTTATCGTTTGTATCGCGATGCTGTGCAGGACACGGACATCTCTTTGCTTTTTTTTGGATGGGCGTTCCCAGGGCGGAAATGAAGAATTTTTTCCTATGAAGGCAAGCAAAGCTCCGCCAGTCGGCGACAAAAAAGGCGGGGAAGGGTTCTTATATCCGCCCCCATGCAGAGAAAGGTGCGCAACACCGCAGTATGGTCGGCCTAGGTGACAAAAGTCACTGTTGTTCAGAGGCCAGTGCAGTATCCCTAATTTTGGCCATTTATTTCTTCATGACCACCCGCGCGGAAACCACCTAGAAATAGACGCTTTTCAATGCCTAGCACACGTTTAGTTCTCAAAGCGGCGGTACTTCCAAAAAGCACTTCCCAAAGTGCCGGCAGCAATGACTCGAAGGGGCCTGGCCTCTTTCTCGCGTCTTAGGATGAGCTCCCATTCCATTTACGAGCGTGCAGCACTCCTTCTTGGCACCAGGCTGTCCCAACGTATTAAATGCGAAGCATTTCTTGGCGAACTTCGGCGACTTTGAGCGTATCCATCTATCTAGCCGCCTATAACTTTGTGCTCTCCTGGCCGTTTTGTTAATGGGGTGTATACAAAAATTGTTATGCAACAACATGACTGCACGACGAACATAAATGATAGGTCATAACATGAAAATCATGACGTGCATTTTATGAGCGGCATGATATACGTGCCACGGTCTTGGTGCTTTCCTGGCCTTTTCGTTAATGGGATGTATGCTAAAATTTGTATGGCACAACATGACTGCATGACGAACGTAGATGACAGGTCATAACATAAGAATCATATTATGCATATCATAAGCGGCATGATTTACGTGCCACGGTCTTGGTGCTCTTGCGGCCGCTTCGTTAAATTGATATATACCAAAACTGGTATGGTGAGACAACAATGTATAACGACCATGTGTGACACGTCCTAAGAACGTGAAAATCGTGACATGCATGTTATGAGCGGCATGATTTACATGCCACGCGTTTCATTAATGGGATGTACACCAAAATTGCTATGGCACGTTGCACGACTGCATGACAAACGTAAATGACAGGCCATAACATTACAATCATGACATGCGTGTCTTAAGCGGCATGGTTTACATACCACAGTCTTGGTGATCTCCTGGCCGTTTCGTTAACTTCACATGTACTAAAATCAGTATAGCGAGACAACAATGCAGTTCCATGTTACGTTTCTGATGCATGCTTCGCATTTCGTTGATTCCCACTGCACGTGGGATCTATCACTTTTTTTTTGTAAATAAATTCCCGACAATCAATAAAAAAGTTGTTGCAGAAAATGAGGCGTACGCAACGATTGCTGGTGTTGGGCTTTTGAGTGAGCTCCATTCCATTCCTTTATCTGGCGCTTTCCTACGAGCAACTTCGACTGACAGCATGCCTTTATACGTTTCCGTTGAAAGAACTACATAATTTTGTTAGCGGTATATTAATCTTGTATAGTAACGGAAAAGTAACGACGTTACTTTTTAGCAGTAACTGTAACTGTAACAAGTTACTTTTGGAAGGTGAGTAACTGTAACTGTAACATAGTTACTTTTCTGGCTTCGGTAACTGTAACTGTAACACTGTTACTTTTTACTGGTAACGTGCCCATGACTGCAGTGATTACCTCGACGACCACGGTGCACACGCACAGATATGCCGTTTCCATGTCCTCGAGTGTTCCTTTAATGCTGTCGAGTCGATAGATTTTAGATTGCGTGTTTTCGTTGTCGATATTTGCTTTTACAACAAAGCAAGAGCCCCCTACGCTACAAAAATGCTTCTGAAAGTAAATTCTAGTCAATTAAAATTTTATACATCCTAATGACAAAGGTACGTGGCAAATGACCATCAGCACTTAATTATGAAAGGCCTTGGGAACTTACATCCTAATGACAAAGGTACGTGGCAAATGACCATCAGCACTTAATTATGAAGGGCCTTGGGAACTTTAGCTTGTTATCGGGACAGAAAATTCAGCTCTTTCTAACTCTTGAAGGCGACAGCAAGGTGCATGTCTTAACGCATTGAGTTGTGAAATTAGTTATATAATACGTTAAGTTATATATTGTAATAGAGAATGTTATCAAATGGACCCCGCTATGGTAATCTAGAGTGGCCATGGCACTCGGCTGCTGATCCGAAGGTCGCGGGATCGAATCCCGGCTGCGGCGGCTGTATTTAGATGAAGGAGAAATTTCGAGGACCGTGTACTGTGCGCGACGTCGGTGCACGTTGAAGAACCCCAGGTGGTCGAAATTTGCGAAGTCCTCCGCTGCGGCGTCTCTCATAAACATATCGTGGTTTTGGGACGCATAACCCCTCAAATCAATCAATCTGACGTTTACAGTCGTAATAATAATTAGTGTAATTTCGAAGATACAAGAGCAGAAGTCTGACTGCGCCAGTAAGAGGGCATTCGAGAGCATTACGGTTTCTATCGCAGATACCACGCCCAGTTCCTGCTTGCACGATAGTCCCGCTGCGATCGGTACACAAAGCATTTGTTGCGCACACGAATATTGAGTCTCTCGTAGCGGCCAAAGTACGCGCGTTCCGGAGATAGCTTCTGAAAAACGATCGAACACTGTCTCACAGTCAATTTGGTAGGCATGCAGCGTAGCTCCGCAGGGGCGGCTTGCGCGAAACACTGCTGTCTGCGCGGTAACGGAATCCGCTGAGCTGCGCAAATTACGCGCGCCACTTGCTACGACTATCGGCCGCCCGAGAGGATTCAGATTACCCGCTGGACAGGACCGGACGATGGCCGGCAGTGTGGCCGAGTAAATCTGTCGCAAATGCCGACTTACGATGAGTGGTCTGAAGTCAATAGAATGGTCGAAGCGCGCCGCGTGAGGCGTGTTTCTTTAACGCGTGCAGGAGTGCAAGTAAACCACCAAGGCTGAACACCACGCATTCCCCACGTTCTATAAATGAGCTTACAGCGTAAGTCGCTAAGGTTGATAAACTTTGCGTATAAGACCGCGATAGTAAAAAGAGTGGCCGCGTATCTACGCGCTTCGCTGCAAATGTCGTCGAAAGACGATAGTCTTCTGCCGGCCGTACTACGCTGCGTGAGATATGGACTCCATCTGGCAGCGCCGTCGGGAAGCATGAGCTTGTGCAGAATCCCTGGGCAACTGCCAGGTGGCAGCACCAAATCGTCGGCAGAGGCCTTTTTCGCGCATAGCGTCGAATTTTCAGCGCTGCCTAAGAAACACCAAGGTCTTTAAACACTATGGTCTTTAGAATTACGTATCTATGTATTTCCTAGTAGAGGAACACACCATCTAATACTTACGTATGGGTGTTGCGCCTCAGATAAGCGTAATATTTGCTTTTTTTATCGACAATGTTCACAAGATGAACGCAGCTACCAGTTCAGGATGGCTGGGCGTTAGGCAAGTGATTAAACTTTTCGCCGGGTGGCTGAATCTGTCACAGACAGACAGACAGACCAAAATTCCTTTGTTCAAGTATGCCAAGAAAGACTATCGTCTTTAAAAAATACACCCATCATAGCTGATTTATGCGGCCTTTCGTGATATGCGCACGTGCTTTAACTACATGATAAAGGTGTACGGACACTCCAGCTGCGTTCGCGCTGTGGCCGCTGACGACGCCGTGCTGTCACCGTCGAAGGCGCATGCGCGGCTTCCGACAGGAGGTTAGAACAGCAATGGCTACAGTTATAACGCATCCAGCAACAGTGGGCCAGCGCAGCGCACTGCAGAAACTATAGGTTGGGCAGTCGTCTTACTTACGCTCCCGGCGTGAATGTTGTGCCCGCCCGCTTCCAACTTTCCAGCAGTCCATTGTGAAGGAAAAAGGCCCACAAAAACACACTGACACTTGCAGGAGAAGGGAACAACTCGCAATACTAGCGCCGACTCGCAACTGAAGTTTATTGGAAAGAAAAGCACACATATATATATTTAAAAATCATCACATCATCTGGCTACTCTCTCCCAGGGTACAAGTAAAATGGCAAAAGATGAAAGGTGAAAAGGCAACAAAAAAAAAAGAAAAACCAGAACTCCCAAAAAATGCGCGCGAAAATCGTCGCTGTTTCTGAAAATAAATGTTTATTCCTCCTCCTCCTCCCCAAAAATAGAGAAGCTGGACACACATGTTGTAGGTCACAACCTCAGGGTGCTAATGAGGTAGTCATTTTTTTTTCTGCTGATGAGATGGAAGGGGCATTTGCGCATTTTCTTACCTCGCCTCCTTATATGAAATGCCTCTGTCAGCTCTCTGGTGGTTTGATCTTGGAGTTTTGGCAACCACGCAAGCTACAATGTTGCCGAAGGTGTGAACTATCCTTTGAATCTACCGATCTGTTGTGTTCCTGCAACCAGAAATTCAAACACGTCGTCGTCGTCGTCGTCGCGTCGTCGTCGTTGTTGTTGTTGTCGTCGTCGTCGTCGTTGTTGTTGTTGTTGTTGTTGTTGTTGTTGTTGTTGTTGTTGTTGTTGTTGTTGTTGTTGTTGTTGTTGTTGTTGTTGTTGTTGTGTCATCGTCGTGTTGTTGTTGTTTCACATTGCACATTTTGCAACTTTGCTTGTACCCTGGGCGAGAGAACCGGGATGACGTGACATTTGTTAAATATATATGTATGCTTTTCATTACAATAAACTTCAGCTGCGAGTCAGCGCTAGTACTGTTTCCTTCTCCTACAAGTGTCTGTCGTTTATGGGCGCCCGATTCCCTCACAATGAACAGATACCAACTTGCCCAATTATCCGTGCTTCCCTGCCGTGTTTACCAAGGTATATTGTGTAAGCTAGAATAGATGAACGTCGATCTCACTTGTGCGTGCGTGCGTGCGTGCGTGCGTGCGTGCGTGCGTGCGTGCGTGTGTGTGTGTGTGTGTGTGTGTGTGTGTGTGTGTGTGTGTGTGTGTGTGTGTGTGTGTGTGTGTGTGTGTGTGTGTGTGTGTGTGTGTCTTCAATGCATTTCGCGCCCAATTGAAGCGCGCATCATCTACAACTCCATCATCTCCGCTCATCGTGCGATTGTGAAGTCACTGGAACCTGAAAAGTACCGCCATAGTTTTTTGTTCCACGCCACGCCGCCCATTGGTCAGTTGCCATCACACGGTCACTCTTTTCCATAGATGGCGCGCACGCACGCACGCGGTTTATTGCGCCTCGCTTGCAACAGAATAAGCGCTGGTTTACTACGATTCACTCATAACGTAATGAACTCTGGTTTATTACATTGCTAGCGATGGGATAATCAAGCATTCGTTTTATGCTTTGGCCTGTGTACCTGTCAAGCTTATTTGTATTTACGTGATTATTATGGAATGTAGCTTGTCCACTGATTGATTGATTGATTGATTGATTGATTGATTGATTGATTGATTGATTGATTGATTGATTGATCAAATCAGCATTTCAACCCTTTCAACGATAAACAGCTTTATGCCTATTTATTTATTTATTTATTTATTTATTTATTTATTTATTTATTTATTTATTTATTCATTCATGAGTACTGTAGTTCTGCAGACCCATGCAGTAAGATCGGAACACATTTTCCAATATCAACTACAATTACCCTCGTTACACTTCGCGTACACGACAAAAAGAAATGTACCATTACAAATCAATTGCTATACGTGAGAAAGGAGATGCACAAACAAAATAAAAACTCCGCGACACTTATGCGCTCCCCTTCGCAAGAAATGCCGAGGCAACTAGTCAAACGGTTGCTATTCTCAACAACGGAGCTACGATAGGCACCGTGAGGGAAGAGCCCTGCCGCACCTGACGCTATCTTTAGGCGCATTTTTTTTTCTTTATTTATAAATGCACCTAACTGCACGCACATCAAGGTTTTCACGGGTCTTCGAAACACGGCCGTTCCTGGTAGTGCATCCACGGCCGTCTCCCGAGTAGCATGTAGTACGCCCAGTCACTCGCGAAAATGGTTCTTCTTTTTGTCCCCAAGCACGTTCGCAGCTTCTCCTCGGAGGTAAACTTGGAACAGGTGAACAACCTGTCACATTCCACTTCCGTCGTTATCCGCGGCCTGCCTGCACCAGCTGCTTGCTGGTCGTGCTTCCGGATTTCGTGAATATCACAAACTCACCTGACGCTGTTCAAAAACTACGAATTGTCGGGTGCTGCGAACCGTATAGAGCCCCGAGGCGAGATCGACTACCTCGTAACGTCATGCATGAGTAAGCACCTACTTTAACATTTCTACTGTGTTGTCTAGCGCAGTTGGCAAATGCATTCGGACCACATAGCGTCACCTTCCGCGTCCTACTCTAAATGTTCTGCTCCCGGAGCAAGAAGAATATTCTTTCTCAATTCCTCGTTCTCCATGCCCCTTCAATTGAAGAACATCTTAGATGCCAAGCTATCTCGTTCTTAGTGGTTATCGCACGCCTGGACGGGCGCGCTGGTTTAGTGTTTGATGGCGCTTTCAAACTCGGGGCAAGGTGTCGTTGGGTGACTACGTTTTGGACGTAGCCGGAACTATAGCTACACGCTGCGCGTGTCGTTGGCAATCCTCCACCAGCAACCATAATTGAAAGCCGGAATTTCCCACGCAGATTTTTTATGACGATAGCCGTTAGCGACATTTTGTTTTTCTTGCTCGGCAACCTGTTTCACCTCCGAATGGAGCTAGTTACGGCAAACAAACAAAAAACACCTTATAAAAAATAAAAATCCAACTGGTAACATCAGGATCAGGTTGACACTTATTGTATGAGGTAGGTGTGATACCAGAGCACAAGTTTGGTAAAACATTTATTTAGCTGGCCTTCAGAGTAATTAATGAAAAATTAACTAACTTGAGGTAAGTGCGCACCGCATTGTAAATGTGCGTATGAGCCAGTGTATGTACCACAAGTAAGTGAGTAAGCAAGGCAAGGTGCTGTGAATGTGAGTAGAGTAGAGTAAGTTAATGTGTACAGTGTGTGTGTGTGTGTGCGTGTGTGTGTGTGTGTGTGTGCGTGTGCGTGCGTGTGTGTGTGTGTGTGTGTGTGTGTGTGTGGGTGAGTGAAACAATAAAGGCAGGAATTAAGTATGGCCCATGCCCACGTTCGATATCAGTATCTGAGCCAGCCCACTCGTTGATCAACGTTTGTGCCGTGTGCGATAGCGCTTCGTCCACGAACTGTGCGTCTCGAGTCCACATAAACTTCACAAAACGTCCACGGAAGCGCTACACGCTAGAGCCATTACCGACACGTAAGTTCAAATGAAATCAAATTTTTATTTTCTCTCATGTTTCATGTTTTTTTTTTGTTATTGTTGACAGTTGACATTACTTGAGTGTTTTTATATACCAATTATTACTTTTATGTACTTCCTCCCTGTAATAACCCACAAATGTGGGTTAACAGTATGCTCAAATAAATAAATAAATAAATAAATAAATAAATAAATAAATAAATAAAATAAATAAATGGGAGACAACGGAAAGGAAACTGTCGACAGGCGGCTTGACTAGTCCGCAGTCCCACGTAATCGCTGGAACGTGGGCAACAGGGACAAAAAATGGTTAATATGAACAAATGAAAACACATGATCGCATTATCGAAACATTGCCGCAAGATCACAAGTTCACCTTTAATTTTTTTAAGCACACTGGCTTCTTAGGCGGCCGCCACGGACATTTTGTAACAGGGTATACTTATTGTGTGTTATGTGATTTCTGAATGAAATAGGCAGAAATGAAAGCAAAACTATATCTAAGCAAGAAAAGGTAATTGTAATATTTGCGCAATTCCACATACACATGCGCGGTGGTCTGGTGGCTATGGCACTCGGCTGCTGATGCCAAGGTCGCGGTATCGAATCCCGGCCGCGGTGGCCCGAGTGCTGTGCGATGTCAGTGCACGTTAAAGAATCCCAGGTGGTCAAAATTCCTGGAGCCGTCCGCTACGGCGTCTCTCAAACCATATGGTGGTTTTGGGACGTAAAACCCCAGAAATCAATCGACACACACACACACGCATATATATATATATATATATATATATATATATATATATATATATATATATAATCAGAACCTAGCCGTAAACAGATTCGGTGTGAAAGACAACAGAAAGCAGGCGCTACCAGTGCAACCGCAGTTGGTGTTTATGCTGCGTCACGGTAGCCATCACCTTTTTGTACAATTACTCTAAGGGGCTGTGCCACGACGTCATGTGCAAGCTACAGATGTACTTGAATGGCTGAACAGATCGCTAAAAACGATTTAGAACAGGGAATGTCGCAGGAGCCAACGTTTCGACAAGTGGACTTGTCTTCGTCAGGACAGCGGCGAAGCGACTCCCGTCTTCGTCAAGAGTCGCTGTCCTGACGAAGACAAGTCCACTTGTCGAAGCGTTGGCTCCTGCGACATTCTCTGTTCTAAATCGTTTTTAGCGATCTGTTCAGCGATTCAAGCCTCCATCTTCCCCTGAGCTTCTCTTCTAGCTTAAATGTACTTTGCAATGCAAACGCGCGCGAGAGAGGAACAGCAAGGTATAGCGGGCAGGCGGTACTTCAGCTTTGTTGTGGCACTTAGCGACGGCTCATCATCGGTACTCCGCGTTGCGGCTTTGCGGCTCAAGTTCGGCGCTTCTAAGCGCGACTGCGTGGGCTCCTTTCCCAGCCACAGCCGCCGCATTTCGATTGTGCGCAAAATAAAAACAACCGTATACTTAGGTTTACGTGAAACCCTGAAAGTCGAAAGAACCCCAGCTGCATCGAAACTAAAGCCGAGGTCCCCGCTTCGGCGTGCGTTTTGATCGCGTCGGGCTTTGGCGCGTGACGTAGATCATTTCCTCTATACAATAGACAGTTTAGTGTTGGGGCCCCCAACGCAAGTAGCCCCATGGCTCTGCGTTCTATTGTTCCACTGCCCCCAAGGGGAGTGCGCAGAGCCACTTGGGTAACCCATACTCTAATGGGTATTGCCTTAGTGTCTAATTGTCGTCACTGTGCACTGTCAGTGCACGTAGAAGAACAGCCCCAGGTGGACTAAATTTCCTTGAGGCCTCCGCTACGGTCTCTCTCATAATCATAGCGTAGCTTCGGAACGTAAAACCCCCGAAATATTATTAGTGTCTAATTGTAACAATTAACCTCATATTTCGCTACGTTTGCCCATTACGCGTCCTATATGAGATGAAACGCGCAAGTTTCTCTTTCTCTCTCTTCTCTCACTCACGCGCAAATGGGCCTTTACTACGTCAGACAGCAGCATTGTATATTATTTTCTACACGGTGAGCACATGAACCATAAACGGTTCCTCAAGAGGCCTGCATCCGAGTCGAGCCTTAATTTAGGTTATTTTATTCCCATAGAATCCCGAGTTTATATGTGTGGTCGCTGCAGAAACAACCACATTATACGGCAAGAGATGCACCACGTAATTTTGTTTCCTTCTGCACACCTCTCTGTGCTGCACAAAACAAGCCGTCTCCGCGTTAAGTTGACATTCGCGCAATTGTTCGTGATGCACCTTCCGCCCCACCTATATTTATTTTTGTGCCTATGTGTCTGTCCCCACAAGCCTAGCAATTCGCTGTTGTTGTATACAGTCGTCCTCGAGACGCGGTCATCTCTTTAATGCCGCCTCGCTCTTTCAGCAAAGCACTCCTTCTTTTTTACGTGTCGCTTGGAAAGCGGGCAGCGACGTTTAACGAGATCGCGGCGAAATTACCCGAGTCCCGCGCCACTAATTCTGTTTGCGTGGCCAGCCCGCGGCTCACACGAGCTGAGAAAATGACACGAGGTGTACGTTTAGTGCTACAAAGATAAACTAATAAGAGAAACATATTCAAATAAAATTGCAGCGCCTTCGTGCTGTAAAAAAAAAAAGACAAATAACAAGCTGTACACACCTGAGTCAACAGTTTTCCGTCGACGTTAAGTCGACGTTAACGACACTTCGCATGTGGGTATTAGTTTTATTATGCTGCAAGAACGAAGCGGGCCCGTGGGCTAATTTTAGTGCTTATCTCTGCTGATGGCAATCTAACAATTACTATAACAATGTTTGGGGTCTACGTCTATAAAGAGCTCTATACAAAATGTACAACACTTTAACCAGCGTTGTCTGTTGGACTCGCACGATAGCGCAAAAGTGTAAAAATAATTTTGGCGTTATGGGTGTAGTACGCCTGCCACACTGGCAAACTTGGTGTCATTCAAGAGTGAGTGCACTTCGGGGCGCGGAGTTTCCACTATGGCTGCGCATTGCTTCTCGAGAAAGAGAGGTGCACCTCGAAAAGGATGATAATTGCGGTCGGTGAGTAGTCAGCAGCAAAACACATTTGTTATCTTAGGCAATAGCTGCTGAATGATAACGTATTATATGTGTATAAACTGCAGATGCCAAATGAGGTGAAATATTGTAATCGCGTTAAAATCATCGGTCAGCACGAGCCAAGAGCAAGGCAGCGCTCCATCCAAGGTGTGGTTTGGCTAGTCCGATTAAGGAAAGGACGCTATTCTCTGCAGCCGTTGTCGGAAGCACGGGTCAGCGTCCCTGCGGGTAGGGCGGAAAAGAATGAAAGCGATAGAAAGAAGAGGAGCTCCGTAGTTGAGGGCTACTAAAATTTTGATCACCCGGGGTTTCTGAACGGATTAAAAATGGCGAATTCCGTTGAAGATGGCGAGGGTGGGGTGGCTAGTTAGTACGGTAGAAGCGACGGGCGTTTGGAACGTCTTTTGCCAGCACTTCCTTACTCCCAGGTGAGGCGCTTTCGTGCGTATGTGGTTCTGCGAAGTGAAAATTGACAGTCGGACAACGTTGTTTCCAAGGCCATTGCCCATGACAGGAATGGCAACGACCATAGGATGATCAGTAACCTCAGGTACTATGGCCAATGTTGTCTGCCCACCGCGGTAGCACGGCAGCTGTAGAGCTGCACGAGAGCACAGGTCCGATTTCCAGGTGCGGTGGCTGAACTTTCGATAAGGGAGAAATGCAAGAACACCTGTGCATTTAGGCAAGCGTTGAAAAATCCCCAGCTGTCGATATTCATCTCAGCTTCCCTACTACGGCGTACTGCACAATAGTATCTTGCTTGCGCCGCTTATAGAACCACAGATTTTAGTTTTAACTCATTAAAGGCCCCCTGCGACCCTCTTTGAACATACTTTGAAAGCTGTGCCAATCAGTCGTGTAGGCTTCTGTGAATACGTGAGCCAAATATTAGTGTGCTGCGTGCACCAGGGAATCCGCAATTTGGTTTCAAGTATAGCTGCAAATCGCCTGCTCTCCTTCCAACAAATGACGTCACAAGCAGAGCCGACTACGTCACTTAACTTCTTTTGTTGCTCTGAAAGAAGGATACACACGTTTTATTTATTTCCTGAACTCAGAACGAACAAATAAGCTATTTCTTCGGATACTTCGGCGTTCACGAAACCACCAATGATAGTTCCACTTCAAGCGACCGATGTTCAAAGAAACGCCTTATGTTCAAAGAATATCAGGCGGTTTCCAGCTGTGCTTGAAACCAAATTACGAATTCCCTGGTGCGTGCAGAGGACTAACATTTAGCTCGCGTGTTCACAAGATCCTAGACTGATGGGCACTGCTTTCATACTACGTTGGAAACGTGTGACGAGGCCCCTTAAATGTGGTCTGATCACACAAGGGAAAGCACGTGAAATGCACTGACATGTGTAAACACTCACGATGCAGCATCAGTCTCGGCGTTCTTAGTTCTCCCTACACCATTCCTTTGTTCTATAGTGCCCGCTGAGTAAATTCCTACCAAGGAACAAGCTCCGTTCCTTTATACACTGGTGTGTATATATATACTTTATAAATTGTCCTACTTCGCTTTGATTGAGATTTGAGGAACCACTCGCGCTTGCAGCGCTAGTTATTTCACAAGACACATGCTTAAACGTCCCGCAGCTTAACGAACACAGTTCAAGAACAGCGTTTCGGCCTCCAAATTACCGGGCTGCATGACATTTGCTCAGTTTTCCTTATTATGTAATCAGCAATGCTGGCACATGCGTACTAATTAAGTCCTCAAAGCACAGCACTTTGCACCGGATCGCTATAAAGAGATGCCGGTGCAGTTGCACCGCACTACCAGATCTTCATTCCAAGAACAACCCAAATAAGCGCAAAAGGCGTACTCTCTCATTTTTTCGTCTAGATCTCACGAACGTGCAATGCATAGCGCAGTTATTTCAGAGCTCCTTTACGTGCTTTGCAAGGAAAGGAAAAGATGCAGTAACTTGCAGGGACTTCTCTTTCATTTTGATTCTAGCCCTTCGATGTTGTAATTTCTAAGAAGTGAAAACATAAATGCACAAGCGTGTTTTCTTGCTTGTTTGTTATTTTCTCGCATGCGCATTGATTCTGCTCTTCCGGTTCGTAAATATTCTAAATTAATTTGCCCCGCGCTTGTTTCGCTGTGTAAAGAAACAAGTGACCACGCAAAAGAATAACGCGAGAATAACATAATAATAGATATGTACATATACGCCAGGATTGCTGACCACTGATTGTCACGCTCCCACGCGCAACTGGAACGACGGATAGGCGCCGGCGCTCCCACCACAGATCTCTCTCTCTCTCTCTCTCTCTCTCTCTCTCTCTCTCTCTCTCTCTCTCTCTCTCTCTCTCTCTCTCTCTTAAGCTCTCGCTGTTACGTCGCAGAAAAGTGTGCGCCGCTAATTAACGTTGGTAGTGCCGCGTGAGTAACTGCGCTGCTCAGGATCGCAATGCGTGCTGTGCAGTGCCAAGGCGTGTATTCGTTTAGCAGAATTTGTTCTCGGATAAGCTGAGTCGCACGCGATCCTGCACGCACTGCTCGCTTGCGCAAGGTTACAGGTTTTATAGAGACGGCAGTGCCTGCACAGGGCTGCAAGATCGTCGATTCACTCGATCATCTCAAGACTCCTCTAAGGAAGTGCGGAGTATGAGGTATACTCAAACGTGCATCGAATTGTCATTGCTTTTGTCCAGGCAAAAGCGTTTCCGCTGACGGGGTTTCCAGGGAGTAAGTTTTCGTTCATTATTACTGCAAATGTACTGAAACCTTGAAGCACATATGCCATTTTTCTTACAGCCATTGTTCGTATATATTTACGCACGTACACACCATGCTGCATTAATCGTTAGCATAATTTTCCCACCTGCCTCGTTCTAGCCATTACATTTATCCGAAGTGATGCCGCTATATGGCCAAATACGACCTTGCGCCATTAAGATTCTAGTATTTAATACTATTTAATCGAACAATCAGCCGGCCACTCATTAATACAGAACAGCTCTCTCCCTTCCGCTGCCGGAACGAGCGTTGTGCGCTCGAGCGAACTACAAGACAGCTGCATACCCTTGTATGAACGTGGCTTTAGCGGAAAATACAGTAAACATCTACCAACCACGATCTTATTGCCGAGTGCACACTATATCGGAAGCCGATAATATCCAAAGCCGACAAGTTTACTCTCACTCTCTTCTAATATAGCCTAGAGGTGCAGCGCTTAAAGCCCCACCAGCATGCACCTTTCGGAAGACCTCTACTGTCAGATACATATAGTAGCGGACAGGATACTGTTCCTTTTTCCCATCAGTATTTGTCTGGTGTTGTGTCTTGCACCGGCATGCAGCACCTGCTTGAAGTTTGAACTTCGAACGTTATCCAGCGAGTCGCCCCGACACGGTGATCTAGTAGTTATGGCACTCGGCTGCAGATCCGAGGGTCGCGGGATCGAATCCCGGCCGCGGCTGCTGCGTTTTGATGGAGGGAGGCGAAATGTTGAGGCCCGTGTGCTGTGCGATGTCAGTGCACGTTGAAGAACCCCAGGTGGTCGAAATTTTCGGAGACCTCCACTACGGCGTCTCTCATAATCACAGCTGATTTTGGGACTCAAAACCCCACAAATCAATCACTTATCCAGCGAGTCCAACCTCAGCGCTAAACGTCCTTGCGAAACTGAAAAACAATTTTTTCTTCCTTTCTTCTTCTTCTTCTTCGTTGTCGTTGTTGCTGATGTTATTTATTTATTTATTTATTTATTTATTTATTTATTTATTTATTTATTTATTTATTTATACATATTTAATACCAAAAGGCGTTGCAAAATGGAGTGGTTGTTAAAGAAAACAATGCATACTCGCTAGCGGCTAGTTCAAACAATCTACAACAGCGGATTTAAATGCAGAAGCGCTTGGAAAGGCGACAATAGAGGCCAGCAGGTGGTTCATTTTCTTTGGCTGTCTTAGGCATGAAGTAAGGAAAAACAAGTTAGCACCAAAAATGGCAACTTCAGCTTTATGACTGAGATTGGTACAACAAGAAAAACCACGAAAGCTCACTAATAAGATCATTCTTCAGGTGTGGATTACGGAGAGTCTTATGAAATAACGACAAGCGAGACACTTTCCTGCGGAGAGAGTATGTTTCACGGGTGATACATTGAAGAAGCGGGAATAAACAGATAATACGAGACGCGCACTACGGTTTCCCGCACTGTGATTGTTGTTGATTTACACGAACCCACCTCAAGTCGATGATCGCACTGTCGCCACACATTTGGGCGCTGCTGTGCGCACGTATATGCCCGTACACTTTGGTCAAAAGATGAATCCGTCATGTCCTCAATGCACCGCGGGATAGCAACGCAGGAAATTCGACAGCTATAGGCTATTCATGGGTCGCGAGAGGTTATAGCAATCCTCATTTAAACCTCTTCGCTTCTCAATCCTGTCTGGCGTAGATCCTAACGCAGTGGCAGCCGAGCCCGTATCCAAACACGTCTCGTGGAAAACATACATTAGCGAAGCTCTCGCATGAGCCAAATGGACTGCGAACAGCTACGTAGTAGCGCGATGGCAGAGATATCGCTGTGGAAAACTTTCAGTGAAAGATTAGTCCTGTTTCGCTAACTGCTCTAAACACCATTAGTCACCAAACTAGACCGACGCTACTGTCGGCGAGATAGGAAGAAGGTTCGCACGTCCAAAGCTTGCATGGATGCAAATTTCTGAGCGCGCGGTCCACCAGCCTTGTTGAAGGCAGAAGGCAATCAATGGCCGATGCGCGCTGTAGTTGGCACGTAGCACGGTGATGACTATTAATCTTTGTCAGCTGTTCGCGGGTTGATGGCGATAAATGCCGCAGTCTCCTGTGCGTTTTTATTTCAAACAGTACGCTTGTTATTTTCGAGTGCGCCTTCTTCTGTGCGTTCTAAGTCGATCATGCAGCGCGTTCTACGGCCGTTAAGGCAACGTACCACAAAAACACAGCCATGGATTATTAAACCAGGGTCGGTAAATTGGGGTTTGAGGGGAAGTATTATGGAACCCAGGGCACGCACAGCGTAGTATTATGTCAACTACTAGTACATTAGGCACAACGTATTCGTTGCGTCGCACGAATCCAGAACGGAGGAGTTCCGGGGTCGCAATCACCGTGCACGCATCGCCCATTCACAGCTACGTTCACGCAGCAAGACGCAGCGTCTTTCTACACCACGCAGTGCACAAGGCAGTGCTCCACTAACGTGAAACCTGGGAAGATGCGAAGCATGTGGTCGTGCGCCGGTGTTTCACACAGGAAACGTCAATCGCTACTAATGGACTTGCTTTTCTGTGGCCACGGCAACGACGTTAGACGCCGACAGCACGGGTGCATTAGCAGAAACTCGTTAGAATCGCTTCTGACACGACACCACCCTACACATACATACATTGTCTGGGTCCGCTGCCTCCAGGATCGGCCCGCAAATACACACACACTGTCTGATTGCACTGCCTCTGGGATGGGCCCACCGTGACTACAGAAGGGATACGCCGCAGGCCAGCCCCTAAGGTGCCCAGCAACTTAAAAAAAAAAAAAACTCGGCTTCATACATTAGGTGCAACGCTGTAAAGGCTAGCAAGACTTCTTGCAGTAGTTGTTCGCACCAGGAAAGAGCTCATTTGTTTTTCGCATCTGCTGTGAGACTAGTGTTGTTTTACGGTTACGAATTTCTGATTTCAGAGATGATAGTAAATGATGCTCATGCTGGGTAGACATTCTCGTTGTCTTGAACTTGCGAAATAGATCAGATCAAATTACATATTGAATAGTCACAAAGATATAAAATGAGAGGGCCGTATAGCATGTTCAGTTAGAAGCGGCGAAACCGAGCAAACTCGTCCGATCAGAAGCTTTTTCTGTAAGAGAAGCACCTCGGTTTGCTAGCCAAAGAATAATATTTGCATTGCATAAAGCGTCAGAACTGACGGAAGGCTGTCTGGCTGATGATTGCGATTTTCAATTTAGAAATAGTGGTGTTTCAATTCTCAGCCGACAGATAAAATATGTTGGGAAAATAAAATATTCCGGTCACGCCTTCGCCGATGCGTACTGGTAGTATGGTAACACATACAGGATTTAAGGTAGAGTGACTGCACTGCCTTCGATATCGGCTCATAGTGCGAAATCGGACAAGGGTAATTATTGGTACAAATACGAAGTGAATTAAGAGACCCGATATACAAATCAGAATTAGGGCGTCTTGAAGTTCCGAGGATAACTTAAGACAGGAGGTGCGTAACGATTACTTCTTTCGATTTTCCTTGCTTAGTTCTTTTCCTTTTCTCGCTGTATGTTGCGGCAAAAATGTCACATCGCACATTTATTTGATTAATTTATGGAGTTTTACGTCACCAAATCACGATATCATTATGGGCGACGCTGTAGGTGAGGACTCCTGAAATTTCGACCACCTGGGGTTCTTTAACGTGCACTGGCATAGCACAGAACACGGGCCTCAACATTTACACGCTACGCAACAAGGGGTGCCCATGGAAAAGAACCGAGAAAACCGCAATTTAGTGTTACTGGCAATATGGTCCAGCCGCTTCAACAAGTCTTTTGTCAGAATTCATGTCACCAAAGCACCTCCAACTTGCTTCGTAGATCAAATTTGTGTATCCTAATACAGCCGACGTCCACGAGCAGATGTTATATTTGGCACATTCTGATTTCAAAGCTCCGCTTCGTTCGTGTTTCGGCCTGGAAAAAAAAATGTCGAAGTGTCCGTGCATCGACGACTTCGCAATCCTTTGCGTCAAAATTATCCGCATTCACGTCTTTCCCTCGGTACCGTCCTTTGTAGGATGGAAAATGTCGCCTGCAGTCCTCGGCGGGAAGCAGTGTTGTTTGCTTTTGTCACGTGGTGTTCACGAAGAACTCCAATAGCCCTTTGCGACGCGAATTGTTATCTACTATCGTTAAGTTCATGAAGTTTACAAACTGTGATGTGAAGGCTTCTGTGACTCCACCCAAAGCAAGTGGAAGTGTGAAAATAATTGTCTGTGTACTTTGAAACAGTTATGGTAATTGGAAAACAATCAATTATCTCATTACTTTGCCGTTCGTCATGCTACTTCTCTTCATAAAACGAATTGAACGAGCTTCAGAAATAACTACCAGCACTTGTCCGTTCGCTGCAAGCATCACAAGCAAGGAGAAAATAAATGTATAAATTCTTTCCGAAATGTGCCATATCACGGCAAGCACAGTAATACCTTCACTAAAGCGACTTCGTGTAGCAATGCATTTCACCAAGAACCTGTGTAAATCAACATTAAGAGGAACGTTTAATTTATCATAAGCCCAATGTTCTTGGTATGTCCCTTGGTACTACTGCCCGGAAACAGCAAAAGCAAGTTGCGTGTACAAACACGGTGTCGCAAAGGGATAGGTTAAGAGCGCATCTCGCATATTGCGGCTCAAACAGGGCCAGAATTTCGCTGATCTTGTATCTAAAATTAACTTCTTACTGAGGTTTCCCAATCTGTAATTAGCCAATCTTGAATGGAACGGTTTTTAAGGTCAAACGAACATAGAAGTTCATCACGGTAACCAATTCCGGCCAGTTTGTTTTCTAGATTTGGCTCGTTCAGAAGAAAAAAAGAAAGGAAATATCTCACATAGTGGTTCGGCCTACGCGACAGACGGAAGGACGGACGGACACACTGGTTCCCTCTTTGAGTCGACACAGAATTGTTCAGATTTTCAAAAAAAAAAAAAAAAGAAGAGAGAGAGAGAGAGAAGCTAACTACGCGTTCCTGCTCTCCGGGGCGTGCCCCACGCAGGAAGCATGCATCTTGATTACTCCGGAACGCATGCAGCCGAGGTTACATTACAAATCCCTCTGCGTCTGGCACAGAGGCGCGTCATCGCAAATTCCTTGTAGAGACTACCTGTATACGAGGAAGCCATTCTCGACGCCTAATTAATCAGCGACTCGCACGGAGAGCCTTCTCGTCAGAAGTCAGGACGACGAATGGCTCGGTGTATAATGCACACGTGTTCTTTTTTCTTTTTTTTTCGCACGTGTCTAGAAGCGATGTTTCCATGCCAACTAGAAGCTGAGCTGATGCTTTAGATTATACAGCACGGTGTTCAAGACACGTTACAGGATGTGTAGTTCCTTAGACGGTCCTTGTACTAGCATGCTGCCGTCGTGCACCGAATATTATATGAGAATGCTCAATGTTTTCCGAAGGGACGCTTGCATGAAATATCGCCAAGCGATGCAGATATTCAAGACAGCTGGTGATCGAACGATCTTGTGTTCGAGCGTGCGGCTCTGCACGATTTTATTCGAGTCATACCGAAATGCTTCAGTATTATCTGGTGTGGCATTGATTCGTCACGCAGTCGAGTGTGCGCCTTACGTCACTTTTTTTCGGACCGTGTTCGCTCTAGCTCGTTTAACTTTAGTCTTCACGTCTAGAAATCCTAAATGAATGTGTCGTACAAGATCTCCGAAATGAGAGAGCGCGTAACTAATAATAAATCATTTAGAACACCTTAGCTGATACGTTAATGCCAGAAAATAGCATATTCATTGAATAAACCTTTGGGCAGCTTTCACTGTAGTGGTGCAAGGCTGGACTAACACCGGAGCTCGACTAAGTCTTGTTGCATGGTTTTGGCGGGAAGATGTGACGTTGCTACCTGTTGCATGGTTTCATTTGGAAGATGTCACGTGGCTAGCTGTGGCGTCATGTTCCGCGATTTTGGTCACGTGTCTAGGCTCAAATTGGTTTGGCGGGAAACATCCGGTTTTCACGGGAACACGTCACGTAGCTAACTGTGACATGTTACGTACTTTCAGTGACTTGACTACACATGTTGTCATATTACGCGGTCACTCTGACCGTAACTAAGCTAGGCTACGCAAGCGTGGCTATGCTTGGTAGTTGCTAGGATACGTGACTAGATGTAACTTCATACCACGTGACCTAAATCACGTAACTAGCTGTGGCGTTATCCTACGCGGTCGTCCTAGCTGTAACTAAGCTATGCTAAGTGAGAGTGGCTATGCCAGGTGGTTGCTAGGTGACGTGAGCCTCACGCTCACTTTATACTATAGCTATGCATGGCTACATCAATGTAGCCATGCGAGCAGCCCTAACACAGCATATGCTGTGTTAGGAGCTGCTTGTCACATACCCGCTTCTTGTGCCGCATAAGGCCGCACACCGGGCATTGCACATACAAGTGCACACGGACCAACGTCGGCACGCCTGACCAATGACGATGACAATTTCCTGTAGGCTGTGCACGGCAAAACGAAAAGCTTTAACAGCTGCCGCTCTGAAAACTTCAGATGACCTTGATTTTCTATTAAGGTGTATATGGTGCCAACCTCTAGAAGATAGTGAACCTTTTGTTGGGTAAAGATTAGGTGAATGCTGTCATGTCTGGCCACTCCTAGCATAACTGTAAGAACATCAACCGGCAACCATGAATGCTTGCTCGTAACGCCACCTATAATGTGGTATATAAAGAAGCTCCAAGACAAAGACACTCTCTCTCTGCCGGGCGTTGCCCACAGTGTGTACTCTACGTAAGAAACGTGTATGAGTTCTTTGTTCGCTAAATGCTAGGCTGCCTTCTCATTACCCTGCGGTAATGCATCGGAACACAGCAAATCCAATCACGAATGGTTCATACCGCATATCCAAAGCTGGTATGAGCCGCAGGTGGTCTTTCCTTCTTTGTGGGGCTATATATATGTGGATCATAGCCACATATGGATGAATGGATGGAATAAACATTATTGATGTCTTGCAAGAAGCGCGCCAACGCGTTTAGGGCTCCCACGTTGGGACTGAAAGGCCTAGCCTGACAACCGCATCGCGGGCTTGCTGGACGGCCCATTTTTGGTCGGCTAGGCTCGAGCTGAGTAGAGCAGCGTCCAACTTCGCCCAGGTAGCATAGGGGTTAGCATCATTATGCATAGTGGTTCACTCCCAGAGCATGTGTGTACGCCTAGCCGTGGCGACTTTGCAGTTGTTACAAATGTCATCAGGGTAAATTTCTCGGTATATGACGTGTAGTGTCTGCGGATTTAGGTAAGTACCTGTTCGCTATAGCCTCAGAGTAAACGTTGACGCCTGCTTAGCTTAAGACTATAGGTAGCGGGAAGACACGGCGTGAGAGGTAGAAATGCTTAGCGACTCGGTTGTATGTTGATGGTACGTTTCTGTTCTCCACGGCCTCGAATCGGTCGGTATCTGCGCGGTCAGTCAGTGCGCGCCGAACTGTGAGCGGATTCATTGAGGTACAGTCTGGGATCTGACCGATGTAAGCAGGGAACTAAATGAGCGTGTGATGACAAAGTTCCTTGGGACTGCTTTGGAGAATGCGTAGGACGTGCGGGGAAATTGTGATTGCAGATCTATAGAGTCACTAAAGATGAATTCCGCGCTGTCGTTGACGATAGCGAGTGCGATCGCAACCTGCTCGGCAACTAGCGTGGCCTTGGTGTAGACCGAGGTACAGTTGGCGAGTTGACCTTTGTGGTTAATAACAACCGCGGTGAACATGAGACCGCTTCGAAATGAGGCGGCGTCTACGAAACAGGCCTTGCTGTCGTATTGACAGTTCTTGAGGATAGCGGCGGCCCGGGCCCTGCGCCTTGGGAGGTTGTGTTTCGGGTGAACATTTCTAGTGGCACAAAGAATATTGGATAATGGTTCAGCGTATCGTTATTTACGAGAAGTTCACCACAGCACGCTGTCACATGACGGAACGTGGCGCCAAGACGGTGACGCGACGGAGCGTTTCACGGCTGCTTAAAATCTGCACCGATGTGGTCTTATCTCCCGTTCCTGTAACAACCGGCGCTATACGTTGGAAATCAGAAACGATTAGACAGGGTGCAAGTCTTGTGAAGAAGGCTCCCGCATTTCACGCAAGCCCAACAGCTGGTCCAACGCGCCGATTCAGATACACGCTCATCTGAAAATGACAATTCTGATTTAGCACTGTCACTTTTAAACGGCAGTTTGGCTTCTTCAAGGGACGTGTATGGTACAGTCGCAGATCTTTTTCCGCTTCTTGTTAACGTTGATTGATTTATTTGTAAGGTTTTACGTCCCAAAACCAGCTATGATTATAAGAGACGCCGTAGTGGAGGGCTCCGGAAATTTTGACCACCTGGGGTTCTTTAATGTGCACTGACATCGCACAGCACACGGGCCTCAGCATTTCACCTCCATCGAAACGCAGCCGCCGCGGCCGGAATTCGATCCCGCTCTTGTTAAAGTTGGTGCCGGACGACCATGTCTTCAACTGCTTTGCGCATTATACGAACACTGCTAACAGGAAGCCTAGGCACGAAGAGGAAATTCTTCCCAGAAGAAGCTTTAGCTGGAACGCATACAGTCACGTTCCCTAATCATTACCAGAGCTTAGCCTTGTCCTTAAAGGGGCTGAAACATGAAATTTGTGGCTCGTATTTTCTGTTTCAAACGCTTCTTGCCCAAATAATGTAGCGCAATACCACGTAGCATGTTTTCGCCAAAATCACGCAACGCAATGTCGCGTGACATGTTCCCGCCAAAATCACGTAACGAAATGTCACGTGACACATTTCCGCCAACATCACGTGAGGCAATATCACGTGACACATTCCCTCCAAAATCACGTAACGCAATGTCACACCACATGCCAGATGCTGCTGGGTGTACAGGGTAATGCTGGTAACGCTGGCGGCACGTAGCTGGGAATTGCAGAGGCAAGGTGGTATCAAGGTGGCGTTTCCAGAGCATGCGCGTAAGTCTTTCATTTTCGCCTCCGTGCACTTCTTCAGCAGAGAGTACGTGTTCGTGTTGTCCGCTCCTGTTCCCTTTCGTCATTTTTTGCACGCCCTTTTTCTTAACATATTGAATCCTTACCACCTCGCTCAGTTTTCTATCCTTTTAAGTCATATCAAGGTCGCATTTCGTGATAGGACAGAGTTTGGCCATCTTAAGCAGCTTCGCTGCTAAGAGGAATCGCTATGCGGTAGGTAGCTCCGGCCACCAGATTTTCGTCCTTCGTCTTTTGTAAGAGTAATGTTCATTGTGATCGATGGGGACATGTGTTATATCGCCATAACTGGCGTTCTAGCCCGAAGCCGGCCGACGGGAGATCCAGCTGCGGGCGGACGCACGGAGAGAGAGAACCGAGACACCCCTTCCGGACAAGTCATCCTGTCCCGAGGCGCTTATTGCATCGTCCTTTTAAAGAGGGGGAAAGAGGGGTGTACTTGCCGGTACAGAGTGGCGTGGCACGAATACCATTGGTCACTACAAGTACGTGGCCACGCCTGATTGGCTACAGAGATTCAAAAGACATACAATGGTGGAAACGTGGTTCCATCATGCGGCAATGAGGGGCAGCACGAACTAGTGATGCAGAACTGTCGTTAAATGGACTGTCGATAGTATCGATAGTTTAAAAAGGAACTATCGAGGCTATCGATAGTCCATTTACCGAGTTCTAACAGTCACAATAGGCTGCTGTTCGCAGTACTCGGCTCGTTTCATTTATGAGCAATTTTTTTGTGAATGAAATTACCTCAGTGAAAATGCCGGAATATGTCCACTAAGAAATTAATGCTCAAAACCAAGCAGTCAAACCTTACAAACAAAAGTAAGTTCGTGATTTTTTTTATATTTAAACCACAAAACACAACATAAATTCGAGGTCTTGCAGTTCCGTGACATGAACGGCTTCCTTGCCGCTACCGCTGAACCGTTCAATTTAATTATCATTTGTAAGCCAAGCATTTCGGTGAAGGAACACAAGCATGTCAACCCTCTCTCCCTTTAGCCTGCTCCTTCTTTCTGAAATGATCTGTCCAGCAGCGGAGAGCACGCGTTCTGCAGGTACTGACGTTGCTGGGATGCACAAGTGCTTCCTAGCCATTTGAGAGAGCGGCGTTGTTCCGCATTGCCAAGAGTGCCAGAATTCTAAAGGATTGCTCTTCCTTTCCTCTGGAGGTAACTCCAAGTACTGGCGAACCATTAGTTCTGCGTTTGAAGTGGTAGTTGAGGGCTCCAGTTGTTGCCTCTCAAGGAACCGCAGAATTCTGCTTCCTGCCGCAACTTCGTTATGAACCACATGCTGTCTAGTTGGTTCAGCTGCAGGACCAACTGGCTTTGTCGACAATCGCTCGCTTAGTTCACCAATCAAAAATGCTTTGGCGCGTCCTGCGTTGGTTCGATTCGAAAACGCCCGCTCCTTCACTCGTGGGTCCAGTAGTGTTGCCATATTTGTTAGCCGTCTTTCTTCATAAGTGTCCATTCTATTGTGCAAAGAAGAGACGCATTCTCGAAGAACTTCCTTACCGACTTCAGTTTTCAGCTTTTGCTCGATACGCTCTTCCAGCTCTCGTGTGATACCGCAGACCACAGGAACTGCCAAGGAAATGGTAGTGTACTCATTCCGGACGCTAATTTCGTGGCTTCCTCGAATGGTTCGAGTACATCCACAAGATCCTCAATGAGCGTTATATCCTCTGCTGCTAACGGGCTTGGTGCCCGGGGCAACCTCGATAGTGTTAAAGTCAGTGCCTCTCCTACTTCCAAGATCCTTTTTAGCATCTAAAAGACGCTGTTCCACCGTGCCGGTATCTCCTGTTTGAGTTTTAGCGGCGGAGCCTTACCGACACGCTCTTGCTCTTCACGGAGCCTAGCGGTGGCGATGCAGCTAGACCTCACGTAGCGCGCAGTGTTCTTACACTTTAGCAGCACGGCTGCTAGTTATTCATTGCTTTTTCGTCCGTCCCTGAACAGTGAGGTTGAGCGTATGAGCAAAGCATGGTAGGTGCTCGAAACCGAGCAGTCAGCCTGCAAGGAACCATTCTCTTATCATTGTCTGCGACAAGAGCAACAATGGCCTGACGAATGCTCCACTCTTCAACCACACATTTAAGGACATCGATGACGTTTTGTGCAGTGTGCGCTCCCTGAAGAACTACTGTAGAAAGCACCGCAGACCGCATAGGTGTGTTTTACAGGTAATGACACGCGACTGTTATTTAGCTCTCAGCCGTGCACGATGCCCAAATATCGGCTGTTATGGCACAATAACTTGTCGACGTCAGTGTACCATGCAATTTCGTCTTGGCATTCTCGTATAAGTTCGGCGAAATAACATTAGAAAGTTGCGTTCGGCTAGGCAGTTCATAGCTTGGATCTAGCGCGTAGCAGAAATTTTGAAATCATTTGTCGTTAACGATCGAAAATGGCTGCATGTCATTTCCTATCATCAGGGATAATTCTTTGTCAAGCTTCTTTTTCTTTTCGGTTTGGTTTCCATACTTAGCCCCTTTATCAGAAATGAAGAAATGCAACTTGCTTTGCTTCGGTTTTGAGGCGCCAGCCGCATCTGTACATGCATCTTCTACTTCTACGCACTACAGTGCCTAGAAATATATACTATATTCGCACTGTCCTCGATACTCGTGAAAGAATACATTTGCATGGCACCGCTTCATGTGGTCCCTTAAATTGAGGTATTCCCGCTTGTTTTATATTCTTTGTTGCACAATGTGCACTTGGCATGTCCAGTCCTTGCTTCTTTGGCGAAGTAATTCGAAACCGCCGCCTTAGCCTTCAGCATCTTGGGTAATTATGAGCTGGAAAGTGAAAATGAACGAATGGTTTAATGTTACATTAATGTTTATGTACAGTGAAAAAAAAAACATTAGACCAAGTGGCGTTTGCACCTTATTATATTCTTCACCTATCCACCGCTCCGGTAGCCTCTTATTTTCTTGGGATAATGCAATAGACACCTAGAATATATGAATTAATAATGCCACGTTTCTACAGTAGGCGCCGTTGACAGAGACAACAATTCAAACACGTGAAGATGGTTTATGAATGAGTAGGAAATGTATGGAATGTCTCTATGAAGGCGGTTCCTAAAAAGGCGATCAATTCCATGGCACTGATCAGAACGAAACGTGTCCGCTACTGACCGCACACCACTTACCGCCTTTGCCACTGAATTTACGACAGGACCTTGACATTTTTGTAAATATGTATTTCTTCACCGTTCGTAGGTGCGTACGTATGTACAACGGCACGTTCGACACGTTCCAACCCTAAATTTCTTAAAGTCAGAGGAAGTCGAGATTTGCTAACGTAAGAGAATGACACTAACTGAAAGCAGTGTCTTGAATCGAGGCCACTCTACACTGATACGGAACAGCTGATCGGAGCTTCGTAAAATGAAAAAATTACGCAGTTAAGAATGCTCACCAAAAACACGAAACGTAGGCTTACGATGTCACGCACGAGAATAAAGTACTGAAATAACGGTGTGCATGCAAGCAAAAGAGTTAACATATATCACAGCGCGGGCGGGCGTCACAGTGCCAGTTTGTGTCACAACGCAAACGTGCTTCGAAGCAGTGGCCAAATGTTGTCTTGCAGAATTCCTTGCGCAGACTGAAGTGGTTCAGCACCGAGGACAGGTAGGCCGGGGCATATGGACATCACCACCTTTCTTATGAGCACGTGCTTGCGAGCGAGGTCAGCTTGAAAGCTTTCGTTTCTGCGTCCAAAAGGCAGCGCCCTCGCTTGAATGAACGAAGGATCACAAGCCACGTGATAGTAGCTACCTTTCCTTGCTCGCTTTGGTGCGCCCCGGGCGGATGGTTTTGTTTCAAATTCTCGGACGGATATACCGTTCGCGATTTCTACTTTCATTTGCTTGCTTTGTCTTGCTTTGCCGATCCGTACGTGAAAGGATCTAGTAGGTCCCGAAGCTGCATAAGAATGTGTAAACAAAGAAATACTGCTGGCGTTGTCCGCTGCATGTTATAATAAATAATATCGAGCTATAGCGCCGCCTTGCCGATCCTCCACAACCATAGACTACGCCCACGGGGAACCAAGTTTACGCGGCGATGAGTTCGCGCAGTTGGTTTTATACTACTGACAATGCTATTGAAATTACAGTCGATAGTATACTATCAATATTACCATCGATAGTGCTATCGATAGTTCTTCGTACCATCGATAGTTCGATAGTGATTGAACTATCGATAGTATCGATAGTGCTATCGATAGTTCTGCATCACTAGCACAAACCCGTTATTTTTCAGGGACTTTAGACACAACACCATCGTCATCAACATTATACTTACCTGCTCGTGCATCGAGCAGCCGACGACGAAGAAGCAAGTAGAACGCCCGAAGCTGCACACGAAATCATGAGCGACCAGAAGAGCAAGCCTGGTCGGTCTAGGCGGTCAACGCGGCCTTCTTATTCGCCGAACATCACCGAATCAACCCAGCAAAATCAGAGACCCGACAACGCTAGACCGACAGGAAACTGCGGCGCCCGCCCGAAACTACCGACTCGGCGGCCAACTCGTGGGCTGCAGGTGAGCCTGGATGCAGTGGAAGAAAGTGTTGTCAGCTTGCACCGGGATCGAGAGGCAGCTTTCGAAGCAGTGGAAAACGGGGAACTTGAGGACGTAGAGCAAATTGAGGACATGCTTCGCCACTTTGACCTTGCCAGACAAGTCCTTGACGAGGACATCGAGGAGTACGAGCTCGAGCTAAAGTACTTGAAGCGCGAGAAGCAGTCCCTGCACAAGGCTCTCTCCCGTGAGCGGGAGAAACAGGACAAGCTGCGAGAGGCAAACCGTAGCGACGTCCCAAGGGGACACCCTCAAACTCTCGCCGGTCCTCGTCTACGTTCTTAGGATTGCGACGATATTCGGAAGCGTCTGTTCGAATCGCCTGATTTCGGATCGCCTGACGCTGCTGAAACGGACGAAGACGCTGCTCCTTTCCTGGACCTTAATTCACTGCTGAATTCGTTAGAAGAGGCATCTGCTAGGGCTGCACGATCTGACAAAAATTCGTACTTGACAGTGGTGGAAGAAGCAACTTCATTATTTCGTCAGACCGAAAGTAATAGGCTTGGTGTGTACCTGTCCAACGAAGACTCCCCTAAGATCTTGAACACGTACCAACTACCCAGATGGAAACGGGCTTTGAGATGAAGGGGATCACTGGATTATGTAGGCCGAAGACCTGGAGGTGGCTGCGAACGATCACGCTAAAATAAATCGAAGGCAAACCTACCTTGCTGTCTGACTGCGCTGTCCCTCAGTTCTGCGTTGCAAAATCATTTCCTAGCATTTATTTTATTGCTATGGCAATTGTATAGGCTCTTCAACGGTGCTTTCGCCGTCACCGTCGTCGACATGCCCCATATATATATGTAACGAAAACATAGATTTCGACGTGTAGGCCGCGCGGCCGAAACGTATATATTGCATTCTAAGCTAGAGAAAGCCGGTCGTGCAGCCAAAACGTCGAAATAAATGTTTGGTGTTTCCACGTGATATATATATATATATATATATATATATATATATATATATATATATATATATATATATATATATATATATATCATGTGCGTAAGACAATGTAATGCAGTCTTCGCTGTGAAGGTCCTTGGACAGCGAAGCTGTGAGCTACACCAAACAACGATTACCCACTGCGGTGTCGCTTAAATTTCGCATTCATTTTAACGGCATGCATACACAATCGGCGTCTTGTGCGAGAGCTGCAGGGTTTTGCCTACGACGCTGCTAAGCAAGTCGGTTTTGTTCTTTCCGTCGAGCATTATATTCACGCTGTATTTCTGGCACATTTACTGTGCATTATCTACTCTTGGTAGCCTGCACTGAAGTGAATGAGTTGCCAGATCGCTATGTGCTCTATCAACCGGCCGAGCCGCCGCTAGTCACAGACGCCGGGCGCGTTCGGAGCGAGCGCGGGGAAACGCGGTCGGCGTCGGCAGCAGTTGTATGCGTCCCACTATGGTCTCCTTCACTGCTCCTCCCTACTTCGCTTCTGCTATGCTGCGCGACGCTGTACTGACGGCGCTGCCAATGGCGCGCGCGCTTTTGAGGATGATAATGATTGTGGTTCTATTACGAAAGGACGCTAATTTCTGCAGCGCATGTCGGGAGCACGGCTAAGCTAAAGTCCCTAGATCGTTTTTCCGCTCGGAAAAATATCTAGGGACTTTAGGCTAAGCGTCCGTGGGGGTGGGGGGAAAGGGAGTGAAAGAGATAGGAGAGAAAGGCCGTAGTGGAGGGCTCCGGAAATTTAGACCACCTGGGGTTATTTAACGTGCACTGACAACGCACAGTACACGGGCCTCTGGCATCTTCGCCTCCATCGAAATGCAGCCGCCGCGGCCGGGATCGAACCTGCGTTCTTTGGAGGGCGCCGAGTACCGTAACCACTACACCACCGCGGCGGACAGGCGTTGCTTTTGGCAGCCATGTTTTCTTCCTAAGGCTGTTACTTGAATGCTGCAGCGAGAGAACGTCAAAGAAAGTTGCGCGTTTCAGTTGGCGTTTCCTTACGTATGGCACGTCCACTATCGGATTTGATAGGAACGCGTATGTTGACGGTCGGACGCTATCTGCGAGCGCATGCTCCGCTCCACGTGTTTAGGAAGAACATGGATGCCGACGCGGGCTTTGAGCGAGAGGTAGCCGGAAGAGAATTGTGGTAGTCGCTACTTAAAAACGAAAAAAAAAAGAAATCTGGGGTCTTTAGGCCGTGCTATGCCTACACAATTCTAGAACACTGTAGCTATGTCCGAGAACCACTCTTGATGCGGATGGCTGGCAAGAACGCGGCAAAAACATGGCACGGCTTACAGGAAGTGTGCCGCAGGCGTCGTTTACAAAGTACCGCTTTCCAGTATACTACTTTCCGCGATCATGAATGGAGGTTTTCTAGATCTGAAAATTTGTTACACAAATTCGCACGACAAGCGGATGCTACTACTATTTGGCCACTTTCACCACTGTCACGTTACTGGGTCTTTAGTGAATACCGTTAGTACACGTACCGCCAACGCATACAGCATTTAAAACGGCATGTTCGCTATGTTGTGCAGGCAAGGACAAAGTGTAACAATGCACGAATACTCGGTAAAAAATTCAGCAGCCCTTCCCTTATCGGAAATACGGGGGCTAGCGAATCTTGGCAAGTGCGTGCCATGCCTCTTTCTTATCTTTCTCTCTTTCTTAATGTTTGCTTCGTTCCTTTATTTCTTTCTGTCGTTTCTTTCTCCGTGATTCCTTATTTCTTTCTTTTTTTCTGTTTTCGTTCGCCGAGCGCGCGCGTGTTATCGACGTCTACTTCACGCAAGTAAAATCCGCTTCGATTGAACGCGTATGTAGTGGTGCTTGTGCGGAAAATGTCATTAGGTGAATGTGGCACACTAAGTTACTCAATTTGCGAATCTATCATTACGTACTGTAATAAATATCATGAAAGGAAAATAAAAAGCAGTGGCTGAACCAATCAGAGTGGCAGTCTCGCAAGCCAATGGTCGGTTGTTCGAATCTGCAGCTCGACGAGCAATTTTTATTTTCTGTCTACGTTATCTCATTTTCAGTCCAACTCGAAGCGGAAGAGAAGTAGTCACGCACTGTTTTCACGATGATAATGGGTGTCTTTTTTTCTTTTTTTTTTTTAGTACAACATCGACAGGGGCTTCAGAAGTCAGTCAATGCAAGCTTCGCTTCAAAAGGAATTGTTTTAATATGAGAACAAAAGACAGGATATTTGTGCTTTCGCGCTATATCGCAAATTCCAGATGGTGTAGATGTGTGGTGTTACTGCATGGATGTGTTTAGGTTGTAATGTCGTCAGCCCCTCCACTAGCACTCCCCTTTCCACCCTTTCCTTTCTCTTTTGTGACAAGTGTGATATCAATTGCGGAGGTATACTTTTATGTCGCTTAGAATGGCTACATGTGCGGCTGAGGACGTGCACTGCCTTGGCTCAGTGCAAAATCCCCGGCAGGTTTAAACGCTAGCCGGCGAGTTTCCTTCCAACATATCTTATCCAATGGCTTAGGGGGCGCACTCAAGCGGGTGAGTACAGAAACCAGCGCGCCGTGGATCACCTCTCTCGACGCTTTACCGTCACGTCAACATTACGATAAGGGCATGCAGTGAGATTAATGTTGATTAATGTTTTCTTTTTATTTTGGCAATCGGTATGCTTGTGAATTTACTTGGTAATTAATCTAATGTCCGCCGCAGTTTAATCGACGTCAAAAACGAACATCTCCATGTGAATATGGCACTTTGCAATAGGTTTCACCTTTGCGGCGAAACCGCTGCCTTTTATCTTACTGAATGAATTATGAAATAACGAAAGGGAAGGCGTCAAGGGCTCGTTCTTTATTTGTTAGAAACAACTTAATGAGCAAACAGACAATGAAGCCTAGGAAAACATAGGGGAAGTTACTTGTGGTATTGTAATTGTGGAGAAAGTAGAAAGGAATTAAAGTGGACGAAAAGACAAACCTGCCCTCGGTGGGACCCGAACCCACGACCTTCGGATGTCGCGTCCGATGCTCTACCAACTGAGCTACAAGGGCGGTCGTCCCCCCGTCCACTTTATTGTGTATTTATGTAGGTATTATCCTGGGAGTGTTAGGCAGCGCCACTCATGGCCAAGGCGGCGTGTGTGGAACACACTTTCTTGCCAGGAGGCGTCACGTAGAACGTGAACTTAGATGAGATGGCTGCTGCCCAATAAGCCCTCGCATGCTACCTAAGGCACCAAGTCTGCCGCAACGAGGCCCAAGCTATGAAATAACGAAAGGGAAGGGGTCAATGAATTATGCTCAGACAACTTCACCTCTGCTCGTTGTGCAGCACAAATGAGTCCGCATTGGTTTCGTTTTGTTGAGCGGCTAAGGTACGCTTATTTAAAAGTTTCTATGTAAGATGGCAGTCTCGGCACTCTTGACTACTGCTGAAAGGAATAAATCAAATCGGTCACTAGTACTGCCCAGAAACGTTGAGACACCTGTCGTTCACATAAATTTCGCATACTACTGAAAGCAATCTCCACCACAGAAATTCATGTGCATGGCATTGTTAATGTAAAAAAAAAAATACCATTACAAAATATTTATTTTCTAGGCAAAGGTTGACCATAAGCGTCAGTGACACCAGCTAAGGCGCTCCGAGTATCTCGTTTCATTCGGTCACCATTCCACTGCTGACATTTATGGGACAAGTGGTCTAGTGGTTATGGCACTCGGCTGCAGATCCGAAGGTCGCGGGATCGAATCCCGGCCGCGGCGGCTGCATTTCGATGGAGGCGAAATGTTGAGGCCCGTGTGCTGTGCGATGTCAGTGCACGTTAAAGAACCCCAGGTGGTCGAAATTTCCGGAGCCCTCCACTACGGCGTCTCTCATAATCAGAACTGGTTTTGGGACGTTAAACCCCACAAATCAATCAATCAATTTATGGGACACCACAATCCTATAACATGCAACTGTGCGGGTACTACAGAACGGTTTCAGTGACGTCATTGCAAGCCACATGATGCACTAACTCGGAGGAAAACAGCCCGCTCTATATTGCGAGATAGAGTACCAAGTTCTTCCTGGAACATAAACAGCGACCTCCACGCAGGAGTTTAACGAAGCGCAAGATGCGCATCCTTAAAGCAAGCTTTCCCTCCCGAAACGACCCGCATGGCCTTGAAGGGCACGCATCGCCGCGACGTCGTAACGCGGCTTCCGGCTTCCCGGTCTTGAGCTGCAGATTTGAATACACAACTCTCAAAGACTCAGGGCGCAGGAAATCTCCAGGTGCCGGCGACGGCATCTCCATCTTTTCGAGCTCTTATCATACGCCCCCTGCAAACTCATATTTTAGGTCACCGTATTATTTTATATGCGAAGCATTTCTTTGCGAACTTAAGCCACTGTGACCGTATATATCTATTTACTATTTATATATATAGCTGCCTACGCCTCGGTGCTCTCCCAGTCGTCTCGTTCACCTTGTATACCCCAAAACTCCGATGGTAGGGTATAAATGAACGACGAACATGAATGACTTATCTTTACATCACTACCATGATATCGTCGTCATTACGTCATGATTAACGATAATGTAATCACGTGTGGCTCCTACCGATAGCGTTCGGCCTGTGGTATGCGCCATGAGCGTTTGAATTTTATAGAGCATATGTCACTCAAAGAAAAAGAACTATCTTTGTTCGGGCACGTGCCATATGTTAACGGTGCCCTCCAACATTTTTTAAATATATCCTGCAATACGGTGCCAATCAATCTTCGAGGCTCCGATGAACCGGATATTATTGCACTGCACGCATCAAAGAGTTTGCGATATTTTTGGTTTTAAATTCAAGTGTAAGTCGCCGGAAGTGGGCAACGTCGCTTGACCTTTGTGTGCGTGAGTGCGCGCGCGCGTGTGTGTGTGTGTGTGTGTGTGTGTGTGTGTGTGTGTGTGTGTGTGTGTGTGTGTGTGTGTGTGTGTGTGTGCGCGCGCGCGCGCGCGCGCATACAAGTCCTTAAGCGCGTGCGCTTAAAGACATGTATATAAATTTTCTTTATTAACTCAACACGAAAATGTAAAGCAGCATTTCTGTGCATGTTTCCGCGATCACAAAATCAACAATGCTAGTTCTGCTTCAAGCGACATAAAGTGACGTCATATGTAGAAAGAAGAGGTAGCTGACAGCTATATTCGAAACCAAATTGCAAGTTGCTTGGCGAGGGCAGTGCAATAACATTTCGCTCGCATGTTCGCAGGAGCCTGCATGACTGACCGACGCAATTTTTTTGACTATGTTCAAAAAGTGTTCCAGGGCCCCTTTACATATAGCACGCTCATTCACTCACTAAAACATCCTGCGTGGAGAGTAAGTCGGGAGACACTGCGCTTTTGTCCCTTTCACATATGTCGGAAAGCACAAGAACCGCGTAATGCTACGAAGTCGAGTTCCAATAGCTGTTAGTCTGGCATGTCAGTTTAGTTAAACACAGAGTTCTTAGAACTACGCAGACTTTAAATGGATAGGTTACCCAATAATAGGTGGGTAGCTCAATTCTGGTCATCTACACTACATGTTCAAAAACGGACGGTCAATAAAAGACGATATCGAAGCAGCCTGCCATTACAATTCACCGAAACCTGTTAACGTTTTCATGCACGCAAGATTGCTTCTGTGCAAATATATTTTTTTTTAAATAAAGGCCTACGAAAGAAAAACAATCACGGGGTTTAACCACATGAACGTCATGCCTAAGCGGTGACGCAAACTTTACCATCAGTTCTGCTTAATCTTCTTGCACTTAATCAAACGGCAAGGAAACATTTCATCTTCTTCGCTTTGCGACGCCCTTGATGGTTTTTGTTCTATCTGCTCCTTGCTCTTTACTTGGCTACTACGCCGTGCGCATGGATGAAGTCCCGTACACAGCCGGTCAGGGAGACAGCAAAAATAAAATATACTGCGACAGATGTGAGGCCGTGCCGTTAATGTCAAAGTATATACACATAACACGATGTAAGCTGCTGCATGGAATCGGAAGCCACAAGGTTGAAAAATGGAGCAGGCTGACGGAGTGGAGTAAACGAAACCCAAACGAGGGCGGGTGAGAAAAGGAGTTATAAAAATGGCGTTATATAGGGCGATTTCAAAGCTTCGGAGAGCTAAATGCTTCGCTGGTTCGCACTCTTCGGCACTCGAGCGACCTGTGAGGCACAGTAAGTGAATCAAAGCACAAAATTTCATTGTGCCTGTCCGCTTCTTTCCGTTCTTCCACTTCCACGACTTTTGCGCCGAAGGTGGCGCTCGAAGATCTTTTCTTTTGCTATTTTTCACATCAGTTCCAGCGTGGTCGAAACATCGCAGTGTGAAATATAGCTCGACTGACAGAGGCCCAGAATTTTGCACTAAATTGTTTTACGAGGCCTCTCTCCACGCCTTCTTGACCTGAGGAAAGCAATCGATAAAGGGCGAAGCGAGTTTGGAAGTTTTTTTGCGGCCATACACATGACAAGAACAATAGAACATTGTTCCTAAACATTGTATAAAACTCACTAAGAATTATGTTTCTTGAAAAAGTAACAATATAAAGCTTATTAGCAGGTGCATATTGTAAAGCTACGCAGTGTTACAACGAAAACAGTCCATAAAATTCGCCACTATAATAATCATCATAATCACGCGTTTTTTCTACGTAACGTCCGATATTCCGACGCACAGTAGGAATATCAAATATTTAGCTTCACACGGGCTATCCTCCAGACACTTGATCTTTGCAGTACAACATTGTGCAATATAATTCCCTACGCATACGTATATGTACAGCTAACCCTATAAAGTATTAAAATGATTGCGGAGTGGTTTTTAAATCTACTTCATTATAATGCATCTGGAAGGTCAGCAAGAAGCGCAGTGGCATGATAAACAATGAGCTTATATAAATGGCTTCCCTATACGAACTGTTCATAAATGGGGTCATATTATACGAGGAGCCTTTTTGATACCATTAATAACTCGTCCCAAAGCGTGCACGTAAGCCGAATACATTTCATAATAAAGTTGCGTACCTAATTACGCATACAAGTGTGACTGTGCGTGGTCAATAAACGTATAAAATAACGATAGTTAATGCTTAGGTACCGCGAAAAAAATTACATCATATGGTTACTTCTTTTCGGGAAGGCTATATTTTAAAAATACTTGAAAAAACAGCCTGCGATACTTAAGGGTGTCGTGAACAGAATATGGAGCTAACCGATTCAAATTTTCACTGCTTCAATAAGCATTCGACATGCTGTTCATTTAATAACACCCTTTGGAAATCGTAGCATTCTGTTGCTCCCAAAACGACCGCGCGACACCACAGGAGTGCATGGGCACTAGTCAGTGACGTCAGCAAAATACCTAAAAATGTAGTTAACTTTCATTTGTTTTAAAATAATAAGTTTAACGAAAGCTAGAAAGTAAGAAAATAGTTAGACAAGTACGTGAATATGTGGTGCCGCCATAAGGAGCCAAGGCTGGAGCACGGTTGGTTTTCCCGGATGGATGGATGCTATGAGCTTCCCCTTTGTAACGGGGCGGTGACATGTGCGCCAGCAGGCTCGTAAGAAGATTTAAGAACTTTTTTTTCCCTCTTTTAATTTTCCTCATGCCTTTTAAATTTACTTCAATCAAATCGATCATGCCATATCAAAAACGGAATTTCATAGCCCAGTTCCCTGCCCCTTATGGCAGAAATTCCATATTTTTCCCTATAATTATTTTTGTCCGTTCTCTCTAGTTTTCTGCCACCAGTATTCTAACCGTCTCTTACTTATTTCAATCGCGGCTATGTTCAGCTTCCCGTTGTTCGCCCTAAAACCCAAGGCTTCATGTAGGGTGGTGCCCAAACGTACACCTGGGTGGATATTTCCGCATTCAATCAGAACATGCTCTGTCGTTTCCCTATCTTCCTCACAGCATGTGCATTTTTCTTCTTCTTTACTGAATTTCGCTTTATAAACACGCGTTCTAAGGCAGCCCGATCTCGCTTCAAACAATAAAGCGCTTCCTCTTGAATTATCATAAAATGCCTCCCTCTTTATTTCGTTTTTGCCCTCTCGGTAGTTATTCAGAGCCGGTTTTTTTTTTTTTTTCATCGCTGCCCTCCAGTAAAGCGCCATCTCTCGGTGGCCGTGGTGGCCACTAAGACGTGATTGATTGATTTGATTGATTGATGTGTGGGGTTTAACGTCCCAAAACCAGCTCTGATTATGATAGACGCCGCAGTAAAGGTCTCCGGAAATTTCGACCACCTGGGGTTCTTTAACGTGCACTGACATCGCACAGCACACGGGCCTCAACATTTCGCCTCCATCGAAATGCAGCCGCCGCGGTCGGGATTCGATCCCGCGACCTTCGGGTCTGCAGCCGAGTGCCATAACCACTAGACCACCGTGGCGGGGCAACTAAGACGTGAGCTGCAGAGTAAAGACGCTTGCTGAGAAATCGAAGTCGTGTTTTTATCGCTGTATATAAAGACCACGCAATGAAACAATGTATATTTCGGATAGGAGGGCCAGGATTCCGAATACACATGTCGTACAAAATTTTAAAAAGACGTTTCACGACTCCTTTAAAGGCGATAAAATTTCCTTAAAACTGTGCACTAAGGAGACCAGGCTACAAGGACTTTATAGCTGGGTTATCATATAACTTGATGTGACGCAGTCGCAAAAGAGCATAGACGCAGAAAGCGAATCAGGCAACACATCTCATGTGCCTTCTAGTTTCATCTTTTAGCTGTGCGTCGTGTTGAGAATTCTTATATTGTATGTCATACAGCCTACTTGAATAGTGTCGTTTTTCTCGTTTTTTTTTCCTTTCTTTCTTTTTTTACAATTCAGTCACTGACAAGGGTGTTTCCTAGGTGAACTCGAAAACTCCTTATGAAACACGAGTTTGCTGCGAATTAAATATCAAAGCAACCACAATGCGGACAAGGGGACCTTCAAGTTTTTACTAAAATACGCCCGTATTTGTATATGGTATTCGATCATCAACAAGAGCCGCGCGTACAGTTACACAAAACGGCACGCCGCGCGATTCGTCAAATTTCCTCGAACAAGGAAGGAGTGTGGCTAGGTGTGTGCGTTGGGAATAACAGCAAGCTCAAGATTAGCCATTATGCGGTGCGCTCCATTTTGTGCTGACCAGGGAAGCGTGCTCGAGCGCCGATTGGTCAAGACAGCCGCCGCGCAACGCCAGCTAGTTTCTTCTCGCGAAGCTAATAGTGATTCAAAGTCGCAGAACGCGCCCCTAACGAAACGTGGTGACTTCATACGGCTCTTAACTTTAGGTTACGGCGCAAAAAGACACAGGGCACAAAAAAAGCAACGACGACATAACATAATCAAAAGAAGAGGCGTGCAGGACACGGACACAAGAAGAGCAGTGAACACCACGAACGCACACGACGACGCAACGTTATGTCCTCGTCCCTTCTTTTGCGCCCTGTGCTTCTTTGCGATAAATTCTAAGGATATAAACTACAAACCAGCCGACCAGTCTGCTTTGTTAGACTTCATGCAGTTGTTCCACAGCACGACGTCTCTCAAACAAAGTGACAGTAGTCATATTAACACAAGTATACCGCATGTTGTCGATTTCTTGTAAGGCTTCTGCGTGTCTAAAAGAACGTTATAGATAAACCAAAGTAAAACTGAACGCTACCACGGTAGCTCACATTTCTACGCGCAATGGCGAAGTGATGTTTGTTAACTGATGGTTTTTCACGTGCCAAAACTGTGGCAAGGTTCAGAACCGCCATAGTGGACAGGTCCTGCAATTTAGACCGCCTCGGGTTCTTTAACGGGCCCACACAACGCACAGTACGCGGCCTTTGGCATTTTCCTCTCCACTTAAGGTGAGACCGCCGCGGTCTGGATCGAACAGGCGTCTTTCAGGTCCGAAGTCAAGAGACATGGCCGCTTTACTGCCCTGGCGGATGATAAAATTACAGCTTAGTTGTGGAAATCCAGATTAATGTTTATTTCTCACCATCAGCAACGAAGCATGTAAAGCAGCGGTGTGGTCAAGAACCACAAAGCGAGAGCCTTATGTATCGCATGCGGAGGTGTCCTAAAGGCGGGGGAAATGACCTTCTCGAGAACATGGCGTCGCCACTGATTGTAGAAAAGTGTCAAGTGAGCATAAGAAGCCCATAAGCGCTCCACCACAAGCCCGCCGTACCAAAAGCCGTGCGACCAAGTGATGTCGTCATAGTTACGCCGCGAGATAATGTTACGTGATGATGTAACGGTGCCGCGTCATCACGTGTGGGGATCGAGCTGTCTGCCCAATGAATCGTCGAACCCGCGGGTTCAAGATTCAACAAAGAAGATTTATGAAGAAAAGAACGTTAAAGTTAGCAAAAAAAAAAATACAAACTCGCGGGCCACGACACTCGCCCACTAGCCCTCTCCCTGAAGGAGCACATAGCGTACGCACGCGCACGTGGCAGACCGCACTTACTGGCCTTCTGTCGCCGACTCCCTGGGCAGCGCTTCGGCTGCCGCTCTGAAACGAGGCGGCAGATGGGCGTGGCTCCCGCACACGTAACCCTATCATGCGATGAGGTCATTGATGAGTCTTAACGTAAGGAAACTTCCGTTTGATATTGTAGCGTCGTCGGCGGCCGACGGCGAGGGCCCGGCAAGCGGACAGAGGCTCGACAGGCGCCGGCAGGCCGACACGCGAGAGACGTGCGTCTAACTCGAAGCCAGGCGAAGTACGCCTTGGATAATCCGGTCCCGTATTCGTTCATCAAGCGTGAGCCCGAAATGGCACTGTACGGCCTTTTCCTTCAATGCCGTGACATACTCTGGAAATGATCCGCCCGGCATTGTACGCCGTGTGTGGACTTCACGGCAAAACGCTTTGTGGACGTCGTGTACGCGCCATCTTGTCAAGGAAACTTAAAGCGACGTACAACACTGCACGCGCTCTCGACAGAGGGCGTGCCGACACCACAGATAGCAAGCTTCTCAGAAAGATTCCTGGGATAAACGTCATTCCGTGTTGTTCAAAAGAAAACTTCACTGTTTTTGCAGGAATCGAACCCAAGCGCCCCTCAAGTGCCGAGCATGCAAGCTACCACTCATCCGCAGCTGAATCAAAATGGTAAGTTAGGCGAGTTGGTTTGTGTTAGTTTTGTCGAAACAGCGCGTTACTGCACCGGGGCGAGAAGACAGGTACACAGGACAAGCGCTGATCCCCAAATGCTCTTAAACGTGGTTGGCCAAACGCATACCTTAGCATCACACTGCTTTCTCCTGTAAAGGGTGCTTCCTTGCTATAAAACATATAGTAAGGTGAAGCACACCTAGACTGACACGAATGGTTTGTTAGGACGCTGAAAACGAGCATACATATAAGTGAAACGCTCAGCTGTGGACAAAAGGCTAAGTAAGGTAACTCCTGTGGCTTCTTTACGAAGAACTACTAGACTCAATTATTTAATTAAGGGAACTGTGTGGCAAGCGGCATGGTCGAAAAAGAAATCCTCTATTGTATATGCATTGATACGGAGGACGGAAAGCAAAAATATAGAGGTCAATTTGCCATCTTAACAATCGAATTTTAGAATTTTCGCAGAAAACAAATAAGTTTGTGCCTCGTGGAGTAAGCTGAAAAGTGCCTATAGAGTTATCTGATCGCTTGTCAATAATTTACGTTGTTAATTTGCGTGGGCTTCGACCACCTGCGGTTCTTAACTGTGCACTGACATCGCACATTACACGGGCTTCAACATTCCGGCTCCATCAAAATGTGGCAGCCGCAGCCAGAATTCGACCCCGCGGCTTTCGGATAGTCAGCCGAGTGGTATAGCCACTAGACCACCTAGAAGGCGGGGCACCCTTCAACAACCTGCACTACGTTGCTGTATACTTCTAAGGGTATGAATGTATATTTTTCTTTTCAATTTCTAAAGTTTCCGCTTTATTTTAACTGCCGGATTCACAGTCAAACCCCGTAGTGGGTAGGAGCCACTTTTCCTTTGGGAACAAGAACAAGCGTCTTACCTTTAGTGGCATAAGAAGTAGAAGAAGCAGAAGAAGAAAACAATGGCGAAGGCACCGGGCACAGACCATCCGACATCTCCGATTGCAGCAACCCCACAGGACACACAGGAGCCGACGAGACGCGCGGAAACTGCGACGGCTCCTGCGACGGCTCCTGCGACGGCCACCAAGCAGTCGGGGGTCGGTCGCGATCGGAGTCTCTCGACGACCACCCGTCTCCACACCGAGATCAGGACTCGCGGCATCATCGTGGGCGTCAACCTGGTCATCATGCTACTGTCGCAGGTGGCGCTCTGGTGCGCCACGTACTCGTACACGGTGCGACCATCCCCGCAGCGAGAAAACCTGCTCAGCAGCGCGATGCGCAAGTCCCTCCTCTACACCTTCTTCACGCACCTCGACGTCTTCATATTCGCGCTCAGCGTGTCGCTATCCGCCGTCGCCGCCTGCGGCCTGGTGGGAGCGCTTCGCGAGAACGTCGCCGTTCTGGAGGCGTACCAGAGCCTGCTGGCCCTCACGATCCTGGTAAACAGCGCCGCGGCCGTCGTGGGCACGCTGGTACCGCAGTCGGCGCGTAACAACCTCCGGGAAAGCTCGTTCGTCGAGTTCGTCCAGGGCTACCGGCAGACCGAGTACTTCCAGCACATAATCGACGCGCTCCAGATGTCGATGCGCTGCTGCGGCTTCTCGGAGGACGCGTTCCGCGACTGGAACCTCAACGAGTACTTCCACTGCGCCTCGGGCAACCCGAGCCGCGAGCGTTGCTCGGTTCCTTTCTCCTGCTGTCGTCGTAAAGTGCTCGGCAGCGGCAACGAATCGTCCGACCAGCCGGCGCCGGCCGGTCGCTTTTGCGGCCACGGCGTGCTGCTGATGGACGACCAGGAAGCCTGGCGGCACGTCTACACGCGCAGCTGTGCCGACGCCGCGCTCGCGTACGTCATGGACCACCTCGTCGTGTTCGTCGGCGTCGGTATGGTGCTGAACATGTTCCTGCTGTTCATGCTCATCACGTCCGTGATTCTGCAGGACCAGATACACACCATTTCAGCCATCTACGAGGCGTACTACAAGACGCTGGAAGAAGGCCAGGAAGAGATGCAGGAGGCCGGTCTCATCAAGCTCCCAGAAAAGTCGCACCCGGACAAAAACCCAGGAAAAACAAACGACAAGGTGCCCGTATAACGAAGGACGGTGGGTCGGGCTGCTGGATGGTGCGGACCGGGCCTCCCCTCCTATACGCCTGGTAATGCGGGACTTAAGCGCTGTTTTCATCATTCTTTTTTTCGAAGCAGACGTATTCGGCTTCTTTTCGGCCGTGCTTACGGATTCTGTTTCACGAACACATTTTTCTTTTGAATATAAACGCGTGAAATTCGACGCTTGCCTCTCTACCTTCCATTACGCTGAGGTGGCGCGCATGTTCTATCATGTAACGAATATCATTGCTGTGTAGCACTGCTGGCATAACTGCAAAGTTCCCTTGAGGAAGTATCTCACATTCAGTTGTGTTTAAAGGTTAACCTTCTGGAACGACGACTGTGTAGCTCGCCATATTATTCTATTCACAATTATAAACGTTCATTTCCGTAATTGCTGTCCGCTAGATGTGTTGTTCAGCCTAAAAAAGAGGAGGAAGCTCCTTAACAAAACTTAGACAGGCTTGTCAAGCAGCATGTAATGCATGCATACAGGACTCGATACATAATGGGGTCTCGTGTGAGCGTTGAAATCATCCACAGCTGGAGAAGTACATACGACACTAGGCTACGGTCCAAGAACATGCAGCTGACGGTCTTAACACTGTTGTTCGCTTATAGCGCGGTCATTAGGGAAGTCTTTTTTGGGGTGCAAAAGAGGTCTTAACTGTAGGCTGCATGCGCTGTATCCTCCTGAACATTGCACGCAGGGTGATATCGCGATCCACCTGGATGATACTGTGCAGCTGTATAAACAGTGTTCAGGCAAGTATACTTCATTCAACATGGTACATATAATGTGTATGACGTGAGGTTTAGCAGAACTCCAAGGTCCGTGTGTTCCCACACTAACGTCTACATGCCGTCACCAATGCTGCACCCATACGATGATGTACATGCTCATCATTCAGTCACTCTACTAAATGTAGTAGTGTATATACTGATGACATCTTCGCCGGTATATGCGGTAGTTTACTGAACTCTCGATAACAGGTAAGTTCACGAACAGCACCGTAAGCAATACACAAAAGTTCGGCTCGGATGGTCTCGCCCACTTCCCCGACTAGGCTGAGGAGGAATTTCTGGAAGAAAGAGTCCGTGTTTCGAGGCAAGTCATTACTCACAATCACGGCCAGCAAAAGACACTATACAGTAGGCCGACCGCCCCCGGCGCCTGTACGGCAGGGCTGCGCGAAAGTTTTGAAATCCGAGCAGCCCCGACTCTAGCGCCGACGGAGTCATCGCGAGGCGTCTAAACTAGGATGAATGTCGCCTATGTGACCGTAAAGCGCCAGCAACTCCCGAGAGAGAAGGTAGAGGGGGTACAGAAAGAGGCGCCTGGCTGAGTGGACTACGGTGTCCGCTGTCTCCGCTTAAGCACTGCGCAACGCGCTCCTACGATAAGCGCAGACAACGTAGATGTCAAATCGATATCCGGAATATTGTAAGAAATAGCACGTTAGAAAAGCAGAGAAAGTGTTGTAAGAGTTATCAACTTGAAAAATTAAGCTGTTGATAAAAACAGGGCCCTTTTGTTTTTTCTTTTTTAGTACGTTGTGCCCGTTCACCTCCGTTGTTAATGTTGTGACGCAGATTCTCTCGACAAAGCAAACCCCCCTGTGTCCGCACTTTAGCAGCTCAGTCTGGCTCGTCTACAACGAAAAGGAAGAAAATTGGCATACTCGCGAAACAGACACTTATACACACACATACTCGCTTGATGCACCCGCAGCACACACAGTGCTCACTTCCAACTGTTCAATTACCTGGTGTACGACAACATGGTTACAGAATGTTACACAACCACAACCGGAGCCACGCCACTAAAGCCACATTTAAAATACAGGACATCAAAACGCGGTCGCCATGGCCGCGATTCGATGCCACGACTTCCAGCTTCCCAAGCAAACACAGGTAAGCTACCACGGCAGGTTCGTGTGGGAAAGGCTACTACTGGTACACGTACCGCTCCCGCTTTCTTTACCGGGAATCCACGTGTCACGAATCCATGGCTCACAGCCACAAAAAGCGGCATGCGCGACCAAGTGTGCATAGTTTTCCTTTAGAGCATTAGCGTTTAGATTCCCGTGTAGTATAAAATACGTTGGCGCCGCCGTACGCGTGTAAACGCACCCCACCCCATGATCACATAAGGGGCGAGGGAGGGAAGGGGGTTAAATCTGTCCTATACCGTTACATTGCACTGTGTTTTCAACGAAACGGCCTCACGGCGAATGTTGAGCATAGGAGGGGGTCACAGCACTCAACCTTTTGTATATGTTTGCGAGTATGCCTATTTTCGCTTTTTCATTAGTTGCAATGTACTACAATCTAGCCAAATCCCATATTAAAGCGCGCTCTGTTGGTTGTGTGTATGTTGAAGAGCGTACCTATACGATCCCAGTGGTGGCTAGTGCTACGTTTGTACTAACAACCTGCCATTGTGACCTTCGGCCTCCTCCAAATTTTCCGAGTTACTGCAAGATCTTTTCATTCCGTGTGTTCCATTCTTATCCGTCCCTTAAGCAACGCCGCGCCGCCGATCGCGGAGGCCACGGCAGCGCTCGGACGAACGGACGGACGGACGGACGGACGGACGGACGCACAGACAGACAGACAGACAGACAGACAGACAGACAGACAGACGGACGGACGGACGGACGGACGGACGGACGGACGGACGGACAGCCTCCCGGCGGCGCGAGGTGGCTACATACGTACTACTACTACTACTACTACTACTACTACTACTACTACTACTACTACTACTACAGAGGAGGGAACGACCCACACCCTAAGGAGCTTCGCCTCTAAAAGTAAGGGGCATTTGCTCTTACGGAGAAGTTTTATTCGCAAATGTTCTTGAGTGCAGGCTTAGTTTTGTTCAACCTTTCTTTCACTCTGCTGTAAAATAGTGTTAAGTTCCCAGACAGACAGACAGACAGACAGACAGACAGACAGACAGACAGACAGACAGACAGACAGACAGACAGACAGACAGACAGACTCACTCCCATGCTACGCGTTCCCATACATCTGAATGAAGCGAGCACCGCGGCGCCATCACGTCATCTAGTGAGCACTTCATAAAACTACAGGTGGCTACATACATACAGTAGAACCCCGCTGTTACTTTTCCGGCTGCTGCGTTTTCCTGGCTGTTACGTCGTTTTGGGCCAGTCCCGGCATAGGTCCCATAGGATTCAATGCATTAGGAACCCCGCTGTTACGTCGCAGTGTGGGAACATTCCCGTATGTTACGTTGCGAATCGACATTCCAAGCGGCCACTGCCGACGACAATATTGACGTAGCTTGGACTTGCTGACTGTATTAGCTGCACAATGGGCGACGCCCATTACGTTTCCGGCTTCCGCCAGCAAAATTATGGCACAGCTGTGCAAACTGTCTGTGACGGAATCGCGTACAATGATTACGTTTCCATCGATGATGCCGTTGTCACCTCCGAGGTATTCTCTGTCGATGAAATCGTAGCCGAGTGTGCCGATGCATGCACTGAAAGAGCACTGAAATAAAATTGTGTGCCGATCACCACTTGTCTCATTTTTTCATTTTTCCCGTCGGCTCTTACGTTTATTTTATACGGTACCGTGAAAAACGTATCAGCGGGGTTCTACTGCTACGGAGGAGGGAACGACCCACACCCTATAAGGAGCTTCGCCCCTAATAAAATGTTAAACATACTGAAAGTATGCGTATCTCTGACGGTAAAAGGAATGAAAAGTTTCGTTCTCAGCCTGCACAGGTCATGCGAGGATTGTTAAAAAAAATTCACAGCATATTCACGGAGTGAATGATGATGAGTAAACGAAGCTCCGGAGGTTCATCGTAGATCGTGCCGAGTTCCGGATTAATTTAGTTAACGCGCACGCTACGAATCCTTATGGTTCAACTACGCACAAGTGAAATCTCCCACCGGCACTTCATTGCAAGTCAAGATCCAGTGCCTATACAGGGTGTTTTTTTTAGCTGCAACACATTTTTAAATTAGAAAAACATAAATCGCGGGATTGTCTTGTGTACCATTCGAGTGTACGTGTTAGCGGCCTCTAGATACAGAAACAGGGCGGCGTGTAGATTGAGAGATGCTCTCCGGGTTTGTTTTATGCTGATGATATTGTCTATTCGCAAACAGTCGAGATGATAATACAACGGCTGGTGAATATATGCGGGAAGGAAGGCGAGGATCCTAGGACTAGGATTTAGTGTAACAAAATGCGGATTGATGGTATTCAATGATCCCAACGACCAGGCGTATCCATACAGGGCCAAGAAATACCGAGAGTAAGCGAATACAAGTACCTGGCGTATGGGTAAATGAGGGCGATAGATACATGAAGGTACAGGAAAAAGCCTTGGCAGCAAGGGAAAGAGGAACGCAGGAATAATGAAGCACAGAGCGTTATGGGGACACAATAGGTACGAGGTGCTTAGGGGTCTGTGGAAAGGGGTAATGGTACCGGGGCTTACATTTGGGAACTCAGTGGTGTGCATGAGGCCAGAGATACAATCGGGAATGGATGTGAATCAAAGAACTGTGGGACGCCTCGCGTTGGGTGCTCACGGGAAAACTACAAACGAGGCTGTAAAGGGCGATATGGGATGGGCGAGTTTTGAGGCAAGGGAAGCGCAGAGCAAAATAAGGTTTGAAGAAAGGCTAAGGAATATGAAAGAGGTTAGGTGGGCAGTGAAGGTGTTCCGCTATTTATATAGAAAGAGCGTTGACACGCAGTGGAGAAAGAGAACTAGGAGGCTCACCAGTAAATATACGGCTCTAAGAGAACTGACAACAAAGAGCGTAAAGGGAAAAGTCAGAGAGGCGGAGAAGATTTACTGGAGGACAGCGATGGAAAAAAAAACCGACTCTGAATAACTACCGAGAGGGCAAAAACGAAATAAAGAGGGAGGCATTTTATGATAATTCAAGAGGAAGCGCTTTATTGTTTGAAGCGAGATCGGGCTGCCTTAGAACGCGTGTTTATAAAGCGAAATTCAGTAAAGAAGAAGAAAAATGCACATGCTGTGAGGAAGATAGGGAAACGACAGAGCATGTTCTGATTGAATGCGGAAATATCCATCCAGGTGTACGTTTGGACACCACCCTACATGAAGCCTTGGGTTTTAGGGCGAACAACGGGAAGCTGAACATAGCCGCGATTGAAATAAGTAAGAGACGGTTAGAATACTGGTGGCAGAAAACTAGAGAGAACGGACAAAAATAATTATAGGGAAAAATATGGAATTTCTGCCATAAGGGGCAGGGAACTGGGATATGAAATTCCGTTTTTGATATGGCATGATCGATTTGATTGAAGTAAATTTAAAAGGCATGAGGAAAATTAAAAGAGAAAAAAAAAAGTTCTTAAATCTTCTTACGAGCCTGGTGGCGCACATGTCACGCCCCGTTACAAAGGGGAAGCTCATAGCATCCATCCATCCATGCCGCGGCGCCGCCCGCTCCTCATAGCCCGCCGTGTTTCCACAGCATCGGCAAGGGAGCCGCTGCCCGTTTTGATGCTTGAAGCGCAATATTTTTTTTTTTCGGTGAAGCAACCGCAGGCTGATTTATTTTTAGTGAAACACAATAGTGCCGCTATACATGACGTCGGCGGAATTTGTAAGGCGAAAGCTTTTAATGGCTCCTACTCGCGGTGTACGGCCGGCGTGCCTTGGATGCTAGCATGCCCTGCCTCGAAGAGTTTCCGCACTTGCACTAGCTTCTCTTTAGGTTATGTCAGCATATATAGCTTGGGATGATACCAACCGCAGCATGAAGCACCGCTCCTAAAAGGCATTTAGGTGTGCTTAATATCGTCTAAGCTAACATAACCGAGTGCAAAGTATGAGGTGCACATTTCTTGATATTCGTCGATGATGAGTCCACCATGACGACTGTAAACATCCATGGTCTTCGTCTTCTCAGTCAAGGCATTAAAAATATTGGCACTGAGGCCAAAGCCACCCTCGAAATGCTGCAGGTACCTTCCCTGGCAAGTTCTCCCAGGCAGCACCATGATGGCTTCTTATTTGCGGAGATGTTCGTACAACTTCGGGCTTCGCATCTTCATCATGATGCATTCCACAATCCACTCATCGTTGTACTGCATGCCTTCATGTGACTTCCGTCGTGCGGCAACGAAGCAGCTCTTGACAGCGAGTTGTTGTTTTGGGGGAAGAGACCTAATTTTACTTTCGAATGCCTCTTCGCTAACTGTCTCATTTTGCGCTTTCATACGAGACACCTGTTTTTTTTTGCGTTCGCGAGTCTCTTCTTAATTCTCAACAAACTGCGAGAAATGTTCTTACAGTGCTTCTTTTCGGCATCATCTCTTGCGCTTTTCTTTGCCTTTTTCTTTGTCTTGCAGGTCTGGTTTTGAACCAGAACCCTCTGGTACTTGCAAAAAACGCAAGGCTTTCCGTCTGACTGTTAGCAAACATTTTTCAGAAAAAAACATGCCTCTGAATGAGTTGTGTTTCGATGAAACTGGCTTTAAGCGACAACCACCACAGAGAGCTCTCACTGAAACTTCTTTGATGAGGACTTCCGCCTCATCACTACGTGTGAGGATTTGCTTTGATTTCTCTCGTCCTCGATATACCGTTGCTACTACTGATTGCCGTTCGGGCAAAGGCTTTTCAAAGTATACCATTTTCTCTATGAACAGGGTAGAGAAATTATTCGGTTCGCTTTCACAGTACGCATACGCTACTTCCTGCTGGCAGAGACGGCACTTTCAGCCAAGACCGGAATAGTGAGGTCACAGAATGGGTGTCGATTGGTGCATTGCGCGGGTGCTGAGCTTCAGTGCTTTGCACGCTTTCTGTTTCTGATCCACGGGGTGTGGCGCACTCTTCAGGCACAGAAGAATTATCCTCAGCACAAGATTCTTTAATGGCAGAGATCGCTTCCGAGGCAATCGACTTGGCGCTGCGGCGGCGCTTTGCTGGAATGTCTACATGATGAAGGCACAAATTTCTTGTTTTTCGTTTTGTTGGCAATTTTGGAACAAGGAGCTGAGAATATTCAGGGAATATGGTGGGTACCGCATCAGGTTTGAGGCGCGGTTTGTCGCGGGGGATCTTGTTGACAACGCCGTTCACGGTGATGGTGAACGCGCGCTCGATAAAACTCTCATCAAAGTGTTTCTCACAAACCACAGCAGTTGGTGTCAGTCTCCTGTCCGCCCTCTTTATCCTTCTGTCCCATTCCGCGAGACGTGCTTCATCTGCTGGGGCCGTGAATAATGATAACCGCCGTTTGTTCGAACGGTAACCAGTTGTACAGAACGGGACGAAGCAGGTCCTTTCCTTCGATCCCTTTGGCTTCGACATTGTATCATTCACCTCATAGTTCCCGTTGTGACAGGCACAGAAACACGACAACCACTCACTCACCCTTTGACGACACGAACAACAAACACACAACCCGGTAATAACACTCAAAAAACGAACACAGAAATCCACGCAACCGCTGCAAATCGGCTGTGCGAAGCAGACGACACACGCTGCCGGCACCCACCCGCTTGGCAGCGCCCCCCGCGGCCACCGCGGGCATTCATCCAAATCGGTGCCACCCTCCTCCATTGAAAAGAGCTGGCGAACGGCACACTAGCCAGTATATTCTAGGCACTATAGCCTCTGTAATAGAGCGCCGGCGACTCGTGTGACGCCGCCAGATGCCGCGATGATACCGTTGGCTGAAACGAAGGAGTACGTTGTAGAAGCACGTTGTTCGCAGCTAGGTTTTGAAAATTGCGTGCACGTCACTTGGGTCGGGGCCAATCAGCGACCTCTCATTCGATCGCTCGATGACGGGGCCGTTTGAAAACGCTTTTTGGCGAGCCGCTGCGACCTTTTGCGATACGCGTGTTTAAAACCTTATTGTAAATTACACACTTTACGCACAGCGCTAAAGTCTGTCCTGTAATGGTCCTAGTGACCCGCTCTACCGGATCACCATGTTTGCACAAAATCGTCAAAACCGTTTCAGGGTCCCTTTAAGCAACGCCGCGCCGCCGATCGCGGAGGCTACGGCAGCACCGCAGCGCTCGGACGAACGGACGGACGGACGGACGCACAGACAGACAGACAGACAGACAGACAGACAGACAGACAGACAGACAGACAGACAGACAGACAGACAGACAGACAGACAGACGGACGGACGGACGGACGGACAGCCTCCCGGCGGCGCGAGGTGGCTACATACGTACTACTACTACTACTACTACAGAGGAGGGAACGACCCACACCCTAAGGAGCTTCGCCTCTAAAAGTAAGGGGCATTTGCTCTTACGGAGAAGTTTTATTCGCAAATGTTCTTGAGTGCAGGCTTAGTTTTGTTCAACCTTTCTTTCACTCTGCTGTAAAATAGTGTTAAGTTCCCAGCAGACAGCAGACAGACAGGACAGACAGACAGACAGACAGACAGACAGACAGACAGACAGACAGACTCACTCCCATGCTACGCGTTCCCATACATCTGAATGAAGCGAGCACCGCGGCGCCATCACGTCATCTAGTGAGCACTTCATAAAACTACAGGTGGCTACATACATACAGTAGAACCCCGCTGTTACGTTCCCGGCTGCTGCGTTTTCCTGGCTGTTACGTCGTTTTGGGCCAGTCCCGGCATAGGTCCCATAGGATTCAATGCATTAGGAACCCCGCTGTTACGTCGCAGTGTGGGAACATTCCCGTATGTTACGTTGCGAATCGACATTCCAAGCGGCCACTGCCGACGACAATATTGACGTAGCTTGACTTGGCTTGACTGTATTAGCTGCACAATGGGCGACGCCCATTACGTTTCCGGCTTCCGCCAGCAAAATTATGGCACAGCTGTGCAAACTGTCTGTGACGGAATCGCGTACAATGATTACGTTTCCATCGATGATGCCGTTGTCACCTCCGAGGTATTCTCTGTCGATGAAATCGTAGCCGAGTGTGCCGATGCATGCACTGAAAGAGCACTGAAATAAAATTGTGTGCCGATCACCACTTGTCTCATTTTTTTTCATTTTTCCCGTCGGCTCTTACGTTTATTTTATACGGTACCGTGAAAAACGTATCAGCGGGGTTCTACTGCTACGGAGGAGGGAACGACCCACACCCTATAGGGAGCTTCGCCCCTAATAAAATGTTAAACATACTGAAAGTATGCGTATCTCTGACGGTAAAAGGAATGAAAAGTTTCGTTCTCAGCCTGCACAGGTCATGCGAGGATTGTTCAAAAAAATTCACAGCATATTCACGGAGTGAATGATGATGAGTAAACGAAGCTCCGGAGGTTCATCGTAGATCGTGCCGAGTTCCGGATTAATTTAGTTAACGCGCACGCTACGAATCCTTATGGTTCAACTACGCACAAGTGAAATCTCCCACCGGCACTTCATTGCAAGTCAAGATCCAGTGCCTATACAGGGTGTTTTTTTTAGCTGCAACACATTTTTTAAATTAGAAAAACATAAATCGCGGGATTGTCTTGTGTACCATTCGAGTGTACGTGTTGGCGGCCTCTAGATACAGAACAATTACTGCACTTGTATGCATAATTAGCGAAATTACGCTAATTAACTCTTTAATTATCAGCCATTGGTGGCTATAGTAAATGAGTACTTTGGAGCCGGTCCTCGACACTACCTATCCCAACGATCAAATTTTGAATAGCGGAGTGCATGTCGGAGCTACGCGAACAATTAGTTCCCCGTGGCAGGCTCCTTGAAACCGAAATCGGCCGGGAAAAGAGCGTCTGTGACGTCGATGTCGCCGCCCCCACGGCTTTCGTCACTCGCTCGCGGCGACCAACGCCGCAGATAAAGAAGGAGATAACGCAAGCTGCTTGCGCGGCCGGAGCGGCGGTGACCACGGGCGAGTGGCGAGTGACGAAAGCCGTGGGGGCGGCGACATGTCTTTTCCCGGCCGATTTCGGTTTCAAGGAGCCTGCCACGGGGAATTAATTGTTCGCGTAGCTCCGACATGCACTCCGCTATTCAAAATTTGATCGTTGGGATAGGTAGTGTCGAGGACCGGCTCCAAAGTACTCATTTACTATAGCCACCAATGGCTGATAATTAAAGAGTTAATTAGCGTAATTTCGCTAATTATGCATACAAGTGCGGTAATTGTTCTGTATCTAGAGGCCGCCAACCCGTACACTCGAATGGTACACAAGACATTCCCGCGATTTATGTTTTTCTAATTTAAAAGATGTGTTGCAGCTAAAAAAAAACACCCTATATATATATATATATATATATATATATATATATATATATATATATATATATATATATATATGGGTGGCCGGTGAACGGTTCTCCAGCGCGAGCAGTCGGTATTTTTCAATCAAGAAACTCGCTAGAAGACGCTGCCTGCGCCAACGTTGTCTCTCGCGGGTGAGGGCGCGTTCTACTTCTTTGCGAGCTGGTAGAGCGTTCATCGAAGAAAGAGCGTTTCCATAGCCAACGCGCGCCTTTCGCTCTCTCTCTCTCTCACAAGACAGCAGATGGAAGAGTGAGAGAGCTCGCGCGCCGAGGGCGAGCGCGAGCCTCCCGGCGGCGCGAGGCTGCTACATACGTACTACTACTACTACTACTACTACTACTACTACTACTACTACAGAGGAGGGAACGACCCACACCCTAACGAGCTTCGCCCCTAAAAGTAAGGGCCATTTGCTCTTACGGAGAAGCAGTTTTATTCGCAAATGTTTTTGAGTGCAGGTTTAGTTTTGTTCAACCTTTCTTTCACTCTGCTGTAAAATAGTGTTAAGTTCCCAGCGGCCGCCGTAACCCTGCGCTAACATCAATCTGTACAAAAGATTGTCGCCTGCAAGTCCCCAGTTCCTACCAATGCCAATTAACAGTGATGCATGGTCTCGTTTTCGGGGCACTTCTGTGAATGATCTCAATGCATTTACTGCTGTTTTGTTGTTGCCTTAGCTTATAGGTACCCACATCTTGACGTACGCAACAAACAGTTAAAGCAATCAATGTCCGTTTTGTGGAATAATAGTTCGAAAACGTTTGTTCACTTGATCTTTGTTGGTCAGTGAGCATTTTCAACACCCACTTTCTCACAATTAGTGATAGCACATTATTTCTTTCTAATCACTTAAATAGAGCACTGCCACAAAAGAGTGAATGTACTCATCCGGATATTAATCTCCAATCGTCGATGAACTGAAATTTTTTATAGACTTAAACAATTTCCTCGCGCCAAATAATGGGCCTATGGCACCCCGCTGTTCATCAAACACACATGCGCCGCCATTTTTGAAGCCGTCACATCATGCTCTTGTCTCTACCTTACACTGTACTGCAAGGCTATAAACTAGACACAACACAAATTCTGGCAGCTCACGATGTTTGCGCACACAAAAATCAAATCCCACCGCACACTTTGCAAGTGGGGGGTTGATGATATTTGTGGATATTGTTATCTGCATTTTACATTAAGCAAATAACTACTGGACCCAAACGATGGCTTCAGTAGTCTTAGATACACTCATTAGATAGTGTTGCATATGTTGAACTTTGTTCTGACTCACCAATTTTGTAATACAAGCAAAGGGCCCTTACTTTTCAAATAACCCTCATACTTTCGAGGCAATCAATATGACAGTGGTGCCCACAAGATTCCTCATTCCACATCACCTTCATAGCAGCTTTAGTCTTCGGCAATGACACAGACCCCAGTATAACAAATGTCTGAGCACACTGTGTAGTTGCAGAGCCCCGACCATGCTCTCCAACCAAACACATTAATATCTTTTGTTCTACCCTTCCTACACAATTGACCATCGCATAAAAGATTGGGTTTGCTCAGCTGCAGAGTGCCACAGCCGATGGGCCATTAGGGACCAAAAAAAGTACCCAAGAAAAGAATATACTTTATTATTGATAACCAAGTGACAGACACAGTGCAGGATCAGAAACACTCGGGTAACTCCTCCGTGAGAGCATTACAAGATCAAACATCCATTCAACACAGATTCAAAACATACCTAATAAAGACAAAGCACCTAATGTTCAAGACATGAGTTCAGGTGAACACTGAACAAAGCCAAGCAGAGGTTACTAGAAGTTGCGACATTTTTTGTTTACCTTTCACTGCGGGTGGCAAACATCAGAAACTACGACAACTTCTGTGAACAAATTCACTTTAACATAATTATTTTCTTTCCTCACAAGCATTGCAGAACATTTCGGAGAAATAGAGACATAAAACAGGAGCAGCAATGCAATTTGCTTTCCCAGATACATACTTCACAAATTTGGTTTTAGGAGCAAGATTTCTAACAAAGGGCTTTTTCTTTCACTGTGCACTGTCATGCTATAGGTTTGCATTTTCAATGTGCCTTTATAAGGATTGGTAAGAAAGAGTAAACTTTGGTTAATCAATAAATTAGAAGCTATCGCACAGTTCCCATAAACCGCTGCACATAAGAAAACAATTCTATCTCCTACTGCAGCGTTCTATATGTCTGTGTTCTATATGTCATTAAAATCCTTCCTGAAACACATGATGTAAAGTAGCTGCAAGTGTAAAATACAGCGAAATGAAACGTAATCACACACGCAAATGAACAACAAATAAGATGATAAACTATAGTGTTCATTGTATACAGCATATACCCTCAATACACATTAAAATAGGTGAGATCATACAAGTTGATAAATCGATGTACCTGTGAGTGTTAATTGGAACACGGTGAATCTTGTAAATATAGTACTGTAAATATGAAGAGATGCACTTCGTCTTTGTTATCCACCACGGACTGCATTGCTAATTACTCAGACAACTTCTCACATGAGCCCTCAACTAGTGGGATATTGAAAACACACCATGCCTATATCATGACACGTTGGCAAATTAATGCAGAAGAAAATAGTACCATAAATATGTCTACTTCATGCAATGGCCAGCAAAGAAGGCATTGCATATGGGCATGATATGTGCCTGACATGCAAAGAGTGAAAGCCGCGCATGTGGCGCACTGCAGTTCCAAGTGATGAATTGCAACTTTTCTCAGGCTTTAAAGCAGAACATTATATTAAAAAATCATTTGGCATAGCACAGTATGTGTGAACGCACACATGCAAGACATTTTAACTGCAGTACTCATTGAATATGCTTCATTTCTGCTTCTTTCTCTCCTTTTGTTTTTCTAGGTTTCAGAAAGTGAAATTTGTTGACAAAGAGTAATGACTGCAGGGAACCATGTTAAGGCTCGGGAAAATGACACTGAACTTATAAGTGGCTAGCACATATGGCCTTCACGCTGCGTAAAGTAAGCGATTTCACCAAAGAATAGCAAAAAAATTTCACACCAGTTATTCCCCTGTCAAAACTGTCCTAGAATCAACAAACAGCAGCAGCTGCTGGTCTAGCCCAAAATTAGCCACATCAGTGTTTTACAATAAAACAAGTCTTTGACGTACACACCACCATTCATGTTCTCTTAAATGCCTTTGTTCTAATGCTGCTGTCAAAGGGCAACGACAGCTTTATGCTGGGTGCACCTTCCTTTTGTAGCTGCGCAGGGTTTCTCAAGTGGGCCAATGCTGAGGAGCATATGAAGTCTAGAAATACTAGTTGTAAGGAAAGCTAAGCATACAACATTTCCATAAATTACGTCTTTTACCCATTTACACTTTCTCATGCTGGTTGACAAGGTGTCATCCCATGTCTCCACGTATGATGAAACGCACTGTGAAGGCACATTATTGACGGGCCTACACAAGTACTAATACACAGATGAGACAGTGGAGTATCTAAAAAGAAGTTACAAATAAACAACGTACAAACTGACAGCTTGCACATAAGAGCAAATATAATTACTCAGTGGCAAATGTGCATGTTCTAAAGACTGCATATATGCTAATTTAGTCCGACATTACAAGAACATGATCTGCACATTGCAAGAAAACGTAAGGTTAAGATATCTCTAATGCATTTATTTACACGTCTTCATTCAAGCTGTCAGAACCACACTGAAACACCCAAAAAGGCAAATCACTTATTTGTCTATAAACGGTAACACTCGTGGAAAAATACATACATGTTTTAAGACAATTATAAGGACTCCATGGTGTATTTTTTATAATGTATGCTTCAACACAATTACTACAGTCATCATAATCACCACAGGTGTCCTGTACTTTCTCAGTAATTCAGACTATTTCTCTACAGACATATTCACTACCTTGAGCTAATTAGTATAGGATGACATAGCCACGTAAGACAGCAGAATAACTAAACAAATGCATCACCCTGTTTTGAAATTTGCTTACAACTTCATTTAAAGGGCACTGACACAAAAATGTTTGTCTCCTGTTTTTTGCTGCAATACTTAGCTGAGGATCTGTTAGCCATAACACAGCACATCCATTGCTCCAGTGCACTACAGGTAATTATTTCCAGCCTGTTTATTACCGACTAGTTTCAGTTTTGGTTTGGGAAAGCTCCAAAAACAACAAGGCGCCTGGTGCAACTGGCATCATCTAGTGCTCGCAATGGGGTAAACAAGTTCGACCACGCAAGTACACACAACTGTGACGCACTTCCACATTACATGCGACGTGTGCTCGTTTTCTTTTATTTGTCGCACGTCCTGCATGTTGTTATCTATGTTGCTATCATCGTCATTCAGTAGCTACTATTTTCTTGAAGCCTGGAGTGGTTGGGAGTCTACCAACGCAGGCACAGTGAATAAGCAATGGTGGATGCGACGTCATCATTGCTAGCTGCACTGCTCGGAGCTTGGATGCCGTGCTGACATTGTGGAAGTTGGGGGTCCCCTTCTGGTCACCTTTGCTATTGTCAGTGTCGCGATGTACAGCGTCTAGCACTTGAATGCACATGGGAACTTCAATATTAATTTAAATTAACTTCGGAGCTGTGTTCACTGCTGAGATTTGGTAGATGACATGTGCATGTCCACTGAAAATCTACCCTGCAGGCTATTTCAGCAGCAATATTTAGGTGTCAGTGCCCCCTTAACTTTACCAATGCTGGTTTTACTTTCTCCGCTGAATAGTGCTCTTTACTTACACTTACAGCTGTAATCATTCCACATTTTAATATAATGATTTCTGGGGTTCTCTATCCCAAAACCATAATATTACTGAGACACCATAGTGGAGGGCTCTGGAAATTTCAACCATCTGGGAATCTTTAACCTGCATTGACATCAAAATGTACACAGGCCTCAACATTTTGCCACCACTGAAATGTGGCCGTCTTCGATCCAGTGATGCTCAGATCAGCACGAGGGCCATGGCCACCAGACCACCCTGGCGGGGCAATCATGTCATACTTTATTTTGTACTTACAATAACTGGCATTGTTGGCTGGGTTTTCTTTTATTACATCTGCATCATATGTGTAAAACAAAGATGTGATCAAAACACTCTTTTAGAACACCTCATTCTGTTTCCATACAATGAAAAATGTCTGCGGGCATCTTCATATGTAGAGAGTAAAGATATATATTAAAGACATTTTCCTTTAACGCACATGTTGTCACTGGTGCTTTCCCATGAAATAGTCACAGGCACTGCACCTTAAATTTTCTTGATAGGCTTTTTATTCACTTCTCTTGCATGTACGTGAAGTTAAATGCACATATTGTCAATTATCCCTTGTGTCTCCTGATACATTTTGATCTAACATGGAAGAGGTTATTGCTAGAATGTCGTCTAGTATTGTTCGGTGTCTGTGTTGTTGAGGGGCTTTCAAATATTTTCTAAGTTTATTTTGTATTAACGTTATCATAATATTCCAGCAGTGATGCCCCTCCTTCCCCAGCCAACGCTTAAAATGGAGGCTTGTAAAATATCTTGAATACGTTGATTTATACATAAACTGTCTTTTTCTGCCGCCTTGCTCAGCATCTCCAAAATACTATCCCTGTCATCTTTTTCATGTGCAAAAGACAAACTGGCTTCCATATCAATCAATGGGCGAAGCTTAATGGTCCCCTAGTTACTGTACTGAACTCTTTGTAAGATCCAACATCAGCAATATCTAAATGGTTAACACCTCTATATCCTCCTAAAAGTCTCAGTGCCTCTCATACCATTCACTCCCTCACATACACTTAAAAGCACCTAGAAAAGACGCTATTTACTTTATGTGCACAGAGACCACAGCTAGCATTAACTAAAAGGGAATAGTACTGGCTTCTTCATGACTGTCAAATTTTTCAAAGATAGTCACTCAATGTGTTTTTCGCGCATGTGCAAGTAAGCTCTCTAAGGTTAATTATAATTGGAAGTGTTCAAATGTACAAAATTACAAATGTTAACTATGAAATGTCAATTGTAAATCTGCTGTTCAGGATTGTTGAATATTCATTTTCATTCAGTTTGAAATACAGTTCAAAATGCTTGACTCAGTAGTGAACTGAATCACCCCATGAAATGCATAGTTGTTGTCGTGCTAAGAAATCTACACAAAGTGTCAAACTGAAACACATCATCTAATCACGTAAAACCTATTGTAGCCATCTAAGGTCTTCGGAATAAATTACGTAGGATTAAGGTTTCGTAAATTGAACAACTAACTTGTCTTACAAACATTCAAACAGGAGCACCGAAATAATACCGTATTTACTCACATAATGATCGCACTTTTTTTTCAAAAATATTGACGCAAATTAGGGGTGCGATCATTAGGCGGGGTACATTTTTCTGCGAAATAATATTTTCAGCACCGAGAATGCAAACAAGTCGCGTATCAAAATTCTTACGATAGTTATCATGAACATAAACAAAGATAAAAGTAGAGTAAGGCTTGCCTTTGTAATAAACGCACACATTACGCAGGAACTACATGCATTGCATATTACCCTTTAATTTTTTCATTCACTGACCCCCTAACTTTCATTCAGCGTCTGAAGCGTCACTGGCGTCAATGTCGTCGCCGCTCAAATCCCTGTCGGAACTGGCAGTGTCATCGCAGTCCCACAGAAGGTTATCTTCCGTTCCGTCGAGCGCGTTAGATATGCCTGTCTTCTTGAAGCTGTTGGCGGGGTGAAAACTACGGCATTTGTCTTTACTGCTATCCTAATACGGCACGTTTCTGCCAAGGGTGGGCAAAAATTAGGCATCTGCTTGGTGCGTGCAGTTCACTTGCTGAGTCTTGAGTTATTTACGTAACGTTCGACAGATGGTAAACATCATGATCGTCAGCTAGACTTGGCACATGACATATCACTGCGGCAAGTTCGGAGTGCGATCATTTTACGCGGGGGAAAAAAGAAATCGAATTTTGACGACAAAATTTGGGGGTGAGATCATTAAGCAAGTGCGATCATTATGCGAGTAAATATGGTATTATGAGTGAGCGTGGTCTAAAGCCATTAGTCACAATTTTGTTGCCAAGCTATGTACAATTATACCACTGTATGTCAAGAGCAGCATAACATCATCATAATATGGATAACCTTATTCAGTGGCAACATTACAATGCTAATTTTCAAATTTGCCAAAGAGCTCAAAACAAACACTTTACACTGACATGGTTAGACACACACTCAGTGTAAAATTCTTTTTACGCCATTACCACGAGGAAGCCAGGTGAGCACATATTTATTTCTTGAAGCAAGTTATTTTCAGATTAAGAAATTACACGGCATTTAAACATTTCCACTTAAAAAACAGCAACATCAATTAGAAAAATTAAGTTTAATGAACAGGGCATCAATGCTCTTATTTCTATTAGGTTATCGGTAAATAAAAAATATAATTAGGTTTATTAAATGCTTGCACTTCAGGAAATGCCTAAGCTTAAAGCCTGACACAAAAGTGTACGTAACTTCTCTTGCTGAAACATAGCAAACTTTTGACTTTTTTTGTTCATACTTTGAGCGCTTCAAGCATCAGTTACAGGGGCAAACTTACATATCCGGCCATTTGTTCTGAAACCTAATTACATGTGCAACGTAAATCCAAGTGTGTCCATGCGCTGAACATTTAGAGCAAAAAAAGTAATGCAAATTTTTAATGTGACAAAATGTGCAATTATTATGAAAAGCTAGCACTGAACACAACTTACACGTAAACCTGAAAGATATACTACCACAGGAAGCACAATAACAGGAGTGTCAATCTGCTTGCACTGCTTCCTCAAGTGTGCCCATTCCATTATAAATTGTGGATCCTTAATAAGAGCCTGAAACTTTATTACTCGTCAACTAACACTGTGCGCCTTAGACAATACATAGCTGGTATGCGCTGTACACAGGAATCAAGACAATGCTAATAAAAGAGGTCCCTTAAGACCTTTGAAACAATAATGCAACCTAGTATTCCTAGTTTTGACATGGTTGCACTGCCACAATTGTTTTCTACATATGCAGAACATCAAGAGTTCAAGCGAATGTCGCTAAACGGGAAGTGCCCCTCATTTGCATAGCATTATATGGCGATCAGCATGATTTGAATTTTTGTTTCAGTATCACAAAGGCAAGATAAATAAGCATAAATTTACTTGCATCAACACTCCGCACATGAATCTTCTTAGTTTTCTCTTTCCTTCTTAGGTGTGCCTTGTGCTGCATCTTAACTATGTTTCTTCTCGTGGGTGTGAGTACAAGTTGGGTCCAAAGGGGTTTTCCGGCTTAATAGGGAACTTTTTTACCTGCTTGCCGCACACTAATGCTATGCAATTAAATATAATCATTGAATGATCACGTTATGATATCAGCCAGTTCCCTCAGGGCAACATTACAGAACGACAAAATTTGTAAAGGCCCTTGTAATGTATCTCATTTGATATAAGCATTTGCACCCTCAAGACTCTATGGCAAAACATTCATAAACATTGAATATCAAAAGATATTGCACTATGCGTGAGGCACAAGACAACATAAACTGTGCTTTACACAATTAAGCAAAGTGCTCTCAGGTACAACAAAGTCAAACCACACACAATAGAAAGCAAGCCAGTGGCATGAAACACTACATTCTATGGACTGCCATACCATATGAAACAGTTTTTTGGTAACCTTTGGTGCGCATTCTGACAGCATTGCACTGAAATTTGACACTATAATTCAATCCTAACCTTTCAAATAGTTAACACTTCAAATTTCAAGTGAAGTTCTTGAGGCACTTGCAAAGCCAAATGGTGCAACCACGGAGAAAGAAGTATTTGAGGAGGGAAAACTTGCAATGCCACAGAAGCGCGCGCGGCGGCCCGTTAATGTAATGGTAGGGCGAGGAGGAACTTCAGTTTTCTCCGCAGCATGACAGAGGATGCTTTTGGTGTATTGCCATCGTTTACATGTCCTTCTATGGACGCAACGCAGAAAGATTGCGATACCGTCTCATATGTTATAAATTTCCCCAGATTTTGGCCCATAGCATCGATAACTAGAGGTGGCGAACATTTTAGCTGCAGTTAGTAATAAGTACTAGCCTTAATTACATGACGTACAGCGCTTGTAACGAGCTTCTGGTGACTCCAGAGTAGACAATGCCCACTGCTATAAGCACGGCTAGAAATTACTCGCTCGCATGTCGTGAGCATGCGTGCGCAAATGGCCTTGGGAGGGAAAGGGAGTGCAAGCTCTCGCGTGGTCTTCTTGATCTGCTCTCACACGCTTCCGCACTGCATTTCTGGGCTCACTTCTCGGACTTAGCCCGTGCTTTTCATGTTGTGAGAAATGAATGTGCGCACCAAGATTTCCGTCAGTGCTGTTTTAGGATGGGGCGCAAACGTGTAGTGCCAAACTACAACAGTGGCTACGCATCCTACAAGGAGAAGGTCATTACCTTCAAAGTACCGAGTGACCCGGTGAAATTGGAGGCGTGGGTTTGTGCAATACCAAGAAAAGATCGAGCGCTCATGTCTCATGGCTACATTTGCGAGAAGCACTTCTCGGAGAGCCACATAAAGAGGCGGCAATATTATGGCGAGCTTGGTGGCAAAGTCATTCTCAACAAAACGAAATGACCTGCGTTGTTACCAGATGCCATGCCATCTATATTTCAACACTGTCCCAGCTACCTTCAGTTCGCAAGAAAAGGTGGCCCACTGGGCCTGACGTGAAGTGTGGGAAGCGCATGAAGACGAAAACTTAGGTGGTTCAAGATACAACTTTTCTCGCTGCTTGCCATGGTGAGGAAAGTGATATGGTTTGTCCTGTCACGTCCCTTTCCCATGAGCCCAACGCTTTGAATGAGGAAGCAAGCAATGGCGTATGTGTGGATGAAGGACAAGAAACAAGAACATGTACCAATAGTTGTGGTGCCGCTAACACGCATACGCCAACCGAGCCTTCAAAACTTAATTCAACTCAGATCTGCCTCGTGGATAAGTTGATAGGACCACAAGAAATTGTTATGCCCAGCGCTTCTTGGAGCCGGCAGGGCATCGTGGAAGGAGCTCCGAGCATCTGCTTTGTCCAGCTAAAGAAGGCAACACCGACAACACCGATTTTTGTAAACAAGAGCCTCGATTTAACTGTATGCAAAAGTGGTGTTAAGGTGATGGAGTGTGTACTACAGTGCGAAGTCAGCATCACAATAGTGAACGCTTGTACAGGAACCTAGCATGCCATTGATGTCAAGCAAATGCTCAAGGTCTTCCATAAGAAACCCACATGTCGCGGCAGTCCGACGCAGGAAGTTTCCTGGGATCAAAGTAGAATGCGCCTCCAATGACGCGACCGGATTTTGGCAGCATAGGTGTCCAATTCTTCTTGATGGCCCAGAAGATCAGTGCTGTGCGTGCGAGACATTGTCCAACACACTACGAGTCCCCAGATTTCAAAAGGAAAAGCGCAGGCAGACAACACGAGTGCGACTTCCCGTGAGCCCTTCAAAAATATGTAAAATTGAGGCCTTGCAAAGGCGATATAAGGCCTGCTATCGCGCCAAGAAAATGCTTTTGGTGCAAAAAAGAAGCACTGGAAGCTGACCTTGTCAAATGCAAAGAACATCTAAGGGAAGTGAACGAAACAGTTTGGACGAATTGATGCAAAGGACATGCTTTTCAGAGAGGCATTGTATGCTCCTTAAAGAATGTATGAAAGCAGCAGAAAATGCGTTGAAGCAAGGAATGTGCTACCATCAAGATTAGTTGTTGCTGTGTCTTCTACATATTCGGACGGCATCCGGTTATAGATTCCTGTGTGAGAACGACATTCTTCCTTTGCCTAGCGTGAAAACAATCAGCAAATACCTCAGCATGGTTGGAATGCAATGTGGTTTTGATGCTGAGTTTTTCAAAGCGCTCAAAACAAAACTGGACTCGAAAACCGAGTTCAAGAGACATTTGACGAAATTCCAGTGAGAGAGCAAAAGACCGTGCACTCCAGAACCCTAACGTACACGGGTCTCATGGACTATGGTGAGGGAGATAAGCGGTGTTCCGAGCTGGAAAAACCATGAGCTGGTGTTCATGTTTTGTCCCTTCGGGGATAATTATGCACAACCGATAGGCGTGTTCACATGAAAGGGAACAACTAGAGCGACAGCCCTAAGCTAGTTGGTTCTTCAGGCGATCATCATGCTGGAAAATGTAGGTGCACTGGTTGACGGGATTGCCTGCGAAGAGCAGCCACTAACAGAAAAATGTGGGTGCACCTGGGTGTGAGCGGAAAGCTCGATGAGGCGAAGAATTTTTCCGAACATCCCGTAAATGAAGAGCGCAAGGTATTTGCCTTTTCTGATGTACCCCATCTGTTCAAGTGCATCAGAAACAGACTGCTTAAGCAGCGCCTTCCCAAGGCGAATGGGCAATGGGTAAAGTGAACTCTATACACGGCTGTGTACAAGGAAGACTGCAAGAACATGGGAGGCTTAAAAGTTTGCCCACAGAAAACGGAGGGCTATATATACCCTTTCAAGATGGAGCTTATGCTCGTCAAGTTGCCAATGCAAACCTTCAGCCAGTCAATGTGTTCCAGTATCAAGTTCTACTGCTGATCAAAAAGTCATAAATTCCCAGGAGGCTGCAAGAACAATAGATTTCACTAAGAGGATGAACAACCTTTTTGATTCTATGAACAGACGGCATCCGGCAGAAGCAGTACAAAATGGCAGCCACGACCCTCACCATAATTAAAGACTCAATTCAGTGGCTGCATTGGGAACAGGAACTCCAGTGAGGCGCCATTATGGAGGAAATGTTCCTGACTCAACCGTGGAAAACCTGCGTGTCACTCTGCTTTCTATACTTGCGCTGAGAGAGTACCTATTAGGCAGGTGCGATTTCAAATATGCCCTAACGGCCAAATTAAATCATGATCCTACTGAAGGATTTTTTGGAAAAACAAGCAAGCAGCCTGTGACAACGACCATCAAGACATGCCAACTTTCCTCTGGTTGTACCACAAGCTGTCCGTCTACAGCCTACTCAAACCACCAAGGTTTGGGAACTGTGAAGTGATTGAAGAAAAGCCAGCTCTTGCAAGACCTTTCCAAACTCTGAAAAATTTTCCAGAAAACTGACAATGACCCTTCACACCTTGAAAAACTCAAAGCCAAGTTGGACGGACCTGTAGAAACAGAAAACTGGGCCTTGGATGACGCTATCCAGGATAGCGAAGCAAGCTCTGTAGTCGTCAACACGGTCTTGTATTACCTTATAGGATTCCTCTCAAGAAAGATGAAAACACTGCTGCCGTGTGCTCTGCAGACAGTCACTTTCTGTCGCGACACCTACTTTATCAGGAGCGTCTCTTAGTGTCTGTAAATCAAGTGGTTGGTTGACTCACCCCAACACAGAGCTACACATCATGATCCGCTGCGCGGAAGATTTCTTCTCAAAGAACATGAACCACTATGACGTTTGCTGGGAAACCGTTGACCGTGTTCTACAAAACTTTGGCTTCACGTTTCCATGCCACGAACACAAAAACGACGCTGCAGCCAAAATTCTCCACTACTACATGGGAATGCTCATGAGGCAGCACTGCGCAAACGAAGCAAGAAACAAGCAGAAAATGTCACTGCAGAAGAAGCTGTCAAAGCCAGCAAATAATTGACAGACTCATAGGAAACAGTGGTTTTACTACTGTGACTTCTGTGTGTCTTTTTTTCTTTGTTAATAATGAACAGGAATGCCTGTAAAACATTCTTCTTTCAACCTTCCACACAAAATTCACCCACACATTAAAAATCACTGGAACTTCAGCACATGTGTGTGTCCCTTTCAGTGGCGTTTGTTCACTTATTTTTTCAGTTTGTGTTTAAAGCATCTTAGAATGCAAGAAGTACAGTAAGCCCTCGCTAATTCGAAATTTCGGTTAATTCGAAGAACTTCTGCGGTCCCGTGTTTTTCAATGCAAATTTTACCGGATTATTTGAACAGCCCGTGGGGTTTCATCCGGATAATTCGTAATTCCCGCCGGCAGCAACGGACGTGAAACAGCCTTCCGGCGACGCTTATCTCGGAGGTCATAGTAGTTGGAGTACCGGAAACGGGTTAAAATGTGTTTTCCGTTTCGTGTTTTCCACATTCGCGTTTTCCCGTTTTTCACGCATTCCGTTTCGCGTTTTTCACGTAGCTCGCGTGCTTGGACCATTCGCCGTCTTGCATTAGTCTTGTTTACTTCGCCGCCTACGCCTGCATTTGCCGCGTGCGAAGTCCTGACCGCTTGTTGGACTCACGATGCCGAAGTACAAGACGCTGACGCTGCGGGAGAAGGTGTCCTTAATCGAGGAGGCTGAGAAGTCGACGTGCACTAAGACCCAACTATCCGAAAGGCACAAGATGCCCTTGTCGACGCTCTCGACCATCTTGAAGAACAAAGAAAAGTTGCTCGAGGTATATGGGAAAACGCATTCGTCAAAGCGATCAAGGATTCGCTTCCCAACGTACCCGGACGTTGAGGTCGCTTTGATGAAGTGGCTGCAGCGCGCAAACGCAGCTCATCTTCCCGTGAACGGCACCATCCTTCGGGAGAAGGCCGATGACCTGGCACTGCGCCTTGGCCACGAAGGCTTCAAGTGCAGTAATGGTTGGTTCGCCCGATTTAAAGAGCGAAATAACCTTACATACTTGACCGTGTGCGGGGAAAGCGGTAGCGCCGACACGAACGTCGTTGACGACTGGCAGATGCGTACGCTGGCACCGCTGCTTCAGGAGTTTGGAGAGGACGACGTCTACAACTTGGATGAGGCAGCCTTGTTCTACAAGATGCTTCCCACGAAAACATTTGCTGCCAAGGACACCACTGTCTCGGGGAGAAAGCAGCCCAAGGAGAGAATATCCATTTTGTTCGGCGCGAACATGTCCGGGAACGACAAGCTTCCACTGCTCGTAATCAGCCGAGCGGGTAAGCCTAGGTGCTTTAAGAACGCGCCTTCCTCCGAGGGATGTCGTCATGTACAGACACAACAAGAAGGCCTGGATGACGGCGGAGATATTCGAGGAATACGTGCGGTTCCTTGACCGGAAGTTTGCCCCCAAAGGGAGGAAAGTGCTCTTTGTTATCGATAATTGCCCGGCCCACGGGGACATCAGAAACCTGGAAGCCATCAAGATCGTCTTCCTCCCTGCAAATACTACGGCCATATCGCAGCCGATGGACCAAGGGGTGATCCTGCAAACGAGGAAGATTTACCGCCACCACCTGTTGAAGCGGGTTCTGCTTTGCTACGACAGTGGAAAGCAATACCACATCGATCTGCTTGGTGCGATCTGTTTAATTGCCTTTGCCTGGAAGGAGTTGGAGTCAAAGGTGATCAGGCGCTGTTTTGAACATGCCGGGTTCCGCAAACAAGGTGGCGAAGATCTTGATGAAGATTGCAGCTCGTCCGGCCTAGACGACGAGGGAGACTCGATTTGCGCCCGGATCACCGACTCCGGCGACAGCGAGGGACTAGGCTTCGTGGAGTATTCCAGTGTTGAGGCGGGGGTCCAAACATCGTATGCTGATGTACACGAGGACGTCGTCGACATTGGGCTAGACGGCGATGATGGTGACGATAACGAGCCCGCCCGCGCGCCCGCTTTGGCTTCAGTTGTCGATGCCGTGAACACCTTCCGCAGCTTTGTCGAGTGCAGCGGTGGTGACAGTGAAATGCTGAGTATTGTGAGCACGTTTGAGAACATGGCACTTGGGGCGGCGAACTACCGCAACAAGCAGTCCAATATCACCGATTATTTCAAATAACCTTTTTTCTCGCAAAGAAAATAAATGTGATTTCATCTTGTAGCGCTTGTTTGCTTTTTATTCTTCATTTCGGTTAATTTGAAAATTCGCTTAATTTGAAGAATTTTCGCGGTCCGGCGGCGTTCGAATTATCGAGGTTTTACTGTAACTGGAACAGAAGATGTAAGGCCGTTACCAAAAGGACTAGTGATAAGTTTGTGCTCGAATATTAGACTTGACCAGCAAATGGGAAGCTCCGTGTAAAACTGGCTGTGCTCCCACAGTATGCATAATTATGTAGCAACACCAAAGGAATCGTCATACTTAAAAATTGACCCACAGTACACTGAAATAGGTATAGGGCATACCCCGCATACTTTTTTCCTGTGCCTTACAGATAATCAAATACCTGAAGCAATACTAAAGCTATTCTGGCCCACTTTTGCCACCCCATTGCAGGAAGTAGTGGCTCACAGCAATGCGCTTTGAGCGCTGCTCTGAGCCATTGCTTCGCCCGAATCAATCTTTAAGCACCGCATTATTTTCATTAGTTTTATCAAATAATTTGTAGCCAGTGAGGAGGCGCAAGAAACACATCGACATTCCCTCGTAATGCACTCGCGGTGAGCCGGCAGCAGTTGGCCTTGAATCGGTGAGCTTCGACGGTGAGTGCGACGCGCGCATTTCATTTTCTCCGCGAGCCAACTTCGCACGACAGAGAGCGCGTCGGCGCAGTACCCGAATGCATGACTTTACTAGGACGCGCCAATGAGCGCTGTTTCCCTCTCCTCAAGAATTCTTGCTCCGTGGGTGCACCAAACATCTGCTTTTGTGACAATTTCCATACTTTGTTCTCGTTCTCACCATAAGCTGGCCATCAACAAAGCGACAAGCTTAAAGACACTCCTCATTCTGCTGATAATCTCAAAAGTACAATATATAAATATGTAAACATACAAGCCCCGACTCAACTAGTATGTGAAGGGTTATTGGCAAATGCTCCCTTAAGCAACTACTACACTATGCACATGCTGTGCAAACTTTCCATTGCACAAAACATCACACAAATTATGTCTTCATTGTCAGAATGAATGTCCAATTTCTCATTCTCACAAAGCAGCGGGACTAACACGTAATAATTTGAAACAAAGATTTGCCCCTGCAATCATATATAGTAGCACCTATTGATATAAAAAAAAAAATCAATAGTTTCTCTTTACAACAACCAAGTGCATGTGCATTGATGTACTGGAGAGAAATGCAGCACAAGAAACCCTGGTAGTTCTCAGGTTTTCAAGGTGAATAACTTCAGTTCTGTGACTTATGATACACCTAATCATGACATGTCACTTTGACCTCCACAAACCTTATGGGGTGAGAAATTCAGGTTTACCAAACAAACCTTCCAAGTGCTGCTCATGTGTTTGAAACATACTTCTAGAACAAAGGCGAAATTTTACTGTAAAGATGTCAGAAGTGGAAGCTTTGTTGAAGTTTTTGCAAGTTGATAGTGTGAGAACTAAATTAGTTCACTTCATATTCTGCTCACTACATAAAAAAGCAATGGAATGCATGTGAGAACACTCAATAATTCATCACACACACAGCATTCAATCAAAATGACGTGTCCGCAAACACCTCATTGTTCTTAAACTCTCTTATATATGGTATGAACAAAAATGCTGCATCTTTGTACATCTCAAAGTTTAATGACAAGAGATAGACTGCCAGAAAATCAAACTATCTCAAAGCAATTATCATAAATTAAACAGCTATCAATGTTTATTAAAGCACTCTGAGTGCAGACACATACGTCCCAATTCACACTTATATGATCGACATAGTCCAGGCCAACAAAACAATCAGGAACATGGGATAGTGGATGATGAGACACTATTTTAGAGTTAGCACATGAATAACAGCACGTCACCAGGATACGCCACTGAGAGAAGGCATCACACATCATATGACATGACGTCAAGATTCCTTGGTGCAGAATCGCAGGGAAACAGCCACAGGAAGGGGGACCCTACAAACAGTTGAGACATCAAAGCATTGGGATCAGGAACTGGACAAAAATAAGGTGCCAAATTTCTTATAAAATAAAAGTAGGGGTGTGTGAATGTCTGAATATATTTCTTATAGCGCTTGCTATTTGATTTGATTTGCACCGAAATTTCGCCTATTATAACTATTCGAAGCTTCCAATAAAGGGTAAAAATATTCCATGCCTAATGACAATTGGCCCATTCTCGCGCATAGTATGCTTTGCCGCATAACACCCGTGCACTGCTGCGAAGCTAGTAGTCACACCCAATGTGGCAAAAACTAACACACATACTGCAGCGAAGTTAACATTTGTGTAGTGCAGCGAAGCTAGCACTTGTTTGTGTACTGCAGTGAAATAGCATTCGTGTGCTGTGGTGAAGCTAACACCCACATACTGCAGCAAAGATAAGTCACGCACTGCGACGAAACACTCTCGTACTGCAACGAAGCTAACATTCGTGCAGTGAGGTGAAGCTAGCACTCGCGTATCGCGGCGAAGTTAATGGTCACATACTGCAGTGAAACAGCGCTCGCATATCGCGGCGAAGTTAATGGTCACATACTGCAGTGAAACAGCGCTCGCATATCGCGGCGAAGTTAATGGTCACATACTGCAGTGAAACAGCTGCTTACTGCGGCGAAACTAATACCCCTGTCTTACAGCATGTGTAATGACATTCGCAGCGAATGTCATTATGTGTTAATGTCATTTTTGTTGGTGCTATATTGGCACTGTGAATGACATTCACACCTAACGACATTCGCCCACTGAATGCGTTCGCCGAGCTCATTTGCAAGAGTTGCAAGATGCGTAATCTCGACGACAGGGGCTTCACAATAAAACGCAAGATTGATAAGGAAAAGCAAAATGTACACAATGTTACAGGTTTTTATTACTTGCTCTTGTGGCTCTTCAATAACTTTCTAGTGTACAGCACGATAGTTGATGCAATCTGCGCAACTATATCCTTGTTCCCAAACCCAGAGTTCACTCCAACACTTCCTGTTGGCCATGTTTACAAATGCACATTCGTTGCTTGAGCCACCTCAGCCATTGTTGTGAACACCTGGAGAGCAATTAATGTTCATTTGCACTGGTCATCATCCATCATGGTGACAGGAATGCAGTCACAGTCCACGATACCGCTGAGTGCGGAAGAAATCGATGCAGCTTTAGGGCTAATCTCGCTTTGGATACTGGCAAGGATTTCTTGCCTATTATCGTATTGCGACATATCTTCACATAGCCTGCCAATGTTCACTACTGTGTTTCTAACAATAAAGAGAAAATGCGTAAATAAAAGCCATAATTCGCAACATTTTGTTATCTTAGTGTCTGGCGGGTAGACATTGACATCACTGGCAAATGTTATATTGTATAAACGTGTGCACGAGGAACATGAAACCACAATGACATTAGTTATAAACGTTGTTTGCTGCAAATAACGTTTACATGTGCCATGTGACAGTGGTATAATATTCGTATACTGCGTCGAAGCTAACATTCGTGTATTGCAGTGAAGCCAACAGTTGCTCTACTGCGGCAAAGTTAGCTCATGCGTATGCACAGTTTGTTGGACTGTTCTTTAGGGCTTGGTTGATTTTCTAGGGATGATATTGTCGGAGTACACTAGTTGTACAAGAATGTTTTCATTTTCTTTTTCATTTTATTGTACCCTCAAGACGGAAGTATTACAGAGGAGAGTGGGTAACAAAAAAATACAAAAATACAAGAAGCAGTACATTTCTCTGTAATCTAACTATGCTGCTGAAGGAGTGCACGAAACACTCTGCCTGGGCATTGACTTATGCGTCGATGCAGAGAAGCAAGTACTCCATGAGTGCTTTGCTTGTTTGTAGTACTTGCAAGTGTAGGTATATTTTCTAGCTATTGCAATAAAAACGATGTTCATATAGCACTCCAACCAACATTTCAGAGCTTATTTACTAAAGTATCAATAGCACTGCTGCACCCTTGACACCCTTGGTAATTACTTTTCTCGGCTGCTTTGCTGGTCACACAAGTGAAAATTGACTGTAACTCATCATCATCATCCTGTTTAGGTCCACTGCAGGACGAAGGCCTCTCCCAACGATTTCCACTCCGCCCTATCCTGAGCGAGTTGGTTCCACTTTATGCCCGCAAACTTTTTAATTTCATCGCTCCATCTAACCTTTTGCCTGCCTCTGTTGCGTTTTCCCTCTCTTGGTATCCATTCCGTCGCTCTTACACTCCATCTGTTATCTTTCCTCCTCATGACATGTCCTGCCCAGGTCCACTTCTTTCTTTTAATTGATATAATAATATCGGCGAAAAAGTAAATGTGCAAATCCATCTCATTAGTCATACAATATCTGTAATTTTACAATGTATGTGTTGACATTTGTGTATGTCATTGTCGAGTAACGGTGCAGCGCCCTCACCTTCTTTAGAAACAAACCTTGATACATTTCTCACATATTGGTGTCACTGGGAAAAATGGCACACTGTTATTGCTTATGTAACTCAGTTGTAGCAGTTATGTAATTATACCTTTGTCATATACACTGTACGCCCTCGTAATCATCTCACCTCGGTGCAAGTACTACACGACCGTAGGGAATACGGCATGTTTGGTTAACTGGTGGCACCAAATGCTGCGACTGAAATGCCTCTGGCAGTAAAAAGAAGAGCTAGCCTATGAACGCCGGCATTTTGCTTGCTGGGCATGTAAGGAGCAGAGTAGGTTGCAGGTTCTTTTTATCTCCAACTAACCCAGTTTTCAGAAGATAACAGAATGAAAGGGCTCCTAACACACTTACCACGCCCACAAACTTCACTCATGAGAGCCATTTTTGGCTTCCTTGCTCTGAAAGGTCCTTTCTTCTGTACTTGCTCGACAGCTGTTTCGTCGGAGAGAATTGCCTGGAACTGAAAAAAGCGTACACCTTAAGAGAGCAAAACATGAGTTTGAAATGTCTGTATCTGACATCTGCTGTCCTAGAGTGTCCTTTTGAGGCAAACGATTGAAAGAAGGGGGTCTAAAGGCAAAGCTATTGGTACCTCGTCTACGAGTCCCTTCTCAATGGGAGATTTGCCTGCTACGTTAGCTATGATTTGTCTGCTACTGTGGCTCCATGTACCAGATGAGACACTCCTTCTGAATGCATTAGAGCACTGCTTCAACATTTTTCCAACACATCAGCACTCCTCTAATTTGTCAACCACTGATGCTACTTGACTTCCTCAAAATACCAAGGCCATGAGAGAACAGAGCAGATGACCAGAACGTTCAAGAAGAACTATGGCCCCCTGGGATCCTTTGAGGTGCACTAACAGATGCCCTCAACCATCTTACCACTTTCAGAATGTAGCTTGTCTGACTGGGAGCTGCATCTATAAATTTTGCGCTCTCGACATCAGGATACCATAGGCCACTGAATTTAACTGTTGCCACGAGTGTTTGTTCACCAAATGGTGACAGCATCCGAGTTTCCTTTGATCAATCAAATGCAAAAAAGCAATCGAGTCACAGTGCTATATTGTCAATCAATCATTAGTTCAGAACTTACTTGGTAGTATTCGTGTGAAATACATTTCTTAAAATTAATTGGACTTTCCATGCACAGTCAATCCCAGATATAGGCTCAGATATACAGAATCATTCACTATATTAAACAGTTGGAACAACACCTTCAAAATCTCACTACAAACGTCCAGTAATATAGTTTGAACTATCAGTTTTCATATTTCATATATTAAATGTTGCTATGTGCTGTGCCCCTGCAAGTATGATTCTAATACTGGAACAAGATCCTATAGACCCTTTTCATAATTGTAAAGCTAGCTTCCTTGCAATGGAGCTTGCCTTACTAATGGCGCCGTAGCAATCCGGCAAACAGCGTGTACAAGCACAGTTGTCACCATGATACATGACAGCTGTCACCATTAGTACGGAGAATGTGCAGTGCAGAGAAGCACACTTGCGAAATATGAAAAGGGTCTATTACACTCCATTGGCAATATTCTTTTCAGCATACCATTATCATTTTGGCAGATGCTGAAAAAAGGTAGCTGAATCTAAAGGGCTGTGCAAGCCATGGAGGAAACATAGGTGCTACGCAAATCTCTGTATATGGATAGTTATAGCAGTATGGATTTTATGTCCCTTGTATGATGATGTACTACGTGTTTTACAAATGTTCATTTCAAGATAGCCATAATGTGGTAAATACTAGGAGGAAAAAGATAGCTGCTTCACAGCGAAGCATGTACCTACTGCTGTCCATCATTGGAATGAGGACCACCACATAGCTTCAAGAATGCAAGATACATTCCTGGCCTAATACGCATGTTCCACAGGGTGTGGATCAAAAATAAGGAAAATTTTATCGGATGCAGCTAGGAAGAGATAGATCAGTAAAGTGACGCTTCTCGCAATCTCAAGCCACTGTCTGAATTATGTGTACTCCTCTTCCTTACATGTATAGTGATGCTTCTTACAGAGCTTTCACTGCCATATGGGGTATATATATAGTTACTGGAGAGAGCTTGTGGTTTCAGTGGGATTGCCAAAATAAGCCTCCTGCAGAAGTGAGTTAGCAGGCCAGAGACACACTCCATCGATCACTTCTCAGTTATCATTAACCTTTTCTCTCGCACAGATACGCTGAATAAATACTATGGCATGAACACTGTGATCAGTAAAAACAAAAGCTTCCAGCAGGTTTGACAAGCATGCACAGCTTAGACACAAAACAAGAGCTTGCACTTACAGACAAACCAGAGATTGGCTGGCACAAATGTTGACCTCAAGCGTTGTACTTACCTGGTCACACATAATTGCAATCACAAAGATTCCAAAAAGGATGCTTTCCACCAGGAGGCAGACGGAATGAATTCTGTCAAATGCAATAAGACAAAGGAAGAAGAGATATGACACAGCACACACACACACCTAAACGATAAATGTCATTGTATGTAGTGATAAAATTTTCTTAAATATCTAAATGAAGCAACAAACGAGTAAGCACATCACAGTTCTAATTGTGTTTCTGCTTTGGAATGCCCTGTCTGTAGCCGCTCATCATAAACTACCACAAAAGATATGCCAATGCATTATGATTTTGTTGACAGTACCTTTACACACTGTGGCTTCAATTCCTTTAACATCAGAGCCATTTCAGGTGAAAATCACCACCTGTTATTACAACCAAACATTGTGATATTCAACAGAGCTTATCTCAATAGTGCAACCTTGTTTCTGTAAACTAGGGCAATGATTACACAGCTATTCAATCATGTGGCACTGGTCATTGCATGGTAAAAAGTTAAATTGGAGCAGCAACCACCTGTCTTGGCCCAGTGTCCAGCATCTGTGCATATGAAACAGTCGACAAAAGCAGTGAAGTTTGCTTTAAGTGTGCCAGTGACGGAATTCAAAATAAAGATTGTCAACTTGATTTAACATATAATAAATGCCTTTCCATGGATGCATATTGCTGTATGAAATCACGTAATTCTGATTTATTACAGGTATCATATGCTAATGTCCAGGTGGAATTTTTGCATTCAAGGTTAGAAGTTTATACATGCATGGGTGATTATCTACATGTGGTACATTTCAGCAGTATACAGGTCCAGAACATAACACGGCCAGTAATTTGAGCTGCCTGAAGTCGGGAAGAAAGGAAGAAAGAGAGGCATTTATACCAAGGCCCCTGATTGGACATTATGATTAAGTAATCTGTGCCAACCTAGTTTGAGGGAAGAACCTCAAACTTCCCCACAAACAATATAAACAAGATTACCTGAACAGTTCTGTACTATTATTTCAGAAGGGCTGGGGGCACGTGAATGTTTTGTCTAAATTACGTGCAAAGAGCTCATCTGTGTGCCTGACTATGCTTTTGAAAGGGTTTTTATTTGTTTATATTTTGTCATGATGCAGCAGTAAATCCCACAAAAGGTAACCGATTTCTCAATAACTGGTCGAGCGAGATGACTAAACGGTTGAAGTATACTGCTGTAGCAAAGCAGCGCTGTCTGCATTTTGTAAAGGAAAAAAAAAATGGAAGGGCTTGCGCCGAGATCTGACTAGGGGAGGACGCGTCCGAAGAGGCTCCGCCACTTTGAGCCATTCTCTTCTGCCAGGGCTAACCAATTAAAACGTGGGCCCCTGAGGTTGCCTCACGCAGCAGGCAAACTCTGAGGTTGTAAAAAGGGGAGCTGGGAGTGAAGTGAGAGATGAGCAAGACCTTCGGAGCTTCAGGAGGATCCCTCCCCTGAGCTTGGCATGTGTCTGCGATTATAGTACGAAATGTGCACATATGTTCACCCTAATTATCGTAAGAATATCTCACAATGAAGTGATGCCAAAGATGGCCAATACATTGCATAACACATTTTTTCTTTGACAGATAAGGCTTCCATGGCATCTTGTGATACACTTTCTGGATGTCTGAACAAACTCGTTTCGCTTCCAAAATGCAGTCTGCAACAGTAGTGAACCGGGCATCTGGAATATGCAAGCTTATTCAAAGAACTATTCTCTCTTGCCTTTATGCTAAGGCAACAGGCAGTTTGGCCAAGTAGAATAGACAGCAGAAAAAAAACAAGCTGAGGAATACATCATTAATTACAGAAGATAAATACGATACTTACACTCTGTTTTGCTTGTAAGCCGGGCTATGAACACAGTTTGCACATTCCAGGTTCCATGACACAGCCACTAACACAATTATGTACAGGCACCCCAGCCCTGCAAAGTGCAGGCGTCCCGCTTAGTAAATATTATGCAAGCACAGCAACTTTCAGTGAATGATGCATGCCAATAATAGCCGCAAATGATAGCTCCTTACCAACATAGAGGAGAAACTGAATAAAATACTTCTGGTTCTGTTCTCCAACACAGTTGTTGATCCTGTGAACACAGAATTTTAGATTACGACATGTCAGCCATAACTGAAATGACAAGATTTTTTCCCCTCATATCTGAAGTGTGCCAGAAAATTGATAAAACAAATGTCCTCGGTGCGTAAATTTTACAAGCATGTGATGTCACACCTACCAAATGCAGTTATGAATAATACAAATTAAAAATGTACTCAGAATATACAAAAATCTTTGTTTCAAAGGTCTCTTCATTGTAAAGCTGTAGCATCATACATGTTCAAAGCAGATTAAGACTGTGCAGACAAAGAAATGTTTTTACCTAAACTCTACCTAATACTGGATACTTAACAGGAGTGAATAGTGCTTTAGTTAGCTCACTGCAGAGATAAAAGGCTCTTTCATCTTTCATTACTTTCCACATTATTCAAGGCACAATCGTTCACTCACAGTTTTTTTTATGTAACTGATTTATAAGGGCCGCACCACTAGCTCAAAACAAAATTTTAGGTTACACATTGGATGTTTCATCACACCAACTACGGAGCGTGGTAGGTAATAAATTAAAAAACACCTTATTATTGGAGCAGTTGGAACGGTCCTGTTACCATGTCGCACCAAGGGCAAGTTGCTGTTATCAAAGACACTTTCCCTGTTTGTCTTGGCTAGCATCTACAAGAAGGCTCATTTTCCTTACTTCTCCCACATGCCGGAGCCTACAGAGCACGCCACATTGTGTGTAAGCCCTGTCCCTGTTTTTTTCTTCACTTTCGATTTAGCTACACAGGGCATCTCCAGCACTACCATTGCGTGCTCAACATAGACTATGGCAAGTAATGTTCCAAACAGTGTCCAGTGGATAGAGCATAAGCGCATGTCATTTTCACTCCTCTGTAAGTGTAGCCGTCTTGTAAGAAGGGTATGCAGTCTTCTGCTTGAAATTTCAACCATTCTCACACCATGGCCATTTGATATTTTTTTGCAGACACAACTGTCACCAAGCAATGTGTGCACCACACTTATTTCTTTGGCAACCTTGTGAAAGGCCATTTATGCTTACAGAATTGACCAAGTAATGATTTCCATGATCCAGTTTTACAGATCTCTTACTTAGCTCTGAAGTGGGACTGCAGAGATCACTGTGCCTAGACTCGTTTAGTTTGCCAGTAGGCCATGCAAGCCCCACTCGTCAAAGTACTTTGTCGTTTGGGATGCACACTTCACCAGACATAGATAAAGCTGCTAGAGGTAATGTGCGCTCCGAACTCCCTAGCATGCTCTATTTTAATGTTGACCTCTGTTCGCTATTGCACAATGCAGCACAGTGGTGGCTCTAGACGGAAAAAACAATGCTGCTTTGCACATTGGTTGCCTAACAACGAATGAGCTGGTGGGTATGCTCAAAATCCCTTGCTGTGCTGACAAACTTATTGCATTGTTACGTGCTATGAAACATGTGACAGATGATCATAACAGTGAGAAGCATCACAATTATTTGCTGCAGAAGCACTGACAATGCCTATTAGAGATGGGGAATTAGCTTGGACGTACAGAATTCTCCACATACAGGCCACTTCACTGAAGATCGGAAATTAGCTTGAACATGCAGAATTCTTCATATACAGGTCACTTCACTAAAGAATTATTTGCTGTCAAAATGCTCAGGTGCTCATAGGATGAAGGGTGCTCACTCGCACTTATACAGAATTTTCGCACAACTGGCAAATTGTCAGAGGATTTGAGACTCAATTTTCTGGAAGAAATGAGCAAAATGCTGCAGCAGAAAGCAAGTAGTGGTAGCAATGCTTAACAAACCAGGGACAATGGTGGTCCATCCTACGAATACATCGTTGGCATATTCTGCAGTGATGCGCACGTGGCGGCCTGTATGTTTCACAGCGAGAGCATATTGTCCAGTCACCCTGTCCAGCAAGAAAGACGGAAAGTGAGATCAATGGATGAGCATCAGAACCACCACAAAAACTATACACAAGCAATGAACATTTGAAAATATGATCTTACTTTACAATTGCTTCTGAGTGACCATGTGGGCTTCATGTCATGCGCAGAAAAAGGCATGACAGCTTTACTCAATCTCACATGTGTCACGAATAACACATTAAGCCAACATTAACTACAGTCATTCATTAAGTTGGTGTAAGTGAAGTTAAAGGGACACTAGAGGCAAATTTCTGTGGATGTGTACTGTTGAAATACCATTCAAGAAATGTCTTAGAGCTTGTTTTGTGCCGAGAAAATGGCTTGTTTAAACAAAAATCATATTTAAGAGGTCAGCATGTATTAGAACTATACAAGCCACCTGCCTAAGCAGCCCCATTGACATAGAGTTGCTGTTTTCTCTTGGCCAACAGTCAATCCAGCTGTGCGGAAGACAGAAGCAGGCAGGGGAGAAGGAGGGTTTAGCTATAGTTGGGGTGCCTCAATGGTCTTCCTCGCCCGAGGAGCAGGACACTGAGGCAATCAGCAGCCACTGAGAAACCTGTTTGTAGATGTCATATCTGGCCCCCCTGCATACTGCCGCTTCGACTGTGCCACGATGCCAATTTCACAGAGCACCCTGCAGGTCATGCAAACAAACTTTGTCGTGCATTCACCTAGACCTCTCTGCGAACAAAGCGATGATTTTGATAATATTGACGTTTCAGACATTCTCAAGTCCTCACCCATCATTATAACAAAAAAATTTGTTTGCCTTTAGTGTCCCGAAAATATTAGTGAGAGTTTCTTCTTTTCTATATGATGATCAGTAGTGTGATTCTCTAGTAACCACGACAGATATGGTAGGGTTTTTTTTTTTTTTTGTAGATATGACCGTAGATGAAGCACCCCAATAATGTGAGCATAGCCATGACATATTCTCGGTAATCCCACTCGCTGGAATCACCTGTCAAGATCTTACTTAATGGATCGGTGAAATATATGACCAAGATTCTTGATAAACCAAGTTTTGTTCGCCAACTTTGGTGCTCACCTTGTCATCTTTAGGCTTGTTAGCTCTCAGCGCATCCGAAAAATCTAGGTTCGTCTGAGGTAGGGGCACTGTTCCGGGGTCCGAGAACACTGCCCTGGTGTGTGCCATCAGCGTCAGGAACACGATGATATTGAAGCACACCACATTAAATGCACCCCAGAGGCTGCAAGAGAATTTCAAACATAGGGAAGGTGTCATATTACGCATATCATTCGGGCACCAATTTAACATGACTTTAGAGGTGCTGTAAGAAAGCGGTCGCCACTTTGATGAACCGGTACGCTGAATGCGCGAGTTGTGACAGTAACGTTTTCACACAGCCGAAGCTGCCGCCAAAGAATCGCGGTGTCCACCGAGCGCTAGACATGTGCTGAAAGTAAACTTTCTCGTGGAGTTTATGTGACTATCACAAAGGCTCATATAAGCACTTGCGATAAGAAGTGTTCGAAGAACATGCATTTCAAGTGGCATATGTAACTAAGTTTTAACTCCGATCATATGCACTGAAGTTCATGGGCATTGCCACTTCATGCTCGAGATCGACATTAGTGCACCCACTTTTGATGCACTAGTACCAGCTGACACAAAGCTTATTTCACTGGTTTGGTATGTATTTGCGTAGAGTGGGCATTGTATCCATGGCGCACATCGGCAGCAACAAGAAATCGTGAGGAGACATTAGGATGTACGCACCTTGTGTACATCGTCGGAATGACCATCCACTCGACGATGGCATAATCAGCGTAAATAATCGATCCATAAGTGGAACAAACGCAAAGCAAGCCACAGATATCGTAACGCCACACTACCATCGTTATAAAGGCAACATGTCAACTCCTTCAGCTGCTTTATGGAAGAGGCGTATTCATGTTAAGCGGTTCGTCGGCACACCTAAATCTTTAGAGGTATTCAGGCATTTGTAACGATTCAACCTGTTTCACAAGATCATCGTAACAATGCAAAGACCGTCGTCAAAGCTGTAATATTTATGACACCTACGGTCCTGCGTATCGCACAGATTCGCGTAGTAAGAGCGGTCGCGCCCCCTGGCTTTGTTGCTCGGAAACGCCTACTAAAGTTCTGACATTGGCCACCAGTCAGGCCAAAGCGCCACTAGCGACATTTTGTGGTTTCGGTTTCGTGCCTAGCGCTTCTCGTACGTAAAGTCCCTAGAGCGCGTTTCTTGTTTAATCTAGGGACCTTACTCGTACCAAGGTGCTTGTGAGTAAATTATTATTCTGCGATTGTTTAGCACTCTTGGGTTAAATGTGCTGCATACTGTTTCCTGCAGCCGCACGTAGCTGTGCGTTTATTGTCCTGTTGAGGCTGTTCTTTGAACATAGGCGCTCGATAATCGGGGTTCACGACAGTGAGGTGTTTACAGGTTATCTCTTGGATGAAATATGCACGGTAACGCCCCTCACGTACAGATAATCTCATGAAACCAGGCTCAGACGCAGAGGCACATGCTTTCTCAGCCCCACTGTCACTGACTTAATGCTCGTGGCCATTAGCGAACTGCATAAAACAAGAGCGTTATTATTTTAATCAAAATTTGGAAGTTTCTGCCAGCCTCATTAGAGCACTGCACAGGGCTGATACTGCGGCTAGAACCTGGCCATGGCACGCTGGGGGAAATTTAAGTATTACTGCTGGCTCAGTTGCTCTTTGTAGAACACGAACAGACGGAAAATCATGCAATTATTGAGTTGTTGCTCTACCGCGGCGGTTGTTGTTGTGCTCCTGTGGACGCGGGTTCGGTTCCCGCTGGCTGCAGCCACATTTGGATAAGAACATGCGCGTGCTTAGATTTGGGTGCATATTGTCGCAAGATAGCAGAGGGGCTTACTCTGCAGTGTTACGATATTAAAGAACATTTGATGGTCGAAACTAATTTGGTTCCATCTATGGAAAATCATTAATCATGTTGGGAATTTCGCATGTATTATACCAACGTAGATTAAATGCTGTTTATGCGGTACATTGAGTCATTGCAATAAAACAAGCAACACACAGACAGACAACGAACTTTATTGGATCCGGAGGAGCTACTGTTAGGGCGCCCTAACAGGAGGCCGTTGTAACCGCTGGCCGCGCCCTCGTAGAGGACAATGCCGTGACGCCCACTGGATAGCCTGTGCTTTTTTTTTTTTTTTAGAGCACCGGGCTCCTGGTAGCCTCTTCCCATTCGGCTTCTCTGGAGAGAAGGTCGCTAGTCAACGCGGGACACCTCGAGAGCGTGTGAGCCATAGAGCAAAAGGTTTCACTACAGTCGGGACAACCAGGGTCCACGTCCGAGTATATCCTACTGAGGAATCACAGGGAAGGGAAAGACCCCGTCTGCAACATTCTAACAGTCGAACCGACCCCTGCTGAGCATCGGATGAGGAAGAGAAAAGACTCATTGAACGTGAGAGTTGATCGTTCTTGTGAGTCCCTTCCTATCTCTCCGGAGCCACCAGAACGTACATCCCGGAGCGTGGCTTCTCGCGCACGGCCGTGGACCAGCAAGCTGAGATCTGGGAAGCCCTTGAGAACGTTCGTCCCCGTATGTGTGCGGGGAACCACGTGATATAACGGAACCGGGACAAGACCTCTTCTCTATTTAGGATGGAGGCCGGCTCTCGAGCGAGGTTACTCGATTCGAAAGCTCTAATTGCGTCTCTCTAGTCGGTATAAGTGAAACGCTCCAACCAAACAAGAAACAGCATTTTTTTTATTTATTTAAGGAAGTTGCCTTGGAGCATACACAAAAAGGAAAATCGGTCATTCTGCTAGAAGGATAGTCATATATGAGAACAATCTATACCTCCATAGGCGCAGCGAAGAGGGATATGAGCATCAACTACAGTTGAAGCTTATTATAACATACTCTGGTATAGCGAATTATTGGTTATAGCGAACTGCATATGTACTTTGGTTCGTCACGCTTCATTTCAGCGACATGTATTCTCTTTTTAATGAAATTTAAAACGCGAGAACCGCCGCAATATCGTCTGTAGTGAAGAAACCCACAACCACAAGCAAAGCTACAGAAAATTATGTTTATTCGCAAGAAAAGAAATAGAAAACGCTTAATCGTATGTGGACGCTGTAGAAAACTCCATTCGGCGCAGTGCTGTGAAAAGCCGTCAGACGAGGATCACATCCCTCTTCAAGTAAATCTGAATGCAGGCCTGTTTTGTCAAACGAACTACGTTCCGTTGCAATGCCACCATCTCCCGCTCCGGTCTATATTTAGTTCCAAATGCCACAAGGAGATTCGAAAGTGATAAAGATTACTTCTAGTGCTAGAACAAAAGCCCCCCGGAATATATATATCTGCAGATATCTTATATCTGCATTTTCCGCGTGAGCCATGCAGATTGCCCATTTGTCAGAGCAGATATTTATCTTTTGTTGTTACAAAGAATATCAAATATAACGAACTAATGTATGATCCCTATGCTACTTCGTTCTAACGATGTTTAGTTGTCATCTTTCTCACTTTTTCGCAAAACTCCGCAGAACCGATTTGCCATATGCAGTGTCTCTCTGCATAGAGTTACATGATCAATTCGCCCTCGTGCGACGACTCACTTGCCCCCTAGTTGGCTGAGACGGAATTGAATGACGGCCCAGTGAGGCGCTAGTTTCCGGTTTGATTTCCGGTCCGCGAGAAATTTTTATAAACAGCTGGCCTGCTTAAGGTCGATGTTGTGCCGTGCCGACCGTAAAGCACTTTTCTTTATTCTTTATTCAGGAATTACCCCGCATTGCCCTTGGGCGTTAGAGCAGGGGGAGGGGGGGGGGTGGTTACAGCAGATATACAAATAAGTCTTCATTTGCACAACATACTTGTTTTTCCGAAAGCTTGTTCCAGTCCGCTACGCACTTCGGAAAAAAAAAAAAAAGAATTAGCGAGCATGCACGTCCTTGGCCGGTATTCACGGATTTTAAGTTTGTGATCGTTACGTTTAGAAAGATAAAAAGGTGACTTTAAGTAAGTATCCTTGTTTATGCCTACCTTGTTGTTATATATTTGAAAAAACAGTTTCAGCCTTAACTTCCGTCGGCGCGAAGACAACAACTCCCAGAGTGTCGGAACGGAACGAAAAACGAAAACGAAAAACGAAAAAAACGATATTTTTGACCGGAACGAAAACGTAACCGGAACGTTATTTATTATTTCGTTCCGGAGCAAAAACGAAATATTTTTTATCGTTTTTCGGTTCACGGGAAAACTTTACGATCCGGAACAACCGAGATCATGCAACGTGAGGAATAATGCATAACTCAGGGTTCAACGTCAGCTCGCATCTCGGGCAGGTATTTAAAAGGAAAGATGCGTTGAAATAATGCAGGAAACCAAGAAAGTGGCAACCATAGCTGTTTGTATTAGATTCAAGTGGAGTTTCGCGTGCCTCTCACACAGGCCGTCGTGGAGAGGGCTTTGTCGTCGCTTATGTGTTGAAATTTTGGGACGAGCGCAAAGATCGGCAACCGAAGGTGTAGATGTTAACACAAGTGGCCCTTGGTGTGCCAGCCACACAAGTCAGCGTTGGCAGCGCACTTCCGGCACTCAAGTTCGTTTTGTCAGAGCAGCGGTCTCGCTTATCGGCGAGTACACTTCATGACCTGCTGATTCTGAAATCGTGTGCCCCCCCTTGACGAAAATTCGGGATTGAAACTTGAGGAAAAATAAATACCAAGATTTTCTTGTGTCCTTGCTCCGAAACTTTTTTGCGACTTCCCTCAGAGTCACGTCGTGGCTTTGGGACGTAAAACCCCAACAATTATTATTGCATTTTTATGTACTAGATCAGTATTTATTGCAGTTTTTAAAAGGCACTTTTAATATTAAGTATTTTGTTCGGTTTTATTATTGAAAAAAATAACGTTATGAACCGTTACGGAACGCTTTTTTTTCGTTCCGGAACGAAAACGGAACGGAACTTTTTTCTGCGGAACGAAACGAAAACCGGAACGAAAAACATTTCGTTCCGACACCCTGACAACTCCCAATTCGATTCTTGTTTCATCATTGTGACACTGTCTGTTCTACGGTACCTGCCCAGGACGTACCTGGCCGCTCTGTTTTGAATACTTTCGATCTGAGAAGTGAGACTGGCTTCCGATGGATCCCATAGTGGGCAGGCATACTCTAATATCGGTCTTACACATGTAGTAAACGCATTGCGTTTTAATTCAATCTCGCGACATCTTAGATTTCGTTGCACAAAGTTCAACGCCCGTCCAGCCTTACCAACTATCTCATTAATGTGCGCATTCCATGAACAATCAGCAGAAAACACAACGCCTAGGTACTTAGAAACATCAACTGTGGTAACCAACTCATTATCTATACAGTAGTTATTTATCAGTGGTTTTTGCTTTTTAGTGAAACATATGTGGATGCACTTTTTAGCGTTTAAACACATCTTCCACTGTTTACACCAGTCATGTATTCTACTCAAGTCTCCCTGAAGTGCTATCCCGTCCTGACCACGAGATATTTTTCTGTACACCACGCAATCATTGCAAACAGTCGTAAGGTGGACGTATAATACCGAAATTTATGTCGTTAATGTATATTAAAAATAATATAGGTCCCAATACAGAGCCCTGTGGGACTCCTGAGGTGACATTTACGTAACTCGATTTTTTTCCATTAACAACAACACACAGGCTGCGGTCCGATCAGAAATTTTCAATCCATTTGACAACATCACTATGTATACCTATTTGCTGAAGTTTGTAAACGCGAAGTGAGTGGGTAACCGTGTCGAAAGCTTTTCGACAATCTAAAAACAAACAATCTATCTGGCCCTCAGCATCAATTTCACACCCTAAATCGTGATAGAATTCTACAAGTTGTGTAGTGCAGGACAAGCCCTTACGAAAGCCATGCTGTTCTTTAATTAGGATATTGTTGTCTGTGAGGTGATTCATGACAGCTGAGTAAATTATGTGTTCCAATAATTTCCATATAATACATGTCAGGGAAACGGGCCGATAATTTTGCACATCTTTTCTCGATCCACCTTTATGAATTGGCACAACGTGCGCTTTCTTCCAGTCTTAAGGCAGTTCACTGGCGCAGAGCGACTGCGTAAAAATAACAAAAAGATAAAGGGAAACGGTCGCAGCGCAGCGCTTCAGCACGCGAGGTGAGATACCGTCAGGACCAACTGCCTTGGATTCGTCCAATTGCTCCAACAGCTTTTTGATGCGGGGCACACTGAATTGCACCTGCGCCATAGGCGGCACATTGCTAGCTGGGGTCGCTAAACTGTCGGATTTCACTGGAAGAAATACTGAACGAAAGAACTCATTTAGATACGTTGCCTTAGCTTCGTCATCCGTGACGACTTGGTTATTGCAAACGATTTCTGGAATGCCCAGATCACTTGATCCGCAGCGCTGTTAAGAAGAAGGCAAGAGTTCTTGCCCTTGACCCACTACGCACACACTGCTGCATGATAGTGATTATGCAAAGCATTAAGAAAGAAAGAAAGACTGGGGTTGCGCAGAAGGAAAAAACAGACATACGCTTTCCCTCAAACCACTACCCACACCCCCTCACCCCCAGCCGACAGCACATGAGAATGACAGTGATAGCAAAGAAACGGAAATAGAAGCACAGAAATAAAGAAATCTCGGGTTCCGCAGATGGCACAAGTTGACCCCGCTCTTGCCCTGCGCACATTGCCCACATCCTTGCCCTCAGCCCACTGCTACATGGTAGTGACAGTGAAACTGACGACATTGCCCCTGCTCAGCTGTTTACTCAGGTTTCACAGGCGTGAAACTGGGTTTACTTTTTTAACCAGCGAAGGTGTTCTAGCTAACCGTAAAAACTGCGGGCTGCCGCTAAACCATCATCATCAAAAGCTCTGGTCCTCAAGAGTGCGCGTGCACTTCTAAGCAATACCCAATGCGCGGCGTTCGCGCGCGCGATTCCATCTTCTCAGTGCGCTAGCCACTATGCCACGAAGTGCACATGGACACATGCACCACGATGACAGTAAATACCCAACATTAACGAAAGACTGCGCGTTTCTAACGCGTTTGTGATAGCGCGTTACGGCCCGTGTAAGAAGCTGGTGTAAGACGCTGTGGCCTCTCCGCCTTATGTGATGTCATGTGATGGCGTCACATAAGCAGTCATGTGATGGCGTCGGCAAACGCGGTGCGCGTTCCGGCCTGTGTAAGGGGCTGCGTAAGACGTCTTTACATGATGATCGACTGGGCGAATTACACGGAAGGTTCACGGTTTACCAATGATTCCCTCCGGAGCTTCGCCCACTCATCATCATTCACCCCGTGGATACGCTGTGATTTTTTTTTAGTTGCAACACATTTGTAAAATTAGAAAAACATAAATCGCGGGAATGTCTTGTGTACCATTCGAGTATACGGATTGGCGGCCTCTAGATACATGACAACTTCCGCACTTGTGCGCATAATTAGCGAAATTACGCTAATTAACCTTTTAATTATCAGTAATTGGTGGCTACTGCAAATGAGTACTTTCGAGCCCGTCCTCGACACTACCTATCCCAACGATCAAATTTTGAATAGCGGAGTGCATGGCGGAGCTACGCGAACAATTAGTTCCCCGTGGCAGGCTCCCTGAAACCGAAATTGCCGGAAAAATTTCGAGCGTCTGTGACCTCGATGTCGCCGCCTCCCCGGATTTCGTCACTCGCCCGCGGCGCCCAACGGCGCTGATAACAATGAGATAACGAAAGCTGCTTGACCACGGGCGACTGGCGAGTGACGAAAGCCGTTGGGGCGGTGACATCTACGTCACAGACGCGCTTTTTCCGGCAATTTCGGTTTCAAGGAGCCTGCCACGGGGAACTAATCGTTCGCGTAGCTTGAACATGAACTCCGCTATTCAAAATTTGATCATTGGGATAGATAGTGTCGAGGACAGGCTCCAAAGTACTCGTTTGCTTTAGCCACCAATTACTGATAATTAAAAAGTTGACTAGCGTAATTTCGCTAATTATGCACACAAGTGCGGAAATTGTTCTGTATCTGGAGGCCGCCATTCCGTATCTGGAATGGTACACAAGACATTCCCACGATTTATGTTTTTCTAATTTTCAAAATGTGTTGCAACTAAAAAAAAATATTGGCAGATCCCACGTGTAGTGGGAATCAAGGAAATGCGAAGCACGCATCAGGAACGTAAATTGGATTTGCATTGTTGCCTCGCTATACCGAGTTTGGTACATATGAAGTTACCGAAACGGCCGCAAGAGCACCATGACTGTGGCACGTAAACCATGCCGCTCATACACGCATGTCATGATTCTAACGTTATGACCTGTCATTTACGTTCGTCATGCAGTCGTGTTGTGCCATAGCAATTTTGGTATACATCCCATTAACGAAACGAGTGGCATGTAGATTATGCCGCTCATGACATGCATGTCATGATTTTCATGTTGTGACCTGTCATATATGATCGTCATGCAGTCATGTGCCAAGCCAATTTTCGTATACATCCCATTAAGGAAACGGCAGTATAGCGCCAGGACCATGACATGTAAATCATGCCGGTCATGACATATAACATGGAAATCATGACATGTATGTCATGATTTTCATGTTGTGACCTGTCATTTATGATAATCATGCAGTCGTGTTGTGCCATAGCAATTTTCGCATATATTCCATTAACGAAACGGCAGCAAGAGCACCAAGGCTGTGGCATGTAAACCATGCTGCTCATGAGACGCGTGTCATGATTCTAATGTTATGACCTGTCATTTACGTTCGTGATGCTGTCGTGTAGTGCCACAGCAATTTTGGTTTACATCGCATTACCGAAACGCGTGGCATGTAAATCATGCCGCCCATGACATTCATGTCATGCTTTTCATGTTATGACCTGTCATTTATGTTCGTCATGCTGTCATGTTGTTGCATACCGATTTTCCTATACATCCCACTTACGAAACGGCCAAGACAGTACCAAGACCGTGGCATGTAAATGATGTCGCTCATGACATGCATGTCATGACTTTCATGTTATGACCTGTAATTTACGTTCGTGATGTAGTCATGTTGTGGCATGCCAATTTTCGCATATATCCCGTTAAAGAAACGCGTGGCATGTAAATCATGTCGTTCATGACAAGGATATCATGATTTTCATGTTGTGACCTGTCAGTCACGTTCGTCATGCAGTCATGTTGTGGCATACCAATTTTCGTATACATCACACTAACGAAACGGCCAGAAGAGCACCAAGACTGTCGCATGTAAATCGTGTCACTCATGGCATGCATGTCATGATTTTCGTGTTATGACTTGTCATTTATGATTGTTGATTGATTTGTGGGGTTTAACGTCCCAAAACCAGCTCTGATTATGAGAGACGCCGTAGTGGAGGTCTCCGGAAATTTCGACCACCTGGGGTTCTTTAACGTGCACTGACATCGCACAGCACACGGGCCTCAACATTTCGCCTCCATCGAAATGCAGCCGCCGCGGCCGGGATTCGATCCCGCGACCTTCGGATCTGCAGCCGAGTGCCATAACCACTAGACCACCGTGGCGGGGCCATTTATGATTGTCATGCAGTCATGTTGTGGCATGCGAATTTCCGTATACGTCCCATTAACAAAACGCGTGGCATGTAAATCATGTCACTCATGACATGCATGTCACGATTTTCATGTTATGACCTGTCATTTATGTTCGCCATGCAGTCATATTGTGGCATACCAACAGTCATGTTATGCTATACCAATTTTCGTATACATCCCATTTACGAAACGACCAGGGGAGCACCAAGACCGTGATATGGAAATCATGCCGCTCATGACATGCATGTCATGCTTTTCATGTTATGACCTGTCATTTATGTTCGTCATGTAGTCATGTTGTGGCATACCAATTTTCGTAAACATCCTATTAGCGAAACGGCCAGGAGAGCACAAAATCGTAGACGGCTAGATAGATAGATAGATAGATAGATAGATAGATAGATAGATAGATAGATAGATAGATAGATAGATAGATAGATAGATAGATAGATAGATAGATAGATACGCTCAAACTCGCCGAAGTTCGCTAAGAAATGCTTCGCATTTATAAAAACCCTGTATATCGGGGAGCTCCGGTCCGACGTAAAGTGGCCGCATTCCCTGCGCGTCCGGCACGGTCATTTTTGATATAGCCATTTGAATTTGATTGTTAATAAGGTATTTTAGCAGGGAAGCATTGCCGTACGCCAAGCCCGCTAATACCGTTCCCTTGTTGTCGACTTTTGCTTATTCTAGTCTGTAATACCCGCGTCATGGAACAGTCACGTTAATGTACTCATACCAGCGCGAGTGTTGCCGACTGAAATAGCTAAATGCCGACCACGACGGCACGTTAATTACAGTGCGGAAAATACGATAAACCACCACTTCTAAAACACCCCAATGCCTCAAATTACGTGCCATTTTTTTTGATTTTTAGAAAACTAACACGACATAAATTCCGAAGCCGTTCAACTTTCCCATATAAACAACTACACTCGAGTTTATAATTAAAAAGTAAATGAACAAGTTTTGTTGATTGTCCATTTCAGTATGGGTTGAGCAGTGGCAAAGCATTTTCCGCCGCCACATCGAGTTCGTATGCGAAGATAGCTGGTCTGAACATCATTTATAATATATAATTTATCGACACCCTGTATGTGTTGGTCATGGTTCCGAGACCCACGAAGTGAGTCGAATCGAGAGTCGAATACATTTCGAATAATTCTCGGACCATTAAACAACCGTTATCATAGTCAACGCAAGTGAATGTTCACGTTTTGGTGTTCGGAGATTTAGTATCAAAGCCCATAGACAAACCTTTCCCTTGCAGAGAGCTGTTCAGGAAGTGCGAACGACCGTTGCAAAGTATAGTCATTCGACACCCCATAAGTTGTCATGTACTACATTATGCCAGCGGGGATGACATTTATAGTACTTTGCACCAATACTCTGCTTATTTCTGTGCAGTTAGTATTTTGAAAATTTGTAAACTATTCGAAATATTTTCGTACATAGGAACAACAGCTATTCGATTCGACAAATAGGAGACTATTCGATATTCGAAATTTTCGAATGGTTCGAACATTTGCATTTGGGTCAACGTCTCTTCTTTCTTTTTTGCTTGTGGGCGAATGTAATCGCCCATTCACCGACATAGTAGATGTCCGAGCTAATTTTTACGTTTTCTATAACATATTAAACGCGATCAATCTCTAAGAATTTCCTTTTTTCCCTTTAGAGGGGCCCTGCAACGCTTTTCCAATTAATGCTCGAGTGATATCAGTTAGGGAGCTGATTGACTCACGAATCGCCTGCAGTGAGATGTTTTCAAATTCGTTGGGAGTTAAGTTTGAGGGGAGTTGCACCGTCCGAGCGCGTTCACTCTCCTTTCGTCGCGACGAGCTCGGCGGAAGCCGCATAGAGGCCTAGAGGGCCTTGAAAGAGGGGCAAGAACCCAAGCTAGATGATCACCATCATGACTTTGAACCTTCTCTCTTCTCTTTTTCTTTTAACGTATTGGCGCTTCTACAGTGACGACAAACTTGTGGCCCGAGTGACTGGAGTGACGTGGCGCCACCCCATGGCATCCGCTGCAACTGCACACGGGAATCGGCCAATGGTAGTGCTTCCAACTATATCGTAGTCCATGCCGGTTGTGACGCGTTTTGTTGGAAGAAGAGCGGGACATTTCTATATGTATTTCGAAACGAAATTGCAAATCCCTGCGGCGTTTGGAGCAATAATATTCGGCTGACGTGTTCACAGGAGCCTCAACGACTGATCGGCGGTGTTTTCTTGCTCTGTTCAAAAAGTGTTGCAGGGACCGTTTAAGCTTCTTTATTCATTATTCTTGTATTTGCGGGTGTGGTGAAATCTCTTGTATGAACATAACCGTTTAGGCGACAATTACATTTGCTATTCGCTTCCCCAAGGGTATTCTACTTTACCGTCTTACCTATTTCGATTCCATATTTGGTAGTTATGAAATTATTGTAATTTCATTACTATACTTAAATTACTTTTTACAGTAAGGAGTAATGTAATGAATTAGTTCAAGCGAGTAATTTCAAGAAATTTACTCATTACTTTCCTAATTGCTTTTGCCTAAAATATAGCACGTCCACTTACCATATGGCATAAAAACTGACGAAGAAAGGAAAGATAACAGACAACCTGAGTTTCAAACGCGTAACCGTGCCCCACCAAGAGAGCGGGGCTTTTCTTTACACCAATTACGATAGCTTTTATCTGGCGCCTGGCGCTAAGGTCCCTCACGACACATGCTGGGCCACTGTGAGCAAAGTCGGGTTCACTCCTATTTCGGATGGCCGCCCGCCTCCGAGCTTTTCTTTTCGTTTGAAAGCTTTCAGGCAGCCGCGGCTCTGCGCCAACGCCAAGGAGCAAGCAGCATTGTACATTGCAGTGAGGGACGGTAACCCGTTGCGTGCACCTCTTGCTGGGTGCAGATGGCTTGCGGTGGTAGCCGTGGACGTGTCCACGTTGGCGCGGCAGGGGACGGTCTCGTTTCGTGCACTCCCGGTAGTGTGATGTCCGCCGCGTACTGTCCGCAGCCGCACGGTCTGGTCATGGGCTCGGGAAGGCGCGTGCGTTACGGAAACGAAACCCGGGCGGTCCCGTGTTTTAGAAACGCACCGGCCTTCGTAGCTGCCTCGGTGACCGGAGCACGACACGGCTAAATTTTGTGCATGTGGAATCTATCTATATTCCGCCCCGCCACGGTGGTCTAGTGGCTATGGTACTCAGCTGCGGATCCGAGGGTCGCGGGATCGAATGCCAGCTGCGGCGGCTGCATTTCGATGGAGGCGAAATGTTGAGGCCCGTGTGCTGTGCGATGTCAGTGCACGTTAAAGAACCCCAGGTGGTCAAAATTTCCGGAGCCCTCCACTACGGCGTCTGTCATAATCAGGGCTGGTTTTGGGACGTTGAACCCCACAAATCAATCAAATCTATCTATATTCCATTGGAATGACCACGTGAGAATGAGAGAGAAGAAAAACTTTGGTTTTTACCGATATCATTGTTGTCGGCACAGGCCCAGCCCCAGTGGGGTTGCGGCTCACCAATATTACCAGTACGATAGGAAGCTATAGAATGCTCGGTCATGGGATGGGCAGAACGCGGCTACCACAATTCTCTGTTCGTTTTTTTATTATACATTGCTTTGTACGATACTCGGCGGCTGAACAGTAAGACTATAGGGTTTGTCGCATGTATAATAAGGCTCTAATTAAGTGGAAGTACAGAGGACTACGGTCCCGTTTATTTCTGCGCGTGCCAGCAGTGTTCTGCATGTGTATCACATATTCCATGATAATACACTAAAGTTAATTTTCCTCCAGCCATCCCCTTGCTTCATCGATGCTGAATCACACCTTGAAGAGACCGTGTGGTGGACATCATGAAAGGTGCAAAGATAACCTGAAACTTATCTCTGGCCGACTGTATTATTTAGTCAAGCCACGTGAAGCAACGATTCGTGACAGATTCGTTATACCGTGAGAGGTTGTTGCCGCGACGCCTCCGCTGCTTAATTTTGCCATCTCTGTTTAATTCCATCTCCGCTTTTGCCATCTCTGCTTAATTTTGCCATCTGTGTTTGATACCTATACTTTGGATGTGCGTCTCGGCATTTTTACGCTGTAGCTATTGCTGCAGCGTAATCATATTCGCCTTACTTGTAAACGCTGCCCCGAATGTTCATGGACCAAAGTCGCTCATCGTGAGAAGCTGCTAGAAAAGCAAAACTACAGATTTGTAAATGCCATAAGATATCAAATCATTTACGTGTGGTTCTATTGTCTGGCATCCACGTCAAAAGGAAGAGATGGATGCCGAGTGAAAGAGTGTTACTAATAAGTGCTAGAGGAGGAGGAGGAAGAAGGAAGGAAGGAAAATAGGAAAGACGGGGAGGTTAGCCAGTGCTGAGACTGGCTGGCTACCCTGTGCAGGGAAGAGGGCGGTAAGGGCAATAAAAGATAATAGAAAGGAGACGCGACAAAAAAAGGAAACATAAAAAGAAGGGAGAAACCACTCGTCCGAAAAAACGCAGTAGCACGTTTAGAGCTTTTCGTGCTGACGATGGTCCCGGCCAGTGTCCCAAGACTCGTTGCTCCGACAAATGGCGGCTGTCAGGTCTGTCTATATCAGCTGCGAGTTCTTTCCTGGGCGCACTGAAACGGGGGCACTCACAGAGAAGATGGGCGATCGTTTCGTCGCAGCCACAGTTTTTACATATGATGTCGCTTATAATGTCACTGCGATGTGAGCAGGCATGCGCGAATGCCACGCCATGCCACATGCGCCACAGAAGTGTCTCCTCAGCTCGAGAGATTCCTGACGGAAGGCGGAACTGAAGATGAAGATCCAAGCTACGGAGACGAGCATTGGTGACTTCTGTCGAATTCCACTGTGCACGTATGAGGTCATGTGATAGGAATCGAAGCATTGTATATGGGTAAGTTCTGGAAAATGGTATTCCTCTGCAGTGGATACCATCATGGGCCCTCCGGATGGCCTTATGGGCAAAGTCATTGCCATCGATTCCACAATGGCTTGGCATCCACTGATACACAACATTGTATTCTTGCTCAACTGCATGGTGAGGAACTCTTATGTCAGCGACTAATTGTTCACGAGTTCAATGACAAAATGGCGACATAAGACACTGAAGGGCTGCCTTAGAGTCGGTGAATATGGACCATGCCTGTGAATTTTTTTTTCAATTATGATGTCTACTGCGGCACGTACGGCGGCGAGTTCTGCAGTGCTTCGATGTCGTCAAATATGACGTCTTGAATCGTATGGTGACGGACTTCCCTGGAATGACCACTACTCCTGTTGCGCTCGCAGAGCAAACTGACCCATCCGTGTAAATGTGAATGTGCCCTCTGTGTTTCTCGTGCTGGAACATTAGGGTGGCTTGTTGCACGGCTAAAGATGACAAGTGGGTTTTCGTTTTGATTCCGGAAATGGTCTGGAACGCTTCGAGGGATGGAGGCACCACAATGGTAATAATGGCCTTACTGCAGGCGTGAAGCCCGGTGGTAGGACTGCATGATGAGCAGAGCAATAGCGTTGAACTCTTGAGTTTGGCCTAGAATCGGGAAGTGAGGCGAGGTGGTGCGATGGAATTCAGACGATATGCCTCATCTGCACTCGGTGGGCATCAGCCCCCCCCCCCCCCCCTTCCCAAAGCACGAAGACATTACAGGTCATAATTAAAAGTTTCTCTTGCATAAAGGGAGAGCATTGACGAAGGGGTAGTTTTTTTTTTTTTTTTGCTGTTGGTGCCACCTTCCTTTAGCTTGATACAAATCGTCAACTATTAACAGAGGATACCCGCGATGCGCGTTGTTGAATAGGCCACAGTAATGACCGAAAACACAGATTTCGTGATACTGACGCAGCAACCGCATCAAGGAGCTGCAAGTTGTGCTCTATCACAATTGCAATCAATCGGGAAGAAGAGCTGTTCATTGGCCCATGTGGTATTCACGTCGTGCACCGGCAACCACTGACAATAGATATAGAAAGCCCACATCTCAGCGGCCCCAACGGAGCTCGCAGATTTGTGCTGCCTTTGGTTTCATTGAGTGTAGAACGAGCTCTCGCAGCAGAAGAAAAAAAAAGAGAAACCTTCATTGCTTCAGGAGCAGCGCGCGAAGGTTTTTGGGGATGAAAGCGGGTGTTTTGGGGATGAAAGCTGGTGGGACGAAAGCCAACTTTGAGAAAAAGCTGAGGGAAGATTAGAGTATGCAAGGAGAGCGGAGCTCTCTGAACTTGCAGCTCCCAGAGGGGTCGTCGAGCACGGACAATGACAGCCAGGCTTGGAAAACAGTAATAACATTAGGAATTTTATTCACGCAAAAACCCTACAGAGTAGGCCCGTGAGTCGAGCCTTTCAACAAGGCACACACTGTTCACTATGACGAAGAGGCCATGCGCTTGAAGACTACGCGTCTCGAGCTCTTGCACTTCTCTCTCGTACTCCAAGGACTGCGTGACGGTCAACACCTATCTGCATTTTTTTCTCTCTCTCTTTTGAGATCACGTAGTTGGCAAGACAAGTTGCAAAAAAAGAAAAAGAAAACTTGCTATTCAACCACGTTTTTATGTGTCTTTTTTTAAGTCGTTTTTGTGTATTTTTTTGTTCTTTTGCGCTAGAGTTATCTACTCCCAGTCGCTAATAATATACTAAATGCCATTGTACAGGAACACCTCTTCTGAAGCGCCCTAATTTCGTTGACAAGCGTGATAGTGTCCGTGTGTGTTCGGCTTTTTTGCTAGTCCTGTGTGTTATCTGTCTTGCTGTTTTTTTCCCTCCTACGAGAAGACGGAGTGAGCGCGACAGAGGGGGTGGAAGAATGCGGTCCAGAGATTCTGCCGAGACAGGCCGGGCGACAGTCCTGCAGGTTCCGCACCGGCCGTCCGGGAAGGCTTCGAGAAGTGGGCAGAGCCGGAAAAACAAACAAAAAATAATAAAAGAATCTGAACAAGAGCACAACCGCCGTGGGAGTCCGTTAGGCTTCGGTGGTCGCTTCGGAGGAGTAGGGGGAGGAAGGAGCGGCGCGAGCATCCGATCTTAGGGGAAGCTTCAGAAGGGCCGAGCAGCGCTGCTGCCAGCAGTCCATCTAGTTGCCCAGGTAGGCAGAGAAGAGACGGGAGAGCACAGAGGTTGGCTTGCCGGAAGGCTTGGTGCCGGGGGGTGGCAGCAGGGAGTTGCACCTGGCGTTGCTCTCGCCGTAGGAAGTGCACACAACGTTGGGAAGGTCGGAGGCGGCCATCTTGACGAGGATCTCACCGAACTCGATGGCCTCCTCACCGCACTTGCTGGCGACGGCCTTGCGGGTGCAGCCCTGGTAACGGTTGTACATGCTGCGAAAGGAAAGGAAGGATTAGTGAGTGAGTGAATGAATGAACGAACGAGGTTACGTTGGCAATATATGTGACTTTTGGGGCGCCACAGCTGCTCGATGAGGGCGTGCAATTGCGGCGATAGTTAAGAAGGGGAGCGTCTGAAGATGTTTGAAGCGTGCGAGATGGGATGTTAAAGATTCCGTTCTCATTTGCGTCTTCAAAACAACCATTCAAAAACAACCATTATTATCTGGCGGTTCTAGAGCTTCAGCATCAGGTAGCGGAACTTTTTCTATAAGACATGAGCAGGTATCATCTGCCATTGCCAAAACACACATTATGGTTCCTTGAGTTACTTCCTTTAGATTGCGCTCTTTATGCTAAGTTGGGGCTGTACTACTTCTATACTTCGTGCTGATAGAAACCGGCAACTTACCAGCAGGCAGCGGGGACACGGTCGTTGAAAGCAACGGTGGACACCTTCTCGAGACCAGCCTGGATGTCGGTGAGACACTTCTTCTGGTCGGGCAGGGTCTGGCCAAGGCAAGGAGCGTGCTTCAGGTAGTCTGTAAAAGGAAAAGAAAATAATTAGTTCAATGTAATTCACTTCAGCACTTAAATGCGACAGAGCAAACGTCATTGTTACTTCACTACTGCTTAGAAGAGCGCCTGAGATTTTTGGTACAGAGTCGGTGATAACCATTTGTCACTGATGGCTAAATTGTCCGTTCAAGATGCCACTAGGAAAGCGTCCGGTCATTTACGCCAGCATTTTTCAAGCTACTCATGCGCGGTTGAAGGATATAGTGCTGGAAGCCGATACCTGTATGCCAAGTTTACTTGATCACAGATAGGTCGTAGCTTATCGCTGAAGAATCTTGCGTGTGCCCACTCAGGGGATCTCCATGGTTGGCTGCTGCCATGTGTTACGTCACGCATTGGTGATTTTTTTTTTGACCGCGTCGAAACGGCTTTTTCGCAAAAACATCAACAATGGGCCAAGAGAACAACAAGGAAACGCGAAGACTCTTGCACGGCCGACGGTCGCGACTACAAATTTTGCTTCCTTGCGCAGAAAAGAACGACTCTATCGTTTTGTTTCCTCCTCCGTTTAACGACTAAGGAAAAAATGAGCAGCGCGTAAATATGAGGAAGAAACGCCTCTTGCGAATAGAACCCACCATAAGGTGAACTGCGAGGGTAGTTTCAAGCGCATTGATAACTGCTGGCATTTGCCACCTGGTAGAATGATGACGATATCGAAGCTAAGGTAGCATATTGCTGCGTTTGTGCTTGTTGGCGTCGATTTTTGTGACAATATGAGTATCGCATCCATCATATCACGCCCCAGCGTTGGGGCGCATGGATCACTAATTGGCATTCCTGCAAACAACTATGCGTGTACGTAGCACCGGCTGCTCGTAATTGCAGAGGCGTGGTTTTCTACTTTCACCTCATAGTGATCAGCATCGATCTCTCTTAGCTCTGAAGATCTAAAGGCTTGCTAAGTCTACACACGAAGCACCGAGGCTGTAATACTCACTGGTCCTGACTTCGGTTCCCTTGGTACAGAACTGCTTGAAGAGCTCCTGGGATCCCTCAGAGACGAATCCGATCAGTTCCCTCTGCAGGGGAGTGGCACAGCGAGTGGTGAAGTTCCTGAAGCAGTCCTGGGACTCCTTGAGGAAGCCGCACTGCTTGTCGACCTCAGCATCGGTGGTGGCCACTCCGGATGGGTTCTGGTTGAAGAGCAGCAGCGTCGCCGCGCAGAGATCCAGCTCGCGCAGGTGGCAGTTGCAGGCCTCACCGTTCACCTGGTAGGCGGCTGCACGACAGAAAGGACAAGATACCGTCAATGGCCAGAAACGCTGAATTAAACTGTAGCTTACTGTTATTGAAAGGTGGCAGGCAGTAGGGAGCTGATAGTCTGTCCTTTGACGTGAAACGATTTCTTGCTGTACAATTCTCTTCTTAGAGACAAGTGGTGTAATTTTGTGCTCGTCATTGAAATCGTATAGGAATTTAATCGCAACGTTGACTTGTACGTGCGCTGAGGCACCTTTGAGATGTGAAGGACTAGCATCCGTGCGACATGCTCGCAAGAAACGTGGCAGGATTACTGTGCGCGACGTCATTATCTGTTAGGAAAACAAGATTTAAGGCGCCTTGTTTGGGAAGTGTTTTGGAGAGCACCTATGCACATATTTATTTAGATGCCAGTATTTCAAGCGCCCTTTACACAGCACTCCCTTTGCGTGTGTTTGCAACGACTCAGCGGGAGGCGTGCATTGTCGTAGCGTATGGCAACCGTAAAATTCTTCCGCAGCGTCCATGCCGTCGCACCTTTCAACCAATTTTCAAACCATTAGTAGCTGTTCTGTGACACATACATAAAGCTCTGTACTCAGGAATAGAGGGACAGAGAGAAGGCCATTACGCTAAGACTCTTCGCAAACAAGCGGTCGGGAGGGGACGTCGCTTGCGCGTTTAACGGCCTGCAGCCTGCCCTTTGAAAAAACAAAAATAAAAAGAAGAGACGCCCCGCGTGTTTCGTTTAGACTCGCCCGTGTTCTTCAACGGCGCTCGTGCATCTACCTCTTCCTCGTGTCGCCTCCCCGGGCTGCATCGAACGCGACGGCGCACCTGCGGTCTTCCACCGGCTCGACACACGATTGTGTCGTCTCCTCGTGTTCCAGGGCTGCACGTGAACAGTCTTTTCCCTTTCTACGCTACGCTGGGCGCTTGCCCGGACCTCGGCGCTACTAATGGTCTTTGCAAGTTCTCCCTCGTTCGGAGGAGTGTTTGTAGGCCTCTGCTCGTGGCGTTCGTGAAGCGTACTTTGTTCCGAGGAAGCGGTAGCGACGTTTTTTTCGACGCGACCTTCAAAGAACAGTCTTGTGTCTCGCTCTAGGCGACCGGGATTATCTGCCGGGAGCCGGCCGGCTCTGTCGCTTCGTCGCTGTCCGTTCTGAGCGGGATCTCACGCACGCACATACACACCTGGCGCAAGGCAAGAGTGTACGCGCGTTGCTGCTATTGCATGCTTGCTGGTGTGCTCAAGATTTTTCCTCTCTGCCGAAGTCTGACCTTTATCTAAAAATACGCAGCCGTGTGGCGGCCTACATAGAGAAAAAAAAAAACAGAAAAGGCGCATGTGGGCAGCGAGCCCGCTTCGGCAATCTGCTGGCGCACGCGCGCGACATGTCCCGCGCTGGCGCCGCTTGCGACGCGCGCTGCCTTCCGAAGAGTGCCTCGCGTTTGATTCGATACGGCAGGGCGTGTCCTTCACGATAAGCAGCGCGTGCAGCGCATTTTTTCGCAATTGCCCCGACAGCGGCGTGAAGTAGAAACCGGTCGTCCGAAAACTAAATGCATACCGTAATGTACTGCATACACTACAAGCTAACTGCAAGCACTGGCAACTCGGAACAGTGTAGTACTTTACGAGTAAAGATAACGCTTGTCTACTTAAATTTGGGCACTTAACGTCGTATATTAGGCTGCAATTGTTGCTTTTACATCCGTTGTGCTTATTTTTCTCAGGGTGTGAGAATGGAGTGTTCGCTGAGGGCGAGATAACTTTCTCAGTGGTCGAAAGAGAGTCGTTCTGACTCGAGTGCCATAGCACCTCCACGATCGATCAAGGTTTGCGTTTGTGCCTTTTGAGAAAAACGGAAGATTCTCAAAGTTCGACGATCATTCTTAAACGTATAATCGACTCACTGTCGTGATTGCTGAAGAAAACAATGCATGCAAGACAGTCCGTGTGCCTGCCAGGGTGCGTCAATGTATTTTATGACAGACAAGAAAGAAGAAGCCGGTCTAAGACGCTATGGCTCTGGATGCATGCAAGCTCTGGCTCCTCTATCACGTCAAGCAATCTCTCCGCGGGATATGAAAAGTGAGTAGGCGAGCTGCTACGGTAGCCGTGCGGGGACCTGTCCTGAAACCTTCCATTGCGAAACGAGCTCTGCGGCGCGCCATTCTTGCAAAACTGCGTTGCGGCTAACGCGTCCGTATCGGTAGTGCAGTCACGTCCACTGCCGTGTCCCGTTAGTTTGAGTTCAAGGTGTTTCGGAGACGGCGCGAGCGGCCAGGCTCTACATCGACGAGACTTGCGGTATCGCGGCGCGCGGATTGACTTCATCGGCAGTGCGCGCGATTTGCATCTGCGTGGTGCGCGAAATGGCTCATTGTCAGGTCACAGCGTTCGCAGTGAAAGGGCCCGTTGCCGCTTGCCTTTTTTTTTTTTTCTCGCCGTGTCTACACGTTATAGAGCGCGCGATGCTGCAATACTTTTTGATCGAATGGGCACGCAACACACGCGCCGGCAGGTTAGTGACCCTCGAGCGGAATAGGCGTTGGCGCGAACCCTTCTCACCTTTCCCCTGGCGCACGTCTCGTGTTTTGACTGAGGAATATGTTCCTTAGAGGGTAACAAAGTTAACTCTGCTAGAGCAGACACTCAATGACGGGTTAGTTTCCTTTGCCTATGGAGCTGCATCAGGCTACCAAAATCCGGATATAGTGGCGGATTATCAGCTCATTCTCATTGTCAAGCGGTAATGTCCATTTTCGAGCACCGAGCTCCCTCATTTGGACGTCCTCAACTGTCAGCCTCTTGCATGACACTGTCAAGTCCTACATGACATCTGTGGATCGACGTAAGTTTACCTTTGGCAGCTGTACCCACATTTGTCCTTGCGCCAGCTAGCAGCAAACGAGATAACTTCCACGGAACTCCGCAAGAGCGATTTGATCTTTACAGATCCTAACCACGAATCTTCGCTCAGGTGTCCCGACCTGGGAGTCCATTGCCAGCGGACGTGAAGTGGTCATCCCACGATTTCTTACGGCGCGGTACTAACGGGTTAACCTGGAGAGGGGCATCAAAAGCGTCTAACGCATTTCTAGATTTTTTGCTATATTTCTCGTTTCTGATTTTCTCCTTTCTGACACGGGTCTCCGGGAGGCGGTGAAGACGGCGCCAGATGCCGTGTCGAGGTTCCTCTTACTTTCGCGAGCATCCATTTCTCCCTTCACTGGAGCGCTACCGCCGAGAAGACGAAGGAAAGCGAAGGCAAAAAACACCGAAGGGGTTTTTTAGAAGCGCCCGGTAAAGGTAAGCGGGGGGGGAGGAGGGGATGCCCTCTCGCGAGGACCGCTTTGGGGTTACTGGGACACCGGCTGGTGCTTGCCGCTCCTGCGGGCAACGTGCCCGGCTCTCTGTGCGGCGCACTCCTTCTTGAGCTGGTCTCGAGAAAAGCGGCAGACGGGAGATAAAAGGAATAAAATAAGCGTCGCTCTCAAACGCCAGTGTTCCTTCTTTGCGCAGTCTTTCTATATAATTTATTTTACTTTTCATCCCTTCCATATAGTGTGCTTTTCGCCTCTGGCTCGTCTTTACAGTTTCACCTATCATTACGATTCGACAGATTTCTCGGCGCTTTCGTTTTTCTTGTTCTGGTTCGCTCTTTCGATGGAGAGATGACGGTAAGGAAGCGAGCAAGGAATCCCTGGGATATTAAAAAGCAAAAGTGCGGCCCGCTTTGGCGCCGTCGCCCAAGTAAAACATCGAATATCTCTCTTCGTGCCATTTGTTTCACCGCCTTTCGGGCTTAACCTTGCAGGCATTGTTTTCTTCTTTTTTTAAACCCTTTCTCGAGGTATTTCTTTCACACTTTCTCGCGCCTCTGTCGGTGACATGGTAGATCACGCAGCCGATTTGGGCTTAAGATGAGGAAAGAAATATACAGCTAGCTAAGCTCGTTTTCCCTGGTGAGGTACGAACACATGAAGAGCTCGCACACCGATGCCAAGACGTTGACTGCAAGGCAGGTCCAGACACACTAGGAACGCGAGTTTCTGAAATCCAATGGACCGCGTTGCCGTTGCTGGAAGCGTTCAGCACTTGATTTCACTGACTAAGATCTGTGTGCTTAGATTGCCCATGTACTGCCGCATTCGGAAAGACCGAACACTTGTCGCTTGCAAAGCGTTGACGTTGATGTATACCAAAGAAACTTTCGTTAACTCGCTAGTCCACTGGCTGTGCCGTCGCTTGTACAATTATTATCGTACACATCCCCTGCCTTACAAGGATGAACACCGTCTACAATCCTAAGCTTATGTCTATCTCCTCTTACATCGGTAGCAGTTATATGTGCCCAAGTCTAAGTCCCATACAGAGAAGCGTTCGAAATGTACACCATGTCGACCATGTGACCATTGGTTAGCATTAATAGCCTAATTAGCGCTGTTCACCTAATTAGTAATTAAAAGCTCGATCCGTAATTATTAGAAGGAGGAAAGCAAAAGAAAACACTTACCGAAGGCGAAAACCGCAGCGAAAAGTGCGAAGGTCCTCATATTGACTTAGAATTGAAGAGTGTCGCGCACTGCTATAAGGATTTGGTTGTAATGTGAGTTCCCCTGAGGCTGAGCTCGGTGTGATGCCTCCTCAGGGACCAGCCGCTCTCTTATATACCGGTCTCCAGGGGGAGAATTGGTAAACAGCGCTCTGTGAGAGAAGAAAGGGGCTCCCCCAAGGCACCGCTCTGCATCGAACACCCCCCCTCCCTCCCCCTCCTCCGCCCCCTCGCGTGGGGGCGAACGAAAGCCACTCTCACTCGTGCGTCTGTCTCGCCTCCTCTTCCCCCTCCACCATCTCGCGCACACTTGCACTTTCGCCAGGTACGCTGTGGTGGAGAGGCACCAGGCGAGGCACTACTCCACAGACGGCTACCGGCACCCAGACGAGGCCACCACCGACGGATGACGTGGAGTGGACGTACGCCTCATGCCGGTTGTCCTTTGTGAAGCCGGTTTAGATTCCGTTTATTTCTTTTTTTCTGCGCGGGACAAACGCTTGATCGAGGCTCGCTTGCGAAGCGGCTTGATTGGAAAAAAATGAATAACGAGAGCGGGTAGTTTCGTTTGCTTCTCGGAACTGCTATCTTGTCTTATTTCTCGCTGTAATACTTGTCTTGCTTCACGGCGTTCACTATTCGTTGGTTTGTTTACCGAGCGACTTTCGTGACGAATGGAAGTGCTCGGACACAAGCCACGGAGTGCTCACTAGGCACACACTCAGCAATAAGTCGTTTTCCCTGTTCGCTTCATTTTGTACTGTACATGATGGCACTGAACTGTCGTGCAGTCGAGTGTGTCGTGTGTTGAAGTGTTTGGAGCTCGCTGGAGCTTATTTGTTTCTTTATTTCGTTGTCTTCTAGTCTAAAGCAAGAGCACACGGACCAACGGACCATCAGAAAGGCACGCAGACAGGACATTCAGCCTTCAACACGTTTAATAATATAAGTGTCTCAATGTGGAGAACCGCCTGCTCATCACTACGCAAGAACAACATTCGAAGGGCTGTAATTCGTAAATCCCGAAACCAGTCGCACATCCCCTCCGTTCGTGCGAGCACATTTCCAACCAGACGCTGCCGTACGGGCTGCAGAGGTATCCATCTAGTAATACAAAAAGAAAGAAAGAAAGAAGAGACAGAAAGCAAAAGCAGTAACGAAAGGAAGGAAAGAATTATCCGCGTCTGTAAGACAACAAAAAAAGAGACAACGGTGCTCAATAGCATCAAGAATATTAAGCAAGAAGAAGAAAAAACGTATGCCTGCTCTTTGGCGAAGTAAAATGTCTCCGGCAGGCGAGGATGCCTAAGAGGAAGGGTAGCGGCTAAGACCAGCTTCTGGCGAGAGGAGGTGGCGCTAGAGAAAAGGGCAACACTTCCACCGGTGCCCAAGGTCTTCGCGACCATTTCACGGACCGCGTCTTTCCGCCTTGCATCCTCTCCTCCTCTACCTGCTTCGTCTCTCCTCCGCACAGTCCCTTCTTCGCAGTGCGTTCGACATGGGTTTGTCGCGAAGACGACGTAGCCGGCGCCTTCTCACCATTGGACGAAGGGCCGGCTTACGTCAAGCGAACGCGTTACGTAGGCGCGCAGCGCTGTTACGTTGGCCGTTCGCTTTCTTTTTGAATTGTCCACTTTATTTCTCTTTTTCTTTCGTTTCACCACCTTGTCCACTGTACTACAACACTCGTCTGCGTGGATTTCTTCGGAACTGTCCCGGCCGTCAAGTTATTGCTTGGTAGGGGGACGATGAGTCATACAGGTGGTTCGCCCGCGTCGTTTGGCTTGCACCACGGACTTGATTATCATAGCGCCCTCGCAGAGCACGGCTGCAGTTTGTGTGTACCGTACGGGTGTTGCAACGTTATTGACGTTATCCGACGTTCACACGAACGTGTGGCAGGGTCGCGGTTTGGTTTGCGCTTGTAACGACAGCCGGTTCCAGGAGGTACACCCCCGTGGAAGCTTTCCAAGTGGACCTCGTATCAATGTATTCCCAGAAATTGAGTTTCCGTTCATTAAAGCTGAGACAGCTTTGCTTGTGTAGCGATAAACTAGCCAAACTGAGCCCTGCCAATGGCTTTAGTAGTTTAAGGAAAGCCCGAATGACGCACGTCTATGCAGCCTAAGGAAAACGAAAGCAGATGGCTTTCCTGGTTTAACACTGTTGGCGCGATTGTGTCAATAAGGCACCCAGCAGCTGCGGCTGCTGCTCATCGGTTGTAAAAATGATAACTGCTGGGGTTTTATGGGACCAAAACCACGATATGATTACGAGACACGTCGCAGCGGAGGGCTCCGGAAATTTAGACAGCCCGGGAATCTTTGACGTGCGCGTGATGATGTTGTGCAGGACACGGGCCTCTAGCATTTCGCCTCCATCGACAAGCGACCGCCGCGGCCGCGATAGAACGTGGGTCTTTCGGGTAGCCGCTGTACCACTGCGACGGATAGCTAGCTGGTTGTACCGTTATGCCGCAATGTACAAGGTCCGAGGTGCGACTCCCAGTCTCGATGAGCGCGCTCCGCTGAAGGCATGAAGCGAAAAGCCAAGCATTTCGGCTTTATAGGCGGTAAAAAGCGCACTGCCTGCCGTGGCTGTGTTTGTACCACTTGATGACCATGGCGTACCATTTCTGAGCCCAGAGTCGAGGGTTTCGATTCTAGACCACATTTGTGTGCGAATGGAACGCCTCGTGTACTCGGAAAGTCCGTGCGCGCCTTCAAGAGCCTCAGATGGATGGATGGATGGAATAAACTTTATTAGTGTCCTGCAAGAAGCGCGCAAACGCGTTTAGGGCTCCCACGTTGGGACTGAAAGGCCAAGCCTGACAGCCGCATCGCGGGCTTGCTGGACGGCCCATTTTTGGTCGGCTAGGCTAGAGCTGCGGAGAGCAGCATCCCACTTCGCCGAGGTAGCATCGGGGTTAGCATCGTTATGCATAGTGGTGCACTCCCAGAGCATGTGTTTGAGCGTAGCGGTGGTGAGCTTGCAATTGATACAAATGTCATCAGGGTAAATTTCTGGGTATATGACATGTAGTATATGCGGATTTGGGTAAGTACCGGTTTGCAATAGCCTCAGAGTAAGCGCTTGAGGCCTGCTTAGTTTAGGGCTTGGCGGTGGGAAGACACGGCGTGAGAGGTAGAAATGCTTCGTGATTTCGTTGTATGTTGACGGGACGTCCCTGTTTTCCATGGCCTCGAATCGGCCAGTATGGCCTGAAGTAATCAGGAGGAGACATCACTACGGCATTCCTCATGTAGTACGTGTATAGTACAATGAGACATTAATGTTACACAGATGAGAAGATCCAACTCAATTTATATTGATAAATTAGCTTCTCAAAAACCGTGGTAAACTTTTGTCATCACGCAAGGCGATATTTGTGGCGTGTCGATCCGGACACACTAATTACCAAAAGTTTCTTTTCTTCTTTTCTTTTTTTTTTTTGTGGTAGGCGTTAGTACTAACGGCAGATCGTGAGAAAAGAAAATACTCATCTCGGGCAGCGCATATCGACTGTGATAGTTCGCTTCCAAGGGGTCCTTTATATTTCTTTCAAAGACGTGGCAGCGCCCGCGCGTTTTGCGGCCGCGTACAATCGTTTCTTGCTCTAGTATCGCCATATTCATAATCTCTGTCGGCTTTTCCCGCCCACAGAAATAGAGCTTTTCAAAAAGAAAATTTCTGCAGATCCCACGCATTGTGGGAACCGATGTCATGCGAAGCAGTCTGGGAGAAACTGTTTATGTCGCATTACTTGACATTGAGCATGCGATAATCGGCCTTCTCTTTTGTATTTCTGTAGAGCCGAGAAAAACCAGACGTAGGAATACTGAACCATAGTAGTACAATGTTTGTTACTTTGCTATTAGAGCGCAAGAAAAAGAAAACCCTTTGCGCTTAAATATATATCCGGCGAGACCTATGGATCCGGCATTATTCCTTCACGACAAGTACCGTCTGTAGTATTACTGCAGATGTGTTGTACCCGGACTTTTCGAAAATCTTTTCAACAGGATACCGCACGGAAGAGGCATGACACTAGTTGTCCTTTCACACAGACAGGATGGTTAACTTCCTCACAAGTAGGAAACAAATTACGCGATTGGCACACGCGTTCCTCATGTGCAAAGGCACATCTGTTGACCTACGTTTCATATGGAGTACCTCAAGTCTCAAGACACCACCAAGACGATTACGTTTAAGTTTATATCCATATCGGTTACACACAGTGTTAAAGCTTCTCCGGCAACCGGCTCTGCTGCGGAACCAAAAAAAGTCTTCGAAGACTTCCTCATGTCCAGCCTATCTTCTTCTTCTTCTTCTTCTTCTTCTTCTTCTTCTTCTTCTTCTTAGCCAAGCGCTGGACAAAGGGTTTTCTTATATGTTTTCAATTAGCTCTGTGCTAATTAGCTATGTGCTGCTGCTTATTATATCCGCAAATTCCTGTCCGGCCATGGCACTCGGCTGTAGATCCGAAGGCCGCGGGATCGAACCCCCGCGGGATCGAACGCGGGAGCGATGTTGAGGCCTGGGTGCTGATCGATGTTAACACCAGGCGGTTGATACTTCCAAAGCCCTCCACTATGGCGTCTCTTATAATCAAATCGTGGTTTTGAGACCGTAATGCCCCAGAAATTACTATTATTATCATGTACTCTCTAACAAGTAAATGAGCTCTTGAACCATTCTCTTCTACATTGCTATAAGATAGCACACATATAACGCACACTACAACGTCAGCTGACGTTAGACAAACACATGTAGTCACCACAACTGCTCATGTTATAGCCTTGTTTCAGATGTACCACGTTGAAAGAGCACCGGTAAACGAGTGGTACCGTGCTTGCTCGGCACCTCGGGGACGCGGGTTCGATTTTCACCCGCCTTGTAATCCTTCGTTCACTGCAGCCCGCTTGCATGTGTGTGTCTGCTTGCTTTGTCTACATTTCACTGTGAATTCTATGTTGTTACCTTGCTTAAACCACGCTAATTGTCTTCTCATCCAATTTTAAATAATTCCTATTTTGGTTGTCTTTGATTGGCATAGCCTGTGATGATGTCATTCAGTCACCTTGGCGCGCACCCGCATATCCTGAGAAGAGACCTGCGGGTAAGGTGCACTTGATCCTGCCATCCTTAATCGTGACGTTCACGACAATTAAATTTCATCGTTACGCGCATGACAGTTAAATCAAGTTACTGATTTCAAGGTCTTTTATTTGTTATTGATTGATTTGTGGGGTTTAACGTCCCAAAACCAGCTGTGATTATGAGAGACGCCGTAGTGGAGGTCTCCGGAAATTTCGACCACCTGGGGTTCTTTAACGTGCACTGACATCGCACAGTACACGGGCCTCAACATTTCGCCTCCATCGAAATGCTGCCGCCGCGGCCGGGATTCGATCCCGCGACCCTCGGATCTGCAGCCGAGTACCGTAGCCACTAGACCACCGTAGCGGGGCGATCTTTTATTTGTGTTCTTCATACGTTCCCACCCTCCCATTGCAGTTTTGGTGTGTGTGCCAAGTGAACGAGGCGACCAGGAGAGAACCGAGACGCAGGCGGATAGATAGATAGATAGATAGATAGATAGATAGATAGATAGATAGATAGATAGATAGATAGATAGATAGATAGATAGATAGATAGATAGATAGATAGATAGATAGATTCAGAGTTGCCCAAGTTCGCCAACAAATGCTTCGCATTTAATAAACATATCATTACACCGTTCGAGCCGACGTGTTCTGGTCACACTCATAGTGTTACTAGAACGGAGGAGGGGTGGTGGGATAGAAAGTTCCAAAGCTACTTGGTCAGGTGGAAAGTTCTTGGATATCTCTGGGGAGGGGTTTTTAGGTGGGTTTTGGTTGTCTATGTATAAATCCTTGGAATTCACAAAGCTTAACTTTGGCAGGTGTTTTTGTGATCGATCAACTGGCTTCGCCAATGTGTCCAGCATTTGCATTGGCTGAAATATTCGCTTACGAAAGCCTTTAGCGTAAGATTTTTTTAGTGTCACCAGCAGCCACGACGTCCAACAGTGTCGCGGTACAGGTGTTTAGAGGTAGTATCACATCACACTCTATAGTATCTACCGCCATACGAAACAAACTCTTCGTATCGCTAATATACCATAGCTATGCCCTTCACGTCTAGTCATACTTGAAACAAGCGTTGTGTTCTTCGAAAACTCATCGCCAATGTGGCTTCTGTGAATTCGTTTGGTGGGGAGATAGCATGATTTTAGCGTGCTTTAGCAACGGCAGATTGCACTGGCATACAACATTTCTGGGAACGAGTCTCACAGAAAAGACTATCCACAAACCTACACCATCGAGACCACGAAGTACGTAAGCTCCGAGTTCAACCCATTCTCCGCAGAGTACGTGAGACGTACCTGAGTGAGTCACATAGCGGTTCGAGAGCCCAGGAGGAAACAGGGGCAAGAATTTTACGGTGACAGCCTTCATTTGACTATGTGTGACAAGCCATCGGGGGCCTTGACCATGCCGCGGACAGCCGCCATTAATAACTCATGAGCGTTGACCGCTGAGGCGACTTCTAGGAGAGCCCGTGACCTTGTCGATTCTACATCGGTGGTAGTGGGACATATCTAAGCAGCTTTAGAGACACGCGATGACTCACAAGTGACTCATTCCCCGCTTCGTTCGCAGCATATAACGGCGAAAAAACATGAGCGGACACCTCGATGATGCGTTGACGCATATGCCACCTTCCTTCTTGTTCCTTTCTTTTTTCTTCTTGACGTGGCGGGTGTTATACGTAGCGTACGCGCGAGTATTACTGGCCATGACGGCTGCCTTTGATGGCCCTTTTTTTTTTACGTGTCTCGGCTGTCATTTATTCCCTTCAACTCAGGCGAATGTTTCGTGTTTACTAGAAGGCCGTACAAGCGCCGTCAACAAGACGATGGATATACACAAGTGAGCGTTCGAAGAATGAAACCGTTTTCCGCGCGTTTCCAAACGCAAGTTCCATTCAGAGAAAAGAAGTAAAATGAAATTTCCAATACTGATGAGTGTCTAAATTGTTTGCTGTGTGTTTGTTGCCGACATTGCCTGCTGTGTGTGGAAACCCAATAAGAAATCCACAGCATATCCACGGAGTGAATGATGATGAGTGGGCGAAGCTCCGGAGGTTCATCGTAGATCGTGCCAAGTTCAGGATTAATTTAGTTAACGCGCACGCTACGCATCCTTATGGTTCAACTACGCACAAGTGAAATCTCCCACCGGCACTTCATTGCAAGTCAAGATCCAGTGCCTATATATATATGTATGGGTGGCCGGTGAACGGTTCTCCAGCACGAGCAGTCGGTATTTTTCAATCAAGAAACTCGCTAGAAGACGCTGCCTGCGTCAACGTTGTCTCTCGCGGGTGAGGGCGCGTTCTCCTTCTTTGCGAGCTGGTAAAGCGTTCACCGAAGAAAGAGCGTTTCCATAGTCAACGCGCGCCTTCCGCTCTCTCTCTCTCTCTGTCTCTCTCTCTCTCTCACGAGACAGCAGATGGAAGAGTGAGACAGCTCGCGCGCCGGGAGGCACGCACCGAGGGCGAGCGCGAGCCTCCCGGCGGCGCGCGGTGGCTACATACATAGTACTACAGAGGAGGGAACGACTCACACCCTAAGGAGCTTCGCCCCTAAAAGTTATCCATTGCCGGTGTAATACTCTTCCTTAACGTTCATGTCGTGGTATGTGTGCCTCTTGCCAGAGAGAGAGAGAGAGAGAAGGGAAATGAAATATAGGGAGGTTAACCAGAGAAGATCTCCGGTTGGCTACCCTGTACCGGGGAAGGGGAAAGGGGAATGAAAGAAGGAAAGGAGAGAAGAGAGTTGAGGGACGTATCACCATCACTGTCACTTGTCAGGGCACTGTCACAATCGGTCACCAAGTCCTGTTTGTCGAAGAAATCGCATGTGCCCTGACAGCAACTCGCCTTGAAGACTTTGTAGTCCAGTGTCCTAATATCCTTTGCAGAATCCTCTTTCCAGAATGAGCATAATCTCAAGCTGCTCTACAGAGCTATACACAACCCTCAATGAGAACGTAGGTGCGAACCATTTAAGGTCTTCATCGAGAGTACATATATATATATATATATATATATATATATATATATATATATATATATATATATATATATATATATATATATATATATTGCAGTCATCGAAGCACCGGCTATGTACCGGTACTGTATGTATCGACTTATGTACACCTGGCCACAGCTCCAAGGATTTTAACAGTCTACGCCTATTGCTTAACTCAAATGAGCCAGTATAGCCGCACTCCGGCCCTCCGATTAGCCCTGGTTTGCCGATACGCGAGCACGAAACCACAAGAACTTGTTGAGCGCCAAAAATATCACATGCTCATCGGATTTGGTAGCAACTATCTTCGCACTGTAGGCGGTCTGAGGCATGTAATACACACTCTGCAGAATTTTTTTTCTTTTTCGTCTGATTGCAGTCGGGCCTGCTGCCACAACCATTTAGCCACTGAAAAGTTGTGGAAGTATGACATTTGGCATCCACAATTTTCTTTAACTTTTCCTGTACCATATATTGAACATGTTACCACCCGGTTTGTCTGCAGCGCTAAAGCGTGGAATCTTTTCGTGCTTAGCACCCTATGTGCCCGGGCTGTTGGCGTTTCCTTCGCCCGTCACGGTAAAGCAGGCGGTCAAATTATGGTCAAAAACAAGTGTATAGTCGGTGGTAGACGAAGAGTAAATAATTCTGAAAACTGCTTATTTCAGGACGTTTCGACAGGTGAAACCGGCTCCGAATTAGTCAGTGCGACTTAAGGCACCTTACCATAGAGGAATATTCAGGATTAAGTGCATTAATTAAAAGAAATTCGTTAAGTTCAAGATCATGGAGGTTGTGCAGTCGCACAGTGCGTGTGCATGGAGGGCCGATCCTGGAGGCAGTGCAGTAAGACTGTATATGTAGGGCTGACGTGTCAGAAGTGATTGTAACAAATTTCTGTTAATGAACCCGGACTGTCGGCGTCTAACGTCGTTGTCGTCGTGACCACGGTAAAACAAGCCTATTAGCAGCGATTGACGTGTTCCTGTGGGAAACACCGGCGCTATACCGCATGCTTCGCACCTCCGCCGGTTTCACGTTAGTGGAGCTGTCATGATTTTTTTTTGTTACTTTTGATTGATTGATTTATTGATTTCTGATGTTTTGCGTCCAAAACCATATATTATTATGAGAAACGCCTTAGTAGAGGGCTCCGGAAATTTTGACCACCTGGGGTTTCTTAACGTGCACTGGCCTCAACATTTCGCCTCCATCGAAGTGCAGCCACCGCGGCCGGTATTAGATCCCGCGGCCCTCGGATCAGCAGCCCAGCGCCATAGCCACTAGACCACCGTGGCGGGGCTTCTTTCTTGCTTTTAAAAGTAAAGGTAATATAAGGTAAACGTATTGTCGAAAGCTATAGAGAGCTGCAGCGACCATGAGTCTCTACGTATGAGTGCTTTTCCATCGTGTGATCTGGAGTCGTCGGAAGTGAATGATGACAGGATTATCCGGCCTCTTTACGCTTGTCTAACCTCACCGCATCCCTGCACATGAATGGTCAAAACCGCAGTACTGTCTTGTCCGCTGTGTTCACGCGCTGGTATCTTCCAGCCATTCATGGTAATCCGGCTCGCCCAATAAGCAACGTTCGCAGAAATTGGTACATTCTGGACTGCACATTGTCTCGTTTCTTGGAGGCTTTAGGACTGCAAAAAACATTCACCAGATACAGCATTATAGAAGACCGGTGTTACCAACACTAGTGAACTTCATGAGCACAATTATGTTTTGCACCAATGCATTAAGTGAGACACAGCGTTTTCCCACTTTTGTATCGGCAAGATTTCGGCTACTCATGCTGCTTTCCGGTCATAAGTTTAGTGTCTCATGAACACAGATTGGATACAAGATTTGGGCACGACGGCCATCTTTGCTGGGCAGCCTACTTGCTGACAGCCTACTGCTGGCAGCCTACTCCTGTCTGAAAATTTCCCTACATTCGCAAACAACGTACGCTTTAGCGAATTGCATTGGCTACATTTTTATTTTGGGATCAGTTTAAGTGAAAACTTGTAGGGTTTGCTCGTCAACGATGACGTTCTACTTAACCGACTGATTCAATCACTTCAAGAAACCGCCATTCAGTAGAAAGGAAGAAAGAAAGAAGAAAGAAAGAAAGAAAGAAAGAAGAAGAACAGAAAGAAAGAAGAAAGAAAGAAAGAAAGAAAGAAAGAAAGAAAAGAGAAGAAAGAAGAAAGAAAGGAAAGAAA